>SKCR01029750.1:0-600000 GCA_019454045.1 Zanthoxylum bungeanum
AATTGTATGAGGACCATGACCATCCTTAGGGTCATAAAATTGCAATCAAGGTCTTCTAGAGCGTTGGTGATATTAAGACTTGAGACCTCATAGTGCAAAAGTGATATTATTAGCCTTCATGGACCTTGGAACTTCCTTTCAGTGTTCTGTGAACTTTCTCTTTTCCCTATTGATTGAAGGATTGCTTTTACATATATAGGTGTTAGTGTGCACTTAAGTGTTCTCTCGTATTCATTACATTCTTCCATCTAAGAGATTTTTTCATAATCATGCTATTATTGCTCCTAATATCAATGTCATGCTTTTAGATTTCTAATGTCATATGCTTCAACTGCTATCATTTTATGATATTTGCAGTGTCACAGAAGTAGTTTTTTTGGGCTCAAAAACAAAAGGAAGACTTAAATGGATAAAGAAGTCTATGATTCCAGACTTAAATGAACCAAATGCAGCAGAATTGCATGTGCTAACTTAAATTGAAACTTATGCCCTTTATATAAAAAAAATGAAGATAACCATGTGCCTGTTGTTATAAAATTGGTATTTTATCTGATTCATGATGGACATGATAACACATGGTTCATTTCAATTACTTGTATATCCATTGTTACTGCTAGTCATCACGTACTCCATAACCCTTTTTGTCATTCAGTTTGAATTGCCAGTTTTTTATTAGATTGAAGCTTTTGATGTGGCTGAATATCTGTATGCGGAAGTGCAAAATGACTCTTCTTAGCCAATGCTTTATCTTTATGATAGTCTTCTTGAAACTTTATATTGACAGTAGCCTCAGTTTGGAATATGTATTTAAAATGCTGCAACTATTGAAACTGCAGTTTACTCCTCTTACCCCATGCCTTTAATAGAGCCCCCTGGTCTGCACTTGTTTGGTCTCGTTTGATGTTTGGTTAAATGCTGGCCTTTCACCTGATTCTATTCATGTACACATTTTTAGTTAGATTTCTGCAAATATGTAATTTTTTGATATAATGGATGTACCAGGCCAATCAGGACGAGAGATTTGTTAACAGAGAGATCATTTCTCAGGGTAATCCTCTATGCTATTATATTTTTGTTTCTTTTTTTTTTTTTTTTTTTTTGTTTCTGTTTTTCTTTTTCCCATATGAGGCACCGAGCCTTTTTTAATTTATGCAATTAGTTGAATGCATGTTTTCTTGGTATTGAATTTATTGACAACGTAAGCTCTAATGATCATCTATAAAATTTGGGTAGCTTGGATATGATCTATATTCCTTATCATGTGTTTTATTTATTTATTAGGTTTGCAGAATATAACTCAAATTTCTTCCTTGCTTTCATGGGAGGCTGGAGGAAATGTACATTCTGGGGCACCTCCTCCATGGTTTGAAGCAACTGAAGGAGATCAGCTAAAACCAGTTTCAACTGGCTTTGCTTCTTTAAATAAGTCAGGGAAGTCGAAATTGAATCCAAAAAGGGTGGGAGCTGCCTGGGCTGAAAGGAGAAAAATGGAGATGGAGATGGAGAAGAGGGGGGAAATTTTTAAGAGTGATTCCGATCCTAACTGGCTTCCTAATTTTGGTAGAGTTTGGCAATCAGGTACTCGGAAGGAATCTAGAAAAGAATTTGAATTTGAGAAACAGAAACATCCAAATGTTCATAGTCTTTCCGAGACCCCAACGGAGATACAGCCTTATGTTAGCAAACGAATGGTAAGCTTGCCCAGCATACTCAATTATCTTATTGTTTGGAGATGATTTTATTCATTTTTTTTTCTTTTTTCCAGAGGCTATGCTCCTGTGAGATGAAATGATGGAATTATATTTTTGTTTATACTGCAATATTTGATTGCTTGCGTGTCTTTGTATGTCTCCGTATTGGGATTCCGGATACGTCATATGTAGTTTGTGTGCTAGAACTTGTGATTGCTTAGTCATGCTAGTTGGATGAGTCTTGAGCCTTTTGGGCTGGAAGAGCGGGAGCTAGAAGGAATCTTATAATTTGGCCGACTAGGCATTGAACTGTGATTTAAATTTGACTGCAGTTTGCTCAGTATTTGGTCCAGAACTCAAACTCATCCAATTTTCTGGTTATTTGCACTTTCATCATATATGAAATAAGAGTCGGAGTTGTAAACTTGTTGCTTGCTAATTTTGTTTTCTATGCAAATTAACTAGCTTTGTTTGGTATGTGAGATGATGTTTGGGTAGATGAATGTGTGCCTGCAAATGCATGTTTTGTGCTGTGTGTGCTAATGCTGCTGCTATTTAAGCAATAGATAATCATAATATTGTAATCATGTTTGACAATTATTTTTTGCATGCAACATTAAGAGTATTGATTGTTAGATTTTTAATTTCAATTAGGGTTTATTTAATTGAAGTTTTGGTTCATGCATTATATATTCCTCCACCTTGCAGCGAAGAGATGCAGGTGACGATTCTGGTGATCCTCATTTGAATTGATGGGTTTGGTAGTGATGTCCTTGTTGAGAGATTGCTTGTCAATTCCTCTCCTATTAAATCCTGCTGAAAGTTGATTTCAGATCCTATAGAATCCCAAAATAGGGAAAATTTAGGAAGGCAAGAGTGTTGTTCAGGATGAAGATCAGCTCGGAATTAGTAAACTAGTTGTCACTTATTGCACAAAGGGATGAAACAGGAGCAGTTTGTTAATGCATTTTTGTTGCCATATAATTCATGTATAAAGCTAGATAGAAAGTTACCTGTTTCTCTCATCAATGTAAATGGCTACGTTTCATAATTCCTTTGGTGCCAAGAATCACATGGCCTATATGACTGTACTCTGATTTGGAATTTAGAGTTGAGCACATGGATGACGAATATAATTGGTTTTGGTGCTTTTGTTCTGTAACTAGGGCACATACTTATATCTAACTTTCGAAATATTTGCCTTCGATATATTCCGTTGCCTGTCCAGATATGTGTTAGAAAATTACCAAATTGGATATTGGAGCATTCGAGTGTCAGTTTCATCCAAGTGTGTTTGCCTGTTGCTTTCGGTTTTACAGACGAGATAATTCATTTCTGCACAGTATGATTCTCGGTTACTAAAAAATAATTAGAATCCCAATGAATGTTCAATCCTTATCTACACTCATACATGTGCACAGTGTGGCTACTGTGTCTGTATTGTATATGGTATGAATTGGAGTTGGCAGAGAAGAGTTTTGAGAAATCTCACTCTCAGCTGTCACGTCCAAATTATCCTGATAAAGTACTTTCCTGGTGCAATTACCCAACAAAAATTGCTGCTACTCTATAGTAATTGTTCCTGCGGGCCAAAACCTTGTCCAATTTGATTGACCACTGATCCTGAAAGTTCCATACTTTTCTTTTAGCAGATTGAAAAAGCTTTATCTGAGATAGAATGATAAAAATTCAAGATCTATTCTTTCCCCAATCAAATTAAGCGAAAATTATAAAACACATTTGCACGATATTATCAAGGGGTGTGGTTTGATGGTAAAATGTTGGTTGTCAGGCACTGAGAGGTGTATCTTTTATAAGAGCTTGAAGCAATCAGATGTTTTACCTGTTCCGTTTAAGTTTATATCGAATGGTTTGACGGTGGATTTTCCAACGTATCTAAAAAAATATCATATATTCATAAATCAGCGTCGGTCTTTATATAGCTAGGCACAATGGATTCGAAAATAAAAAGTTTGTGTATCTAGTTGAAAACTTTAATGATGAATTTACGTACTAGTAATCAGAATGATGAATTAGAATAATAATAAGTTATTTACTTAACTGTAAGAATCATCATTGGAATCAAGTAGTATTCTCATTGATGTGTTTATTTTGTATAGTAATCGGAATAAATTGTAAATAATTTACAAAAAATATCATTAGTTAAATTAATTTATTATTTATTATTATTTATATATTTATTATTGATTCATTATTAAGTCATAAAAATTCACTTAGTTAATATTATATATTAATTTATTAATAATTAATAATTTATTATTTATTCTTAGTTTATTTAAACAATTAATTACATATCATTAATTATTATTTTAATTCTAATTAATATTTATTTATTAGTGATTAATTAATTACATATTGATTTAATATTATTTGTTATTAATTTATTAAATATTAATTAGGATAATTTTATAATTTCTCGTAATATCTGAGAATGAGAATCTCATTATCATGAAGGATGATAAGAATGAGATTCTCATTTTTCATTCTCTAAATAACGAGCCTCAATCCCATCCCATCCCATCTCATTCTCATTCTCATTCTCATTTCTATTTTATTTTTATGAAATAAACATATTTTATAATAATAATTCACATTCCTCATTTCAATTAATGACAAATAAATACACCATAAAATATTAACATGAACAGAATAACAAGTTGGGTGACAAGCTTTCAAGCTGGTGGCCCATCACCGTAAACAAATATATGTAAAGTCGTTTTATTATTTTTGGTGACGAAAACAAATAAAAAAACTTAACCTCCTCAATTAATTAAACACCACTACAAAGCAACGATTTTCAGTCATGACCTTACTTCACCGTCCACGTGTACATTTTGTCACACATCAACGTGCCGGCTACACAATAATCCCCCCTTCAAAATAAAAAATAAAAGAAAAAGGAAAATTGATATATACATCCACGGCATCATCAACATCAACGCGTCTCTTTGTCTCCTTCGCTCTTCCCCCGTCATTCCCGTCGCGCTCTCAGCTATCTTTGTGTCCAAACACGCAAATAAAATAATGAGCTTTCAGGATCTGGAGGCGGGGCGGCCGGTGAGTTCGTTAAGGAGAGATATTGCTAACGGAAAGCATGACTCAACGCAGGCCGTTGCTTCTGGAATCTTCCAGATCAATACCGCCGTCTCCACGTTTCAACGACTCGTTAATACCCTCGGTACTCCCAAGGATACGCCCGAGCTTCGCGAGAAGCTGTGAGTCTTTTTTATTTTTTTTATATATTTTTTATTGTTATTCAATTGTCTAATTTTGCCTGATCATTTCTTTTGTTGGTTGAATTTTCTCCTAAAACTGGTTTGTATTTGGCAGACACAAGACAAGGTTACATATTGGGCAATTGGTGAAGGATACTTCAGCTAAACTTAAACAAGCTAGTGAAACAGATCATCATGCTGAAGTTAGTGTAAGCAAAACTTTTCAACTCACTATTTAATTGTTTATAGATTCAATCAAGTGTCTCTCAAATGCTTTATTCATTCAATTTGTTTTTAGATTTCTTCTGGTAAAACTTATTATGATTTTACCATGCTGAATGTATAATCTATTTTCATCAAGGCTTTGTTAGTTCTGAAATGTCGAGCAAGAAAAAAATATAATATTGTTAGATTTTGTGTCTATCTTTTGCTTGAATCTGTTATTTTGATGATTGTGATTTTAGGTTATTTGTTTCCTTGATTTTCATTCTTACCTATAACATTATATGTGACCAGTTAGTTTTGAGGTGTTCTAATTAAAATTTCGTGCTGAAATTAAATTTGATTGGTGTGGTGTTAATGTAGATATGACACTTCCATGAGTGTGGTTTTAGAAGTGATTTTGTTTTGTTTTCATACACATAACATGATTCAAAAAAAAAAAAAACATGATTTAACTCATCCCTAAAGCACACCTAATCAATTCTCATTAAAACGTATATAATTGATGTTTTGAGTGTATACTTAGCCTCTCTATATTTTGTTTGCCTTAAGATGGCACTTAATGGTTCCTAATAATTGCAGGCCAGCAAGAAGATTGCAGATGCTAAACTAGCCAAAGATTTTCAAGCAGTTTTAAAAGAGTTTCAGAAAGCTCAACGGCTTGCAGCTGAAAGGGAAACAGCATACACTCCTTTTGTTCCCCAGGCAGTTCTTCCTTCCAGGTATGTGCTGGAGGACTGTTGCACTATGCTTATGTCTTAGTGAGTGAGATATGATGATATGAAAAAACAAATTAATTGTTTTCATTGAGTCAGATAGTTTGAAGGATCATTTCTAAAATCTATATCATAGTCATTCTGTGATTTCAAGTGCAGTTCATTTAGTTTTCTTCACTATGTAATTTCTTCAACTCTTACTTTTAACTTGCATATTTTAATGATTTTTTTGTCATGCAACATTCAGCTATACAGCCCATGAAATAGATGTAAGTTCAGATAAGAGTGCTGAACAGCGTGCGCTTCTTGTGGAGTCTAGAAGGTGAAATTTTCTCTCAAACTTACCTGAGTAATTACCTTATTCATGCTTGCTTTTCCCTTTTTTCTTCCTCTTTTCCCTACTGCTTGAGAGTTTTTATTCTTTTGCTCCAAGTTGAACTACAAGTGCCTTTTATTTCTTGTTACACACAGTGGGTTTTCCAGTAGACAATTTGGAGTTACTTTTTAGATTCTTAATCTTTGATGCAAAATTTTAAACCTGTGACTATTTTTCTGAAGCTATTTTTGGATTCTTGTTACATGAAGCTATTTTTGGCTATTGGTTGGAGTTATCTCGGTCATTTGATATGCCCCTCTTGTAAGAGTTAATATTGTTAAAACATATGAAAGGAACGTCAAGTGATAGCATGTATCATATTTTTGTTATTTCTGTTTTTGGGCATGTGTTTTATGATTACTATGAATTTTAGTGTTCAAGGTAGCAAAATTTGACTGATCATCCGGTTGACCTTTTTATAGTATTTGAGATAAATATTTCGTGTATTTTGCCATTTTCTTGTAAATGGTTAGTATTAAATTTTTGAAGATGACTTGGAGTAGAATACTGTTAATGGAATATTGGATCATGTTTATACCTTATTTTTTGGAAACATTGGAAACCCCGCCGCCAAACCACCCGACCTGGGCTTAAGCGGAGCAGGTAAAACTCCCGGCTGCTCCAGACTCTTACAAAGAAATGCACCCCCTGGACTCGAACCCAGGACCTGACAATCAAGTCCTAAGCCCTTTGTCACCAAGCCACACCCCTTGGGGGCATGTTTATACCACTTATGAATGGATTTCCTCTTTTTTAGCACCTAAAGAACTGATAAGATTGAAAATTTCAACATAAATTGTTCAGTATCCCACTGCATGATGCATTTGGTCAGATCCCGCTGTGCATTCATATGATGCATTTGGTCAGATCCTGCAGTGCATTCATTTGGAGAACGTTGACGATGCACTTTAAGGCTGTTTGTATTATACATGTTATTTTTATTTTTGTTTTGTTTTGTTTTAATTTGTTTCTTTAATAAGAATTGAGTGAGATAGCCAGTTGCATGTTTTGCAGCATCTCTTAAGGTTTAAGTGATTGTTTGTTGCAGACAGGAGGTTGTTCTATTGGACAATGAGATCGCCTTCAATGAGGCTATCATCGAGGAGAGAGAGCACGGAATACAAGAAATCCAACAGCAAATTGGTGAAGTGAATGAGATTTTCAAAGATCTTGCTGTACTAGTCCATGAGCAAGGGACAATGATAGGTAAATCATCCTCTTGTCGTACACTTGAAACTATTTGATTAACCTGGATCATGTTGTGAAGTGGCAATCATGTTATCTTGCAGATGATATTGGGTCCCATATTGAAAGTTCCCAAGCAGCAACTGCACAGGGAAAATCCCAACTAGTGAAAGCGGCAAAAACCCAAAGATCAAATTCGTCTTTGGTAACTTTATCCACTCTTATTTATTTTATAAATAACATCTGGAAGCAGTTGATGATATACTCTATATATTTCTTGAATTGTCAGAGAATGAGTTGTTTATAAAAGTCTATAATAGACAATTCGCTTAACCAATGAAAAGAAACAGTACATCCTCCCACAAAACATGTTTTTTATGCTTTTTAATTGGTATCCTTGAACTCATGTAGGCATTTTGCATAATTCTTTTTTGTTTTGGTTTTGTTTTGCAGACCTGCCTGCTTTTGGTGATATTTGGGATCGTGCTTCTCATTTTAATCGTAGTACTTGCAGCTTGATCAGAAGATGATCTCAACGAGATCTGCTTGCAACAAGAGTGTGATCTCTTACTAATCTCTTTGACGATATTGTTTCATGAAGAATCATAGCTGAGGGGTGTCTGTCATTTCTTGTGTTAGTACATACATAATGTGGGGAATCTAGTTGGAGCATTTGAGTTGCTTTGGTGGTGGGGTGTTGTCTATTCGTTACTGTGAGTTGGTCTTTGTCTTGTGTTGTCGAATTTATGTTACGGCTTGTTATGTAATTGTTCTTTTTCTAAACATGAATGAATTGAAAAAAGTTCACATTCCTTTGGGTATTCTTATGATTCACAAGCAATTGAGTTTTTGCCCCCTCTCATTTAAATTGACCGTTAATTTGAATTCCATTTTCCTTGGAAGATCAAATATTGTATGCTCTGAATTCCATTTTCCATTTTCCATTTTCCTATTGGTGGATTTAAGTTCTGTTTAATAATATTGTTTAAGTAGCGTTTTTAATATATTGTTAAAATATTTTAAATAATTTTAATTTAAAAAAAAAAATACATTTGAAGTACACTCAAGCCGAGGAATGATTAAATTAATCATATCAGATTTTGGAGGTATATCCATTTAAAATATCCTTCCACCACTTCCACCCAAAAATATTTAAACAATTCAATCAAATCCATTTAAAGGGTAATAATTATTTAATACAACCATTAAAACCCTCAAGCCTCAATTAGCTCAGATGAAATACACTCATTGAATTTAAATCCATCTTGAACCCTACACTCAGGGCCGTTGATGCCGTTAGGGCTCTCTTTCGCATAAAGATTTCTTCAAAATCTAAAATGGGTTTCCAAACTTCTTCTTTTAATGAGACGCATTTTATTTCTTAAATAAACCCTAATTTTTCTCTTTAATAATAACAAAAACATTTCATTTTGTGAGATTAGTTTAGCATGGATGCAGCAGCAAACAGCGGCGGCGGCGGTGATCCGTCGACGACTGGCAGTGCTGCGCCTCCACCGCAGCCGGTGCCTATGCAGAACGCTACAAATGCTCCGCCGCCGTTTCTGAGCAAGACTTACGACATGGTGGACGATCCGGCAACGGATTCGATCGTGTCTTGGAGCCCTACCCACAACAGCTTCGTCGTTTGGAACCCTCCCGAGTTCGCGCGCGACCTCCTCCCTAAGTACTTCAAGCACAACAACTTTTCTAGCTTTGTTCGCCAGTTAAACACCTACGTATGTGTTTTCTTAATTGCCTGACTTCATCAGAGTTGCTTTTATGGGCAGCTATGCTTTTGTTTTCAGTTAGTGTTTGGTTCGTTAGAAATTTGATTTCTTTAATTTCTTTTGCCGCTATTGTTTATATTTTAGTTACTGAATTTCGTTGTCTTTTTTTTTTTTTTGGCTGCTGGTTGGGTTCTTGATGATTAGTGAATATGGTTAGTCTGTTTATCTAATTGGAGATATATTTTTATTGTTGATGTTACTTGCTTATTGGTATTGACATTACATTGTCTCAAAGAACTGCTCTTAGCTGCTTGCTAAGGTAATTGGGTGAAAGTTTGAATCTTGTTTTCGAATTGAAGGAATTGGGTGAATTTGATTGAGTTCTATATGTGATTAGTTGTTGGATTGTTGAGGTGCCTTGATATGCTTACTATATTGAAATTGGGGGTTTGTAAGGGTATAAAATGGGGTGGAGATTTGATTTTCGATTGTCATGTGCTTTGAGATGTGAGAAATTTCCCGAATAAACTTCAATAGAGAATGTGTAACTAGACTATATTGGGGTGGCAGCCTAATGGAGTGCTTGTTCTGGTGTAGATTTAAGTCAAATCTTTCTGAATCATTGGAACTACCATGGAAATGCTCCATTTGGTTGCTAAGAAACTTACAGGGGAAAATGAAAGGAATGTTGCCTTTTCAAACCTTAACTTGTATGTTACTTTGGCTTTTGAAAAAACAGGGTTTGTTACATTTGTTGGGTGGTTATCATGGGGATTTAATGCTTCTATATCAATGCCTTCTAAATGATGGTATATTAATTATTGAAAGCTGTAATAATGCTTCTTCCTGCATTTTCTCAGCAATCACATGGAGCAGAAGGGGGAAAGGGGAAATAATGTAATTCTCAGGTTTATCGTAACCTGATTTCAATGAATATTATTTCTGTGTTTTTGATCCCATTGTAATAGTTTAAACTCAGCCTGAGGCAAGAATAGTGCTGAACTGCTTTTAGAGAGGATAGGCACTGCCTCTTTATTCATAGGCAAAAGAGCCTCTGCAAGTGTAGGTCTGAATCTGGTGTTTTAAATTCTGTTGTATTTGGTTGATCAGTTACTATGAGATATGGATGCTTGGTAACAGAAGGTAAAAAAACTATTTTGTATTCTCATCATTGACTGGAGGTTAGCTAGTGGATGGACTGCATTTTAGATGTGATACAGGTACTGCCTCTTTGTTACTAGGCTAACAAGCCTCTGCAATGCACAATTTGTGGTGTTAAACTATGATTTTTTTTTTTTTTTTTGGTGCCTATTGTTTTGACTAATATATACTTGGTAACCAGAGGTATTTTCTCAAAGCATCTATTTCTGGTTTTAGAGTTAAGTTGAATAATGACTAAAGTAATCCGTGTTTTGTATTAGGTCATAAGACTTTGAATCTATCCAAAAATAAATGTTTTCTACTGAGTAGTGGATGTACTTATGCTGAGTCACTGACAATGCTTGTTTGGATTTGTGGAGGAAGTTAGAGAGACTGCCCGTTGTGTTTTTCTTATAATGCATAGTGGTCTACTCTGCAATGTTTGCACATATGATGTAAGCATAAGATTAAATTGGGATGGTCTTTGTTTACCAATGAGCTCTCTTTTCATCGTCATGACCATGTGTTAACTTTTTGATATTTTGGTCAACCTTTGAGTGAACTTCTAATTATGCCCCCTTAAAAATTCACATTATTGTAACCATCTGTCAAACAGGGTTTCAGAAAGGTTGATCCAGACCGCTGGGAATTTGCGAATGAGGGCTTTTTACGTGGTCAAAAGCACTTGCTTCAGAGTATCAGTAGGAGAAAACCTGCTCATGGACATGGTCATCAGCAGTCACAGCAACCACATGGACAAAGTTCTTCTGGGGGTGCTTGTGTGGAGGTTGGGAAATTCGGGCTTGAGGAAGAAGTAGAGAGGCTTAAGAGGGACAAGAATGTGCTTATGCAGGAACTTGTTAAGTTGAGACAGCAGCAACAGGCCACTGATAGCCAGCTGCAAACCATGGTGCAACATGTTCAGGAGATGGAGCAGCGGCAGCAGCAAATGATGTCATTCCTGGCAAAAGCTGTGCAGAGCCCTGGTTTCTTGGCCCAGTTTGTACAGCAACAAAATGACAGCAATAGGCAGATAACTGAAGCCAACAAAAAGCGTAGGATCAAGCAGGAAGGTGTTGCTGAAGATGATACTGCTATTACACCTGATGGACAGATTGTCAGGTACCAGCAGCCTTCTATGAATGAGGCAGCAAAAGCTATGCTTAGGAATATTATGAAAATGGAGGGTTTTCAGATAGAATCTTTTAACAACAATCATGATGACTACCTAATTGGAGATGGTTCATCATCATCTAATACTGGAAGCACTTCAAGCAGTATGTCAGGAGTAACTCTTCAAGAAGTGCCCCCAACTTTAGGGCAGTCCTCTTATGTGCCAGCAGATTCTAGGATATCAGGGCATGATCCATCAGCCTCTGTATCCGAAAAACGATCCTCTCCATGTGTCACATCTTCTGAAAAGATAACAACAGATCGATGTCCAGATATTAATTTGCTGGTAGGAGCACAAGAAGCACCCTCCATCTCCATCTCCATCTCCATCCCTATTTCACAGGCAGATGTAATCATGCCTGAGTTCTCTCATATACCAGAAATAGTGCCAGAAAGTATTGGTATTCCTGCAGAAAACTACATGGGAACCAGGATGGAGATTGGAGAATATATAGATCCCACTTCAATGCCCATCGAAATTGGAGACGTTTCACCTGATCCTGACATTGATTTTTTGCTATATGATCTTCTTGTACAAAGTCTAGTTCCAGAGGACATCGAATCAACCTCAGTGGATTTTAATACCAAGGGAAATGAAATGCAGCCAACAGAGAACGGATGGAACAATGCTCAGCATGTGGATCACCTTACTGAACAAATGGGTCTTCTTAACTCGGAGAGAAAAGAGGTATGATACAAAATCTACAAGTACCGTTGGCTCTCTTACCATAATCATCCACTTATTTTGGTTACTGAAATTCCTTCTGTATTTTTCACCCTTGGTTTGTTGTGATCAATGATCATATTGAAGACCCAAGTGTAGTCTATTTTGTTTGTGTAGCTCTTGGATTTTCTATAGTTTGTACAGGTTGATGTACTGCTTATTAATGAAATAAAAAATTGAACCTATCAGGAGTACGAATAATCAGGTGTTTTAGCTAAGATAGGTTTGAAAATGCTATGATGCATTACAGTATTTTAACTAACTGATGTCTTTGCATACTCAGTTGTACAGGTTGATTGTTAAAAAAGAGCGATCAACAGAAATACATGAGATGCTACTGAATTACAGTGGTAAAATAGAGATATGCTGATTGGGTTTATTATATTGGTGATGGAAGATTAATCGGTGGTGGTGTATGGCTCAAGATCTCACCTTCAGGTCTTGGGTTCAAAATATTCAATTTACCACTAAAGAACAAAATATATTGAAATCGATTTTCACTTTATGAGAGACAGAGTTCAGGTATATATAGGGCATCAAGTAACATATACATTAACGAACGTTCTGACTTTCCCATCGGTTCAATAATTTGAGAAAGAGGAAAATGAGCATAATCCCCTTTATGTTTGATAAAATTAATCAAAATCTCCATAATATTTAAAAACTAAATAAAACGTTTATTATTATAACAAAACCCTCCTGATAGTAGGATTGGCAATAAATCTCGAATCCCGATTGGATTCCCATCCCGTTTGATATGAGATTCGGGATGACTTTTTGTCCTAAATGAAAATTTCGGTCGGGATTTGGGTCGATATATTATCCCAAATAAAATATCGAGCCGAGATTTGAGAAGATTTTTTTGTCCCAAATCTCGATCGGGATTCAAGATCCCACACCATTTGGTCGGGGAATCGGGATGATTTTTCATCCTAATTCAAAATATTAATCGGGATTCGAGATGATTTCTTCATCCCGAATAGTAATCAGGATGGGATGAGACTCGGTCGGGACGGTTTTGGAGTTGGTGCTTTGAGCGTCAATCCGAATAATGTATTGTACAATATTTTATTATTTATTAAAAGATAACTATATTTTCATTTCAATTTTATAATGGTAATTATTATTGTGTCATTATCTCTTAGTGAATATTGGTTTAATATATTCATACATATATTTATATGTTGATAATGACATGACCTTAGAATAGTCACGTAGTAATACTGAACATTGTGTGTGGTCCGACATTGGAATAATAATATTATTATAAACTATTATTAAAAGTATATATATATTTCTATAGACGTTGGTTTTGGAATACGGTCGAATTCCTATAACATAGAAGACTAGCACTTGTCATATATTGAAATTGGAGTTCCAATGGTCTAACCTAATGGACCATGAGTAAGGGAAGCTCGTATAGACATGTGGGTATTCGTTGGAGCAAATATTGAATGGCTCACATATGATTCTTAATAATTGGTAGTGCAGGCCACCGTCAATAGGAATCTCCTCGAATTAGTAGCATATGTGATCATTTAAATATATGATAGCATTGATTTTGAGTGTGATAATGAACACTAAAAAGTGCACATTTATTAAAAGAAAAATTAATCATTCTACACTTGTAGTTTCATTAATCCCTTTAATTTAACACACTTGTTAAATAATAATTATATTCATGTTTATTGTGATTTTTATCTTTTATGCAGGTGAAATAATACTTTGGATGCATATATAGAAAATAGATTTGACATTTGGATTTTGGAGGCCAGAAACTTAATAGGGCATTCTAACAGTGTACAAATTCAGAAATTCCAACCCTGCGTAATTTTCGTATTTTGGCCATAGCTTTTTACTCCGATATCGGATTGAAGTGATTCTAGTTCCAGATGAAAGAAGATTTAAAGATCTACAACTTGCTGTTGACAAGATTTTCTAATTCTGAAGTTTTCAATGCCGAATTTCATGAAATATCCAAAGTGTGTTATATGTAATTATTAAAAGCACAAACAAATAAGAAAAGAAAAAAAATATATAAAATATAAAATATAATTTAGGTGGAGGATTTGTCAAAGCATGCAAATAAATTTACATGCTTTGACAAAACAAGTAAGGACAAATTAAAAAAAAAAGTGGGTGATTTCTTTTAATTTGTAAGAGGTCCTTACTTCTACTTTTTGGCCTTAGGACACTAAGCGTTAAAACACCCATACAGACTTAATTGCTCGAATAAGAGAGGCTACAAATTCGAACTTATTCACACATTTTTTTTACAAACTCAAGCTCTGCTGTTTTACTCGAACAACCATTGCTTACTGAGGCAAGATGTTCGGTTATTAAGTAAAAGCATGATTATTATTTTTTTAAATAAAAACACAAATTCACTGCCTTTAGGTGTTATCTCCAACAAATTAGAGAACTGGATATTACAAAATTTTCACTTATAACTCATGTTCATATGTTATCGTGTATGTTGATAATATCTATCATATGAGCATATGAAGATCAAATTTAATCAATATTATGGAGAATTCAAAAATTTAAATGATTCAAAAGGAAAGAAACAAAAATAACTTGTTACGAATTACATTAAAAATGAAAACAATTTTTTTTACACACAAAACAAAATATGTCTTAAAAAAAAAACATTCTAGTCAACTATCCCCTTCCCCCAACCAAATTGAGGCATGTTCTCCAATGTCTGAATAAGAAGAAGTAGAGTTTAGAAGACATAATCTGATTAGTGTGATATTGACAATTGAATCTACATCACCACTACTAAAAAAACAATAAATTCAAAACAATAAATTGAAATGTAGTTGTGATTGTGGCTCACGTTTTCCTCTGGTTTTACGTCCAGTAACGGCTTGAATGACCTCTATGAGTCGATGATATGTTTCTCATCCAATTTTTTTATAAATCGGCAAACAAGGTCTTTTAAAGTTAGATTCCCGAGATTATAATTTAGCAAAGTATTGTTTTTTTTTTTTTAACGAAATAACAAAAAAATATAATTTTTTTTTAAACACACAAAACAACACAAAAGTGGAAAAAATGCAATAATGTTAAATTATTAGTGATCATCCACACTTTGATGTCATGTATGTCGGAGATATTTCATGGTCTGACCCCTAGATTTCGTTTGGTGTGGACCAATGTACTCGTTAATCGATGTGTATCAAGATAAGATATGTCGGCCTGTATGTGTACCATAAGGAGTTTAGGTATCCATGTTTATGGGTAACAATTCTTAAGACTTTGGCCAAAGCCGACCACCTAAGGTTGATCGCATATACATAAAAAAATAGTATTCTGATTAGTTATAAAGAATCATATACATGTTGTCAATATGAAATGTGCACCTTGTAAATTTTCCGGTTTAATCTATACTTTCTTAGCACAACTCATATAGCTTACGACAGAAGGATTGTTAAACATTTGTGATGACTTCGATTGTATAGTTTATAAAGGTCGTTCATGTTATTCGCAATGTTGGAGGTGGATGAATTGCATACATATGAGATAGGCTCATATGACGAACATGTCTGAACTTATAGAGTCTCACAATATGAAGTATACTCGTTGAGCACTTGAGTAGCCAATTATGTTTGATAATAAATAATATTTGATATTTTAATTATCAATCAAATAATAAAGTGTTATTTAATAATATTAATTATTTACTAGACCAATTGAGATTAATTAAATTAATCAAAATTTATTTAATAGATAAATAAATAATCATCTAAGGACATTGTTGTAATTTCATAAATATCTCTAGAATTGGAGGGTATTTTGGTAATTACAAAATATGTATTAATAAATGTATTTTACTTGATTTAATTTGATTAATCAAGTTGTTAGACAAAGTGATAAGATCACACCTAATATGCATATGTAGATAAATTAGAATAACCCCACCAAAAATTGATTAAAATTTTTATTAATTAAAAATTAAAAGCTTAATCATAACAGATAAGTTTAGGCATTTTTAATTAATAAGTTTTACCCTAAAGAAAATATTTGTGAGAGAAGTTTTGAAAGTTCTCTATAATTTTCAACAAAGAGAAAAAAAATTATATTTTTCATCAAAGCTTGCTAGACAAGTTGATTTTATCTAATAAGTTATGTTTTTCATTAGTGATTTGATATCATTAAACATATAGTGATGTATTATGTATTTGATGCATAATAATATAGCTTGAATTAGACCCGGCCAAGACCTAGCCAAGGTTCCGGTTCCGAACTGGAACCAAACCGGTTGGAACCGGACTGTTTCAATTTCAATCGGTTCCGGTTCCGAAATCGGAACTGAATATAACCGATTCGGTTAGGGTTCTTACCCTAACCGAACCAGTAGGAACCATTGGAACCGAACAGTTCCAGCGGTTCCTACGGTTCCAACCGGAACCGGGTTGGAACCCTAGCTAGGGTTCCAACTCGCCACGGTTACTAGCCGTTGGCTCCCTGCCCCAACGGTAAACAAAAAAAAATGGGGATTTCCCAAATTATCCCTAATAACATTAATAAAACGGCTAATTTTAAGGGCATTTTAGGTATCACAAAAATATTCTAAAAATGTATAAATATGGGTCATTTTTCATTATTTCAACACACCAATTTCTCAATTCTCAATTCTCAATTCTCTCAATTCATACAATTCTTTCATTCTCAATTCTCTCATCTACAATTACAATTTATCATTCTCAATTCTCCAATTCTTTAAAATTTCTTAAACAACAAATGACAAGCTCATCTGAGAATACAATGTCAAATGTGCAAACCCAAGAGAGCGGCCCTAGTATCGATTCACGGAGAAGAGAAGTTAAGTCTCGTTCCTCGGATATTTTTAAAATTCATTTTCATTTAATCGATACTGTAAATGAAGGTTCAAGAGCAGTATGCAACCATTGTGGGGTTTCTTACAAATTTACTGGTGGATATGGCAATATAATCAAACACCTGGAAAGACATCATGCTGTTGAGCTTGTACTTGATACGACGCAAACTCAAATGGCCAGGTACGCATCATCTAGTTAAGGTACGAGTTATTTAGATTTATTTAACTATTCTGATGTTAAAATAGAGAAGAATTTGCTAAATTAACTTGTATGACACATCTTTCTTTAAGTTTTGGTGAAAAATTTACTTTTACTAATTACGTTCAAAATGCTTTAAATTCTACTGCTTGTAGAATGACTCGAAATACAACAAAATATCAAAATTTTAAATTATACGATGATGATAAAATTATTTTAATTGAAACATTTGGAGATATTAAATGTCGTCTTTCTATTTGTTCTAATATTTGGGTGACCATTAGCGAACACACTCATACATGGGTGTGACTTGTCATTGGATTGATGCATCATGGACATGCAAAAACTATTGGGGTTTTAAAGGGGAATATCGGTAACGCAGCGGAATCGCGGAAAATCAAAATTTTCCGATTTCAAAATTTTTTCTCGGATCAATCAAATAAACTTATTTATTTAATTATCCAATCATCAAATTCTGAAAAATTACACAAGAGATCAATTTTCTTGGTAATTACCGAATTGCCCCAAAACTTTGTAAATTGATCATTTTAGTCCAAAAGTTGTCAAATACAATTTTAGATGATTCTAAATCATTTCTAAAATATTTTTCAACACATCTAATGCATCAAAATCAGATTTCACACAAATCTCCAATTTTTGAGCAAATGCCGTGAGCCACCCAAAATTCTCAATTAATTACAATTTGGTCCATTTAGTTCAAAACATGCCAAGATCAAATCCAATCAACCTAAAATTTTACATGCATCATATTCATACCATAATACATCACATATATGAAAAGCCCCAAATTTGGAATGGGTTATGAACCCTAATTTTTTAATTTCATCAAATTGTCCAATTTCACCAAATTTAAAAATCCAACACTTTAATCCATTCAATACTTCACCAATCAAGCCTCACCACTTTGAAACAACTTTAGAACAATTCTAGGTCACCAAGGAGTGGCTTACTAACTCTAGAATGGCAACTTTGATTTTCTAAAATCAAAAGTAAAGCTTTGAAACCATTTCAAGCTCACTTACATGCATCAATCTTTCATTCAAGTTCACAACCATATAAACATAAAATATAAGAGTAGAGATAACATCAAAGCATCAAAAATGAAGCTAAGCATGTTAGAAACATATTTCATGTTGAAGACATTAAAGAAAGACTTACAAAAATAAGCTTTTTCAAGCCTTTTCTCTTTGAACTTCAAGCTTTGCTCTCAACTCTCTTCTATGTTTTTGGTCTCAAAATGAACTTGTTAAACCCTAAAAGATGAAACAAAATAATATATACTCCACACAAATGCCCTTGGCCGAATTTGGTGAAGGAAAATATCTAGATATTTAATTTTTTTCATTTAAAGCTTACTTTAATCAACTTGTAATTTGATCATTACAACTTTAATGAAAATTCAACAAGTCAACAAAAGCAACTTAAAAATATAACACTTATATTTATTTAAGGTCATGGCCGAAAATGCTAATAAATAAAGGAATTGATATTTCAATTTTAAACAATTTAAAACAAATATCTAAGAAGTCAAATCCAATTTGACTACCATTTCATTTACTTTAAAGTCAACAATTTACACTTAAAATCATTTCCTAACTTTATCATTTGGTAAGATATTTATATTTTAATTATATTAATCATTTAAAAATTAAATGATTAAATAATTAATTAAATACAAATATCTCAAATATATGTATTATATTTACTTTAAATCTTAAATACATATATTAATGATATATGTCAAATACCTTTATTTGACAATTTATTAATGTGTATTTAATAATATCATATATTAAATACAAATACACATTAATTAGGAAATGACAGTTCGCCCGTTCGCATGTATTTTTCGTTTAACGTTTAATGATTTATAAATAATCATCATTATTCATAAAAGTTGCCTTAGTGCTCTACGAGTATATTTCATTAGTGAGACTCTCTAGATTCAGGTATATCCGTCATAAAATTCAATTTCGTGTCCATAACTTACCCACCCGTAAATTATGACGACTACAGATAAACTCGCTGAATCATACAGTTGAGGTCATCGCATACGTATAATCCCTCCGTCACAAGTATCCAGATAATCCCAGAGATATAGATGTAAACGTCAAATCTCTATAGGTATTATCCCGTCGACATATCTATTAGCAATCTCTAAATAACATTCAGAACTTACTTTCGAAGTATACTGTGGCCACAGATTTAGCAGACTGCTAATCATATATGGACTACCTATGCTCTGTACACAGAACTGACGGATCCTATCTTGATACACACAGGATATCCTGAGGATCGGTCCACACCCAACGAACAGCCGGAGGTCTGATCTAAATAGATCGGTGACGTGACTGCCATCTAAGTGTGAAGGATGTCTCATACATCCACAGTGGTATCTCAAGTCGAAGGACCACTAGGCTACTCAACCCGAGAAGATTCTTATTGACGTTGGTGTACTATCCATCAAGAATCTTCGGTGAGTCGTTCAATGTTTATCCACTATAAACACCTACACGTCTATACGAGTCTCCTTAGACTCATCGTTCATTGGGATAAACCATCGGACCAAGTCTCGATATACGACATGTACTGGTCTCAACATTTGACTAACCGACCCGTGTTAGTGAATCTTGACCAGGAACTATATATGATAATATACATTTAGCAGTGACACTTCCCAATGTCAATTACAAACTAGCTTTGTAACCGTGTACTGCATTATATATTATCGGGCCTTTGTCTAATATATACATATCACTAAACAACATTTAGTTTCAATCTAATCGTAATCAGATCGAATACGTATATAAAACAAGAGGTGCAACCATAAATAAGTAATATTATGGAAAAATGGGATGTTCGTATTCATGAATCAGACATAAATACGGTCCGGATTGGTGCTCTGAGCACCCACC
Organism: Zanthoxylum bungeanum; assembly: GCA_019454045.1. NCBI lineage: Eukaryota > Viridiplantae > Streptophyta > Magnoliopsida > Sapindales > Rutaceae > Zanthoxylum > Zanthoxylum bungeanum. The sequence continues at coordinate 20,169 of SKCR01029750.1, forward strand.
CCAACAATTTCTCCCACTTGCTCTTGTGCCAATCCACGGTATCATATACACATTTCAATGTGCATCGTATACATATAGCCCTTAAAAGCTCACCTAGCACTTAAGAGGTAGTCAACAAGAAGTAAGTCCGCTATAACATAATGAGTTTGTCAAACAAACTCAATCGTTTCCCATAGCCAGCATCTTTCATATTTTGTAGAATCTAAATTATACATTAATATGAATGAGACGCTACATCAGTATTGTGCTACAGTTACTGAGTTGTCCAAGTATTCAGGGATCAAATCCAAAATACTATGCGGACAACCGCAAGCATAACACCAATATAAAACTTCTAATTTATAAGGTCACTATGCAACTTCATAAGTCAATACTTCATAAGTTGCATTTAATTCCACTGTAACAGTAGAATCATACATGACACTCCCACTGCATCTTTTGTGACTCTTTATGACGTAGACTGTCTAACATCATAATTAGTCTCAAAATTAATACGACCCTAATGGTTGCAGACTGTATTCTCCATGAATTAGAAACTCATTCTTAATATCTCAAAGATCACAAAGAACGTGTTTCAAGATCCATCATATGGTCTATAGGATATCAAAATAACTCGTAACAATTACGATTAAATCGATATCTTTAATCGCATATAATAAAGTATTTATTATGTCATCATCAAATGATACATAAGATTGATTAGACATTCTAATCAATATCTCTTTCGAAAAAGGAATCATCATTTACGAAAGATGAATACTTTATATAAGACACACAATAACTGTCCAACAGTTATACTAACTGTCATACAGATAGCCTAGTTATGTCATTTATTAGATCATATCTAATATACGAATAATAGGAGTATCTCACAAGTCTCTTAGTTTTATATCTTATATAAAACTTTATATCAAATATAACAGAGACTACTCCCACTGCTTTCACGGAGTAAAGAAGACTTAGGTAAATCTTTTACCTTACAAACATCTCATTATTACTATAATAATGATAATGTTGTTAGGATATATAACACTAGAAAGTAATTTGTACGCTCCCACTAACCCTTCAAGCACATATGTATTCTCTATACTTTGACAAGATCAGACAATCTGACCGATATCAAAAATAGAGAATACGGATTTCCGAAAGACTTATCCGAGTCTACAATAGACTCTATAAGCTAGCACACTAAACTGCGATCTCAGCAGAACACAAACTCTAGGGCCATTCCAGAATGAACTCTTCAAACAAAGAAATCACAAATGATCTCTTATCTGAATAAGTCATTCAAAAACACCACTTTGCATTCTTTAGCTAAAATGTACAGTTTAATATCAACATTAACCAATATATCTTTAATTGTTCAATTAGCGTGACTAGAGACAAGTTTTCTCAGAATCTACAATAGATTGCTGAGTATAACTTTTCTTACTGTCATACTGTAAAGGTCAAACCTTTAATAAGCTCACACCGCTTTCACTGCGCAAACAATTAGCACATATCATGAACTAATTCATAATGAAAGCGTAATCAAGTTCAAAACTTGATCGTAGTAAGCTATGAACAATCTTAGATGTATGGTTCAATGGTGAACTTCCAGAATCGATATCAAATATCGCTTCCTTTATAAGTTATACGATAATTTTTCTTCAATAAGAAAACAACAGAACCATTAAGTATCAAATACTCGTGAATGATTCTGTTATCCTATTGGACTTGTACGGAAGATGTATAAGGGTTGTTTCATCTTATTAATTATGTAGTTCCAATTATAGTTTATCATTCTCACATTTGACTTCAATAAGTCAAGTCTTTTCTACAAAAATTAACATCTGATGTTACACACAAAGTAATAAAACGATTTTATTACTTAGGATCGTAGGAAAGATATTTTATTAAATAGAATACAATATTCTAAAATAGAATAAATGATAAACTTTTACTTATACCTCCGAGGTGTAAGTAATTTCCATTAGATAACTATTATATAAAAGAAAGATTCAAATCTCAAACTTTTCAAAATTTGGATTTTCTACCTATACATATAATATATGCAACTGTGGAAATTAATGGAACCTAAATTAAAAGGATGTACTAGTGTTACTGGAGCATATCCCCAAGAGTATTGAAACTAATTTGGTAACATTCAATATCAAACGAATCAAATCATATAAGATTCGACTGCTCCCACTACTCAATTCCATCAAGATGGAACCGTGGAAGAATTATATTGAATAAGAATCATATTCATTGAATAATCTTAGAACTAATTGCTTTAAATTCGTACATTTGATCGTATCAAAAATCTTTGAACAGTTCAAAGACATGTAATGAATTTTTAGGATAGAGTTCTCTAAAAACTTCAGATTGAATATATTTGAACAAGTCAAAAATGTTCAATCTACGTTTCATCATAACAGATTGAAAGTTCTTGATCATTTCAAGACATTCAATATGTGTTCTTTCAGAAACACGTAAGTAAGTTATGACAATTCATAAACTAAGTTATGAAGTAAAGAAAACTACCTTAAGCAATTACAATTTATTAAACTACATACATCCAATATATCAGTTAAATAAATCTGGTGGTCCAATGACAATCATTGGTTAAACGAGATCTTAATCACTTCCTGAATACAATATTCGTTAAATGGATAAGGATATGTAGTGTGATTTCATATCAAACCATCATTTACCATACAGAATAAACATCAAATGCTTAAGTGATAAAATCTCATAAAGCTCCGTTCTAAATTATTTACTTTTACCGAATAATTTTTCTTAATGTTTATCTCAACGTCAATGACACTACTAGTTATATTTAAAATATATAATAATTATTTATAAAGAACAAGTAACTATCCAATAGTCGCAAGTTCCGATATCAAATATCAAAACAATCATTAACTAATATTTTAAATAACTAGACGGGAGATCTGGTATCCAATACTTATAGTTGTAGTATTGTGAAAATCGATATTTTCTATACACAACTATACGCATCTCCTTTCTTTTGCTTTACTATTTGCATTCAACTATTCACAACAATTGCAAATAACTGATTAGCAAATTGTGTCAGACACATTGCCTCTAAAGGTAATTAAAGCTAAGAAACGTCATTACTAGATAAACAAATACCTAATGGGGCTTTCTTAATGCCAGTCAAGAATCTCGAGACATGAACTAATTCAAGTCAATTCTTACTGCATAAGAAACTATTCTCTCTAAAGTATTATATCCTAAAAGGGATATCTATCTAGATTATCTATCATGACTTAGAACTAAGTCATTAACCATCTTGATTTTTGAAGAAAATCGGAACAACAGTTCCCGATGGTTTAGAACAATCTAATAATATCCTAGTCTAGTAGTATCTAGAACCTATTCTAGAATAGCTGCAACCAATAGTCAAGTCAGATAACATATCAAAATATGTGTGCATTGAATTCAAAGTTTAATTCTATCTAATATAGATTAGGGAAAACAAACAAGTGGTTCGCATGTATTTTTCTTTTAACGTTTAAACGATTTATAAATAATCATCATTATTCATAAAAGTTGCCCTAGTGCTCTACGAGTATATTTCATTAGTGAGACTCTCTAGATTCAGGTATATCCGTCACAAAATCCAATTTCGTGTCCATAACTTACCCACCCGTAAATTATGACGACCACGGATAAACTCGATGAATCATACATGTTAAGGTCATCGCATACTTATAATCCCTCCGTCACAGGTATCCGGATAATCCCAGAGATATAGATGTAAACGTCAAATCTCTATAGGTATTATCCCATCGATGTATCTATTAACAATCTCTAAATAACATTCAGAACTTACTTCCGAAGTATACTGTGGCCACAGATTTAACGGACTGCTAATCATATATGGACTACCTATGCTCTGTACACAGAACTGACAGATCCTATCTTGATACACACAGGATATCCTTAGGATCGGTCCACACCCAACGAACAGGCAGAGGTCTGATCTAAATAGATCGGTGACGTGATTTCCATCTAAGTGTGGAGGATGTCTCATACATCCACAGTGGTATCTCAAGTCGAATGACCACTATGCTACTCAACCCGAGAAGATTCTTATTGACGTTGGTGTACCATCCATTAAGAATCTTCGGTGAGTCGTTCAATGTTTATCCACTATAAACACCTACACGTCTATACGAGTCTCCCTATACTCATGGTTCATTATGATAAACCATCAGACCAAGTCTCGATATTCGACATGTACTGGTCTCAACAGATTTGACTAACCGACTCGTGATAGTGAATCTTGACCAGGAACTATATCTGATAATATACATTTAGCAGTGACACTTCCCAATGTCAATTACAAACTAGCTTTGTAACTGTGTACTGCATTATATATTATCGGGCATTTGTCTAATATATACATATCACTAAACAACATTTAGTTTCAATCTAATCGTAATCAGATCGAATACGTATATAAAAACAAGAGGTGCAACCATAAATAAGTAATATTATGGAAAAATGGGATGTTCGTATTCATGAATCAGACATAAATACGGTCCGGATTGGCGCTCTGAGCACCAACCCCAACAAAAACGACTTATTGCATTTAGAGTTTTTGATGAACACATACTGCACAAAATATTTATAGAATGATGAAAGTAATTTTTGATGAATATGATTTATTAGGTAAAATTTTAACAATTGGATTTGATAATGCATCTGAAATACTGCATCAATCAATGATTTAATAGAAATATGCGAACCAAATTTAGGGGGTCGATTTTTTCATGTTCGTTGCACATGTCATGTCCTTAATTTATGTGTTCAAGATGGTTTGGAAGAATTATCACATTTCATTGATTCTATTAAGAAAACACTTAATTGTATTTGGTCATATTCTCAAATTAGGAGAAAATGAGCCAAGTTTTGTAAATTAAATGATATTAAACCGATAAAATTTTCATGAGATGTTCCAACACGTTGGAATTCAACTTATTTTCTTTTATGTCAAGCTTTGCAATACAAAGATGCATTATGTAGTTTTTTCTCAACACATCACGCTTTTTCATAGTCAATGGGAAATTTGTGATAAAATTTTAGAAATTTTAAAAGTTTTTAATGATGCTACAAATATTTTTAGCGGAGTTTATTATCCTACAATACATTTATTTATTCTTGAAAGTTTGAATATTGTTGGTACTCTCGATGAGTATGTTGAAAGTCCCGATCCTAATGATATTGTTTTGTTTGAAGCTATTAATGTTATGAAACGAAAATGGTTGCATTATTTTAGGGACATTCCTTTAATTTATCTTATTGCTGCTGTTTTTGATCCTAGATTTAAATTAGAAGGTTTGAATAGTGTTTTACAAGCTTATTATGAATATTTAGGAATATTAGATGAAAATGATATTACAAGAATAATAGCTAAAATAAAATTGATTTAATAGAGTTATTTAATGATTATATTAGAATATATAACTTGCAATCAGTAGGACAATCTAGTAGTAGCGAATCCGTAATGCAAACAAGACTTAGTGCATGCGATCGTTGGTTATTACAACGAAATAAAAAATATAGGGATAACACGACTAATAACCCTGAATTAGATAATTATTTATCTATAAATTTCGAGTTTTCAACTGAAAGTTTAGTTAGTAAAAATTTGCAAATCCTTGAATGGTGGAACCGATTTCAAAATGTATATCTTGTATTATCAATTATTACTAAAGAGATATTGGCAGCATCTGTTTCCACCGTTGTGGTTGAGCAAGTCTTCAGCATGAGAGGCAATATATTGGAAGTTAGACGGTCTTCATTACATCCAAGCACTCTAGAAGCAACAACATGTGTGGATGATTGGACTCGAGCTGATCTGAGGCAACAAGAAGATGCCCCCGATGAATTTGAAGACTTGTTCGACAATGCATCTGCAAGTGCAAGTGGAACTGGAGCTGAAGGATCAACATGCACTGATAATGATGATTGATAATTAAAGAATTGTAAAATTACAATGGGAAAATATCTTTAAAATATAATGGAACTATGTGAGCTTTGATTCCTCTCGACCTTGGATAATACGTATGCAACTTAAGTTTTTAAAAATTTAAGTTTAAGCTCTTTAATTTAATAATTTAATTTTTAATTTTTTTAGACAAGAATTTTATTTGTAATCTAATGTAATTATGTAAGTTTATTATATAAATTCAAATTCATAGTTTTAAATTAAATTAAATTTTCAATCTCAAATTTTTATTTTAAAAAAGTAAAAAAAAAAACGAATATAACTAGAACCAGAACCGAACGGTTCGGTTCCGGTTCCGGTTCTACTCTCGTGTAACCGGGATCAGAACCGAACCGGACCACAGGCCATGTCTAGCTTGAAGTTGAAATTAGGTTAATAAATTGTGTATAAATATTTTGGAAGCATGGAAACTCAATATGATTGTGATTGTGTCAAATTTTGTGTATGTTGGACATGTAATACAAAATATGGTCTGTTGAACTCTAGATGAAAATTATAGTTTTGAACTATAAATAAAACTTTGGAGTTATGGTTACCATTATAAAATCACTTGATCACCTTTAAGTGACGTATAATTGTTTGTGTGTTGCTTCTTTGTGAGATTCTTGTTTGGTTTGAATTTTAGATTCAAATTTATGCATGCATTTATTTTGAATAAATTAATATTTTGTAAAAATATTTGATATTTTGAAGAACATGATCTTTATTTTAAATATATATTGGTGTTGATTTTGATGTTAAAAATTAGATTTTGGGTGTATAAAAATATTTAGAGAGGATTAGATCATAAACTCTCTTGAATTCCAAAGAACTGATGCTCAACAATTTGAATGAATGTATGTATGTGTATACTGTTAGGGTTGGTGCTCAGAGTGCCAATCCAGATCATATTTATGTCCGATTCATGAATAAGATCAATGCATTATTTTTTTCATAATATTACTTATTTAATGGTAGCATTCTTGTCTTTTATATATATATATTCGATCTAATTGCGATTAGATATCTAATTATGACTAGATTGAAACTAAATCCGATTTAGTGATACGTGTATATTAGACAAAGACCCAAGGATTTACAACGTAGTGCGCAGTTACAACGTAGTTTGTAATTGACATTGGGAAGCGTCACTATAAGTTCTATATCCTTAAATAAAGTTTCTGGTCAAGATTTACTAACACGGGTCGGTTAGTAAAATCCGCTGAGATCAGTACATGTCGTATATCGTGACTTGGTTCGATGATTTATCCCAATGAACCATGAGTCTTAGGAGACTCATATAGACATGTAGGTGTTTATTTGATAAATATTGAACTACTCACTGAAGATACCACATTGGATATATAAGTTATCCTCCACACTTTGATGGCAGTCACGTCACCGATCTATTTAGATCAGACCTCCGCCTGTTCATTGGGTGTGGACTGATGCTCATGATATCCAGTGCGTATCAAGATAGAATCTGTCAGTCATATGTACATGGCATATGTATCCTACACGTGTTTGCAATCTAGTAAATCCATGGCTGTGGTATAACTTCGGAAGCAAGTTCGAGTGTTATTTAGAGATCGTAAATTTGAAAGTCGACTATATTATACCATAATGATTTGACGTATTTATCTATATCCCAGGTATAATATTGATAGCCTGTGACATAGGGATTATATGTATGCAATGACCTCGACTTGCATAGTTTAGCGAGATTATTCATGGTCGTCATAATTCATGAGTGAGTGAATTATGTACAAGAAATTGGATTTCGTGACGGATAAACCTAAACTTAGAGAGTCACATAATATGAAGTGTACTCGTTGAGCACTTGGGCAACGCGTTATGAATAATACAAATTATTCATAATACTTCATCGGATTAAATGAGTTAATTCGAATCGTTTAATCGATTAAACGAAAATATATTCTTTAGGGGATTTTGGTCAATTTATAATTAATGTGTATTTGTATTTGATACAAAATTTGATTTGATACATATTAATTATTTGTCAAATGAGTTTTTGACACATGCCATAAATATATCTATTTGTTATTTAATGTAAATAAAAATACATATATAATAACAATTATATTAATTAATTATTTAGATATTTAAATGTTAAATATTTAAATAATTAAATGATAAAAAAATTTTCATAATAGTTATGATAAATGTTTAATTATAATTGGTTACATGTGGCATGCTTTAATTAAACTTTAGGTGTGCAAATATGATTTGCTAACATAAAGTTTACTTTTATTTAATTGAATTAAATAAAGAAATTGACAAAAATACCCTTATAAAGTCGGTTCTTACAAGATTTAAAGTAAAAAATTTGTTTCTTATTCATTCATCTTCCTCATTGGCCGTGACTTTTAAAAAGGAAAAGGTTCCAAAGTTGCTTGATGATTCAAGATTGAAAGTGAAGGAAAAATAAGAAAAAGCTTAGGAAAATTGGAGATTAAAAGGTAATCTTTAATATTCTTGAGTTTAGAAATTCAGTTTCTTGTTCTTTTGTTCCTAGAATAGTTCTAGGGTTTTATTTACTTGTTAAAATTGGGGCTTTTGGTGTTGAAAGATGGATTTGGAAGTGTTAAGCATGTGTGAAGTAGAATTGGATAATATTATTGTAATATTTATTCAATTTGATCATTTGATGATATGTTGTCATTCTAGAGTGTTATGAACACTCTTGTAATGCCTATAATTTTTCTTGGGTGGTTCATTTGTGGTGACTTTGGTTGGTGTTAAGATTAATTAGATTAATGTTGGAAAATTAGATTTTAAGCATGAAAAATTGATATATTTTGCTTTTGGATCAGATCTGGAAATACTGTGTATTTGGTGATGAAAAATACGTCATATGAATTTATTTGATATGTTTTAGGTGTTGGAACAATTGTCGAAAATTATTTCGGAGTTGAAATATGCGAAAATGGCGAAAAACGGCGTTACCGGGTGACTTTTGAGCAACCGGGTGACGGCTGCCCAAATAGTGAATTAGTCAATGTTCGGGCAGCCCATGAATTTCCCTAGCACTATTGGGGCTGACTTGGGCAGCCCTCATGTGCATTGGGTAGTCGGTTCGGTCAAAAACGCATTTTATGCCATTTTGTGGAAAAACGTTTTCGTAAAAGTTTCGCAATGTTTCTTAAATATTTATGTCGTTATTTGATATCAAATAAATATGTTTAGGTGAAATATGGATGAATTATTTATATTAGTTATTGAATAATTTATCCAGTAATTTAAAAATTTTTAAAATTACGATTTTACCCGAACCGCGAGCTTTCGTTGCGTCCGCGCCAAAACCCCAACAAAAATGGTATCAGAGCAGGTTTGCTCAGTCATCCATTACATTAATCATGCTTGATATATGACATATAATCCAATTTTGATGTTTGCACATGCACGTAATCTATATGTTTCTTGACTTTTCGGTTCTACGCTAACGGGAAACGTAACAAAAATTTAATAGTTAAGTTATATTTTCTAAAGGTAGAATTGAATTGTTTAGAAAATGATCTAGATTAAAATTCTGCAAATGATGTAGAACAATGTTTCCTTGAGGAATATTCTCGCTTAAATAAGGCTGTAAAGTAACGTGTATTGGATGCATGTTTCTTGATCCGTCTTGTCAATACAGTTTATGTGTATCTTTCGATGGCTGCATCTGAGAAAGTGCCAAAGCAGTGATGATGTAGTTGATAGAATTTTATCCATGCCGGATGTATAATTGATACTAGACAAATTCAAGTGAAAGTGGAAATCCTGAACGTGCCAAAGCTGTCAGGACTACATCGATAGCTTGAGTTTGTCATTGGCAAGTGAAGCCTTGATACGTCTCATTATGAACGTGCCAAAGCTGTCATAATGAGAAACGGTCAGAACCAAAATTAGGAGTCACTGGTGAGTGATTGACAATGAGTTGTCTACCTAATGAATATACGTAGATGAGATTGTGCCAAAGCTGTGAGTCGAAATATATTCACGGGATCATACTCTTGTGGATGTTGGTTTTTGCCCGAGGTCCACAATCAAGAATTTGTAGGTTGGGGGAACAACGATCCTACAAAACAAAGGTAGAGTGAGCGTGGAGGTTACTGTCCACCGGTGTGGTGGGTGCCGTAGGCACTCCGACGCTCAAGTCAGTAGTGAAGACGGGCTATAAATAATGGAAGAGCAAGGCTTGATGTTACCATGACTTTTATTGACTGCCGTAAGGGCGGTGGCCAGTGTTCCAGAAGGTTCTGGTGAGAATAGCTATGCTTAGGGTTGTAATCTCATTTTTTCTTTCCTTTGTAGACTTATTCTCTTATATACACACTCGAGAAACGTGTGTATTAAATGCTCTTAATGGCTCGTTCGTTTGGTGTTGGAAACGATTGATCCATGATGGGAGGCAATTATGAATTCAAGCATTTTATGGGATTGGTAACTGATAAGTTATGAGGCCATTTCGGTTAGATATTTTCTTGGGTATGGGCTTGTGACTAGCTTTCAAATGGGCCTACTTTGAGAGCTTTGGGCTATTTAGGCTGATAGGTAATTGATGTATGACCTTTGGGTTTGCTCGGTAGGCCTCTCTTTGTCTGTGGGCCTGAGAAGGTAACTGGGTCCTTGGCCCAAGTATATACAGGGTACTGTTTGGAGGGATTGGGCTATCACTGATATTGGGCCTGAAGTGAAAAGTCGAAAATGCCCCTAGCCTAAATTTAGCCCGTACAACTCTCACTATGGAATTCGATTTAATTATTGAATTTATGTTCTCCATTGGGGATTACGATATTACGTAAAGTAGTGGGAGACACTGCTGGGTTAAAAATCCATAACTAAGGCAGTGCGTAATTTTACGGAAATTGCTACTTTTGTTTTCCTTTATTATATATTGTTGATAGAAATATACTTCTAATCCACTGCATGCATATTATTTGAATATGTTTTCTGACTTTACTTATGGTTGCGTGTTTCTAGATTAGGTTCTATAATGACTGTAGACTTAGATATTGTTAAATTAGTTAAAACCATCGGGAACTGTTGTTCCGATTTTCTTGAAAATCAAGATGGTTAGTGACTTAGTTACTAAGTCACAATTAATAATCTAAATAGATATCTATTTTAGGATATAATTGTCTAGAGAGAATAGTTTCTTGTGCGGTAAGAATTGACGTGAATTAGTTCATGTTTCGAGATTCTTGACTGACATTAAGAAAAACTCCATTAGGTATTTGTTTATCTTGTAATGACGTTTCTTGGCTTTAGTGACTTTTATAAGTCACGTGTTTGACATAGTTTGCTAATCAATTATTTGCAATTGTTGTGAATAATTGAAGGCAAATTATAAAGCTAAAGAAATGAGATGCATATAGTTGTGTATATGTGTGGAAACTGATTTCGGTCGAGGTCCACAATCGAGAAAGTGAGTTGAGGGGCACGAACGAACCTGCAAAACAAGAGTAGAGCGAAAGAGGAGGTTACTGCCCACCGGTGTGGTGGAAGCCATAGGCACTCCGACGCTCAAGTTAGCCTAAAGATGAATGAGTTAAAGGTGAAAGGATTAAGGTATATGGAGTACCTCAACCACAGATTGTTTGCCGTGAGGGCGTTGTATTGGAGTAGTGTCTTGGTGATAGGAGTAGTCTGAAGAAGAAGAATATCCCCTCTCTATTGCTTTGTCTTCTTATTTTATAGGTTCCCTGATGTGGGGTCCTTATTCTGCCCGTTGGAGTCGTTGTCAATCATGTTTTAATTCCGGTGATTTATGTCTGATAACTGACGATCGTGTATATCCCTCGAAACCGTCGACTTCAAGGTGATTTTTATGAATTCAGATTCTCTCTTGATTTTTGTAACTGGTGTCCGTTGGTTCTCTTTATGTTAATGAGTTTGGGCCCATGAGGCGGCCCGTGGAGTTTCCTTGTATGACATTTTTGCTTATAGGCTGGATCTACTAATGGGCTCCAGGTTTAGTGGTTGGTCTTGAGGTAAATGTCGATTTTATCCCTGGGCCCAAATTTGGCCCGTACAATTTGTCCCCCACTCTCTAAGTCTGGAAGTCCTAGACTTGGGGAGAACCTTCGAGTATGTTGAATGAATCAGGATATGGATAACTATTTCACTGATCTTGGCAGTGGTGCAGAGCTAATCCAGATGACGTCCCGTCATACAGTCGGGGGGAGGAAGAATTCAAGTCTTCTTTTCTTTCGACAATAGCCCAGGAGGTGTCATTGGCTTGATTGAAACTGTCGAAGGCTTTTTGGGAGTTAACCTCGATCGACATATCGTATAGAGTAAGGGGGAGCTCACATCTTTAACTTGTCAACTATGTGAGCCTATAGGGGAATGTCCTATGCGGACTGAACCAGACAATGGTTTAGGAGAAATTTCACTCGACTTATAGTATGAAGATAGTGAAAACCATATTTCTATTTGACTCGACACGAGTCATCAGGGGTATGTCCCCGGTTGACTGAACCAGACAATGGTTTTAGGAGAAATTTCACTCGACTTGTAGTACGAAGATAGTGAACGTCGTAGCTCTATTTGACTCGACATGAGTATCAGGGGGATGTCCCCGGTCGACTGAACCAGATGGTGGTTCAAGAGTAATCTCACTCGACTTGTCGTATGAAGCGAGTGAATACCATAACTCTTTATTTGACTTGACGTGAGTCATCAGGGGGATGTCCCCGATCGACTGAACCAGATGGTGGTTCAGGAGTAATCTCACTCGACTTGTCGTATGAGGCGAGTGAATACCATAATTCTTTATTTGACTTCACGTGAGCCATCATGAGGATGTTCCCGGTCGACTGAACCAGATGGTGGTTCAGGAGTAATCTCACTTGACTTGTCGTATGAGGCGAGTTAATATCATAACTCTTTATTTGACTTTACGTGAGTCATCAGGGGGATGTCCCCGGTCGACTGAACCAAATGGTGGTTCAGGAGTAATCTCACTCGACTTGTCGTATGAGGCGAGTGAATACCATAACTCTTTATTTGACTCGACATGAGCCATCGGTGGGGATGTCCTCGGTCGACTGAACCAGATGGTGGTTCAGGAGTAATCTCACTCGACTTGTCGTATGAGGCGAGTGAATACCATAACTCTTTATTTGACTCGACATGAATCATCAGGGGGATGTCCCCGGTCGACTGAACCAGATGGTGGTTCAGGAGTAATCTCACTCGACTTGTCGTATGAAGCGAGTGAATACCATAACTCTTTATTTGACTTGACGTGAGTCATCAGGGGGATGTCCCCGGTCGACTGAACCAGATGGTGGTTCAGGAGTAATCTCACTCGACTTGTCGTATGAGGCGAGTGAATACCATAACTCTTTTTTTGACTCGACATGAGTCATCAGGGGAATGTCCCCGGTTGATTGAATAAAATGGTGGTTCAGGAGTAATCTCACTCGACTTGTCGTATGAAGCGAGTGAATACCATAACTCTTCATTTGACTTGACGTGACTCATCAGGGGGATGTCCCCGGTCGACTGAACTAGAAGGTGGTTCAGGAGTAATCTCACTCGACTTTTCGTATGAGGCGAGTGAATACCATAACTCTTTTTTTGACTCGACATGAGTCATCAGGGGAATGTCCCCGGTCGACATATTTGACACTTAGATTATTACCATGTTTGTTTTCATTCATTAATTGCAAACCCTAGTGTGGATTACGAAGAGTTTTTTGGGGGAAATTTTGGCGCCAATTTAAGTAGCGTGTATAAAAGAGCTTTGGGTGCTTCATTTCATCTCATTCGGAAGTCGAGTAAAGAGAGCTCTCAAGTGTTTCAAGGTATTCTTCGAAATCTTCCTCTTGTTCTTCAATTTCTTTAAACATTCATAGTGATAATTCAAGCTGTTCTTAGGTAAATTTGGCTGTTTGATCTTTGGGTTTGTGTGATTTGTTTTAAAATTGTGTTTGTGGGTTTTGATCTTTAGGAGGTAGGTTACTATGGAGATTAATTGTTTATATGTTTGTTGTTTGGAAGATGTCGAGTGGAGAATCGTTAGGCAGCTTAGGTGCCAACATCGATAGTTATGTCGAGTCGTCAAGTGAGACCAAAGAGGATGTAGAATTCAAATATTGGTCGTACCAGAAGTTGATCGAGGGTGGCGTAGTTACCTTGGCTAGGCCTTCTCAAGAAACCCCTACTGAGGCCATACCACTAAGGTCTTTGCCCGCTATTAGGGAGCCGAGTGACTTTCCTTGTACGAGTGAACCCACTAACTTACTATCCAAAAATCCTACAAGTCGAATGACTGGGAAATGGTTGAGGGAACTCGGCTGTATGTATAGGTTCCCTAATTCTCTGGAACTCCGGGTGCCTTCGTTGAATGAAAGAATTGATTACAAGGTTTCAGGGTGGATGGGATTCTATGTACGTCCATTTTTCGTAGGGCTGAGGTTTCCTATTCCGTGAATGGTTTGGGAGGTTTTGGATCATTTTGAAATTGATCATTCACAGCCGATGCCAAATGTGTGGAGGATTTTATTGTCGATTGGATGTTTGTCTTTCGAATTGGGAGTACTCTTTGAGGTAAATGATGTTTTAGAGACGTACTACATGAAGGAGCATTTGAAGGAGAAAGGAAGATATACATTGATCCTTCGTCAGAGAAAGACGCATTTAGTTACTGGATTGCCGACTAATGATAGAGGAAATTGGCAGTCTTATTATTTATTTGCAAATGGTGAAGGTATATTTGGATCGGTCGGGCTTGTCGAATCCCAGAATTTTGGTGTTTGTCGAGTGAGTAACGTTATGTCTCTAATTTATAATCCTTGAGTCATACTTGCTTATTTGAATAACCACTTTCCTGCAGATCCTCTTCGAAATAAGCCATCTGTCACGACTGCTCGTACAATCTCCAACACCAAAACCATTATATCACTGTCGGTTGAAGAAAGACACAGTAAAACTATCTTAACATAAAAAAGATTAAGGGCGACTCCGTTGTGGAAGGAAATCTATCACTGAGAAGAAGGTATAGTTCTGGCCTCATATAACGACGTTTTGCCCGTGATAAATTGTAGATGGTCGTGTCCAACGTTATATGGAAAATGTGATTATCGAGAGCCCCTAAAACTTGAAGAATTTTTATGCGCATAGGAAATGATGACTGGGCCATTCACAGTAGCTTCACTCGACGAGATGAAGAGTCAGAAGAGGTCAAAGAATTTGAAGAAAAAAAAGCTTAAGGTTGAAAAATAAGCTGGCCCTCAATAAAGGGAAGTCGTTTCAAGCGAAGGTGTTGCAGAGAAAGGCCAGTCGACTGAAATGATTTATGCGGGGAAGAAAAGGAAGTCTATCGCTGAAGCGGAAGTGGAAGAGGACTCTGATAACCTCATCTTAAAGGTTCCACGAGAGTCGACTGCAATTTCTGACCCTTCAAGCATTAATTCATTCGTGGAAGGGCTTCTTCTTGAGGGGGATGAGGTAAGGTTGGCACAAATTGGCCCGGTGGAGGCCATGAAGAAAACCATCACATTAAATTATCAAGTGAGTAGAGCTACTGATTATTATTATCATTTTTTAGGTCGAATAATGTTCTGACTCGACTTCTTCAGGCACTGGAATGTAGTCTATTCATACGGAAGAATGTGGAATCCAATCAGAGGAGGATCAAGGAGCTGGAGAAAACGTTGTCGGCGGTGAGGAAGGAGTCATCAGATCTGAAGTCGGGGCTGGTCGCTTCTCAAATGAAGGAAAGAGGACTTGAGAAGGAACTGAATGAGGTTAAGGCTGCTTTAAGGTTGGAGAAAGAAACGGCTGAGCTGACAATCGACAACTACAAAGAAGGTTTCGAGAACTTAAAGAAAGAAAAAGGAATTACTGTTAGAGCAAATGGAGGACATCGCCATCGACTCCATGATAAGAAATAGATGTGATTTAATGAGGGAATTTGTAGCTGGAAAACACGTAGACTGGAAGCCTGAGAAGTGGATTAGAGAATATGAAAGACGTGAAGTCAGTATCTTTTCGTCGATGGAAGACGATGGTGAAGAGAAAAGGCTGGAGGTCGAGTCGAAGAAGGATGAGGTGGAACCGAATGCACTTGCTGTTGCCGAAACGGAAGAGGTCGAAAAATATTTAGAGGGAGAAGATGTTGGTCCGGAAGATGTCGAGACTCAAGAAGATGTTCCTGCCAATCTTCCTACGGATACCGATGAAGCACTAGAAAGTGTCTTAGAAGTTTAAGGGTTTGAAATTAACTTTGAGCTTTTTGTATGAAGTTTGAATCAGTGATCCGATAGGAAGGCGGAAAGTCGCATTTTGAACAATCAAAGTTGTGTATAAGTGTCAAATATGTCGAATGATATTGTAATGAACGATCTTTTATTTTGTGTACAAATGTCGAATGATATTTTAATGAACGATCTTTTATTGCAATTAGTCGAACGACTTCTACAAATTTCCTTATTATAACTACTATCAGAAAATATAATTGCCAACAAACAAAAGACAAAACATAAGGGTTACCGGATGAATCGCTTAAGATGCACCGTGTTCCAACTGTTGTGCACGAGAGTCCCCTCCAAAGTTTGTAGCTTGTAGGCTCATTTCCCGACAACTTTCGTGACGAGGTAAAGGCCTTCCCAATTTGGACCCAACTTCCCCTCTCCAATTTCCTTGGTGTTCTGGAACACTCTCCGTATGACCCAATCTCTAGCCTTGAAAGTCCTACTCCTGACGTTTTTGTCAAAGTATCTGGCCATCCTTTGTTGATAAGCGGCCAGTCGAATGGAAGCTCGGTCCCTTGTCTCATCAATCGTGTCGAGATTGAAATTCATCAGCCGTTGATTGTTTTCGTCGTTGAGCCATTGGTAGCGTGGGGAAGGGATGATTTCTTCAGTTGGAATTACTGTTTCCATTTCAAATGCTAATGCGAAAGGAGTTTCGCCTGTCGAAGACCTCACCGTTGTCCTGTATGACCACAACACTCCTGGAAGTTCATCTGGCCAAGTGCCCTTAGTCTTCTCCAACCTCTTCTTCAAAGTGTTCATGATCGTCTTGTTGGACGATTCGGCCTGACCGTTCGCTTGTGGAAAGCGTGGTGTCGAAAAGTTCAATTTTATGCCCCAGTTCCTGTAAAAGTTTTAAAAGTGATTGCTGATGAATTAAGAGCCATTGTCAGTCACAATTTCTCCTGGTATGCCGAATCGACAAATGATGTTTTTCCATACGAATGTTTGAGCTTCTTTGTCGCATACTCTAGCGAATGCTTCAGTGTCTATCCACTTCGAGTAATAATTTGTCATCATAAGCATGTAAACTCGCTGGCCAGGCGCGGTTGGGAGTTTTCCTACTATGTCCATTCCCCACTTCATAAACGGCCATGGAGATATAATGGGATTTAGTTTCTCTGGTGGAAGATGAAGAACTGGTGCAAATCTCTGGCACTTGTCACACTTTTTAGTGAATTCTATGGAGTCAATTCTCATTGTTGGCCAATAATACCCTGTCAAATGCGCTCGAAGAGTCAGGCTCCTGCCATCAGAATGGTTCCCACACTCCCATTCATGCAACTCTGTCAACACATGATGTGCTTCGTTGTGTGTTAGGCACTTCAAATAAGGTCATGTGAAATATTTTCTTAGCAGCTGACCGTCGAACACAACGAACCTCACAGAATGTCTTTGGACTTTTATGGCTTGCACTTTGTCTTCTGGAAGTGAGCCTTTTTGTAAATACTCGACTATAGGCGTCATCCAAGTGTCGACCGAATCGACCGCTGTAACAGCTGTTTCTTCCTTCCAAATCGCCGGCCAGCTCAAATGTATTACAGGTATTGTTCGTGTTTTGTCCCCCTCAATTGTCGATCCGAGGGTTGCCAATGCATCTGCCTTGGAATTTTCGCCTCTTGGGACTTGGGTTATGGAAAATTTCTCAAATGTCGACCGTATATAGTTTACCTTTTGTAAGTAGGATGCCATCGCATGACCTTTGGCATGATAAGATCCTTCGATCTGGTTGACAATCAATTGAGAGTCGGATTTCACTTCTATTTCCCTAGCTCCCAGTTCTTTAGCTAATAATAACCATGCGATCAATGCCTCATACTCTGCTTCGTTGTTGGTAACTTTAAAACCGTATTTGATTGCTTGTTGCAAAATGTCACTTGTCGGGGTAGTTATCATGATTCCAAGACCGCAACCCTTTTTATTGTTGGACCCGTCGACTACTAACTTCCAAGGTATTGTCGGCTGAATGGAGTTGATCTCAGTTTCAGCCACTGCAAGGAGATCGGGAGCGAAGTTGGCCACAAAATCTGCCAACGCTTGAGATTTGATGGCGATCCTAGGCTGGTAAGTTATGTTGAGTTCCCCAAGTTCAATTGCCCACTTCATCAATCTTCCTGACAATTCTGGTTTATGAAGTATGCTTCTTAATGGATACGTCATGTATACCATGATCGGGTGTCCTTGAAAGTAAGGTCTGAGTTTTCTCGCGGCTGCAACAAGGGCGAAAACCAATTTCTCCATTAACGGGTAGGGTGATTCTGCTCTCAACAATGCTTTGCTTACGTAGTAGACTGGTTGTTGAGTTCCTGACTCCTTTCTCACTAAGACTCCGCTAACCGCGTGTTCTGAAACTCCCAAATAGAGGTAGAGCCTCTCAATGTCGTGTGGTTTCGACAGCAAGAGAGGTGTATTGAGGTACTGTTTGAGTCTTTTCAGCGCTTCCAAGTAGGAGCCCACTCAAAGCAGTTTGCCTTTTTCAAAGCTGAAAAGAACAAAAAACTCTTATCTGTGGATTTGGAGATGAACCTGTTTAACGCGGTGATCCTCCCAGTTAGCCGCATGACGTCTTTCAGGCTGGAAGGAGATGAAATGTCAAGAATTGATCTAATCTGGTCTGGATTCGCTTATATTCCTCGTCGAGTGACTAAGTACCCCAAGAATTTCCCTGAGGCGACACCAAACACACACTTAGTGGGATTCAATTTCATTCCGTACATGTCCATGATGTCGAAGGCTTCTTCCAGATGATTAAGGTGTTGCTCCGATTTGATGGACTTCACCAGCATGTCGTCTATGTAAACCTCTATTGTCTTCCCAATTTTATTGTCAAACATCTTGTTGACCAGTCGTTGGTATGTTGCTCCCGCATTTTTTAAGCCGAATGACATGACCTTGTAACAAAAAATCCCTCGGTTTATGACAAAGGCTGTCTTTTCTTGATCGTCAGGATGCATGAGGATCTGGTTGTAGCCTGAATACGCATCCATAAAGCTTAATAACTCATGCCCTATTGTTGTGTTGACCATTGAATCAATATGAGGCAGTGGGAACGAGTCCTTTGGACAAGCTTTGTTCAAATCCGTAAAGTCGATGCAGACTCTCCACTTTCGATTCTTTTTCTTCACAACTACAACATTCGCAAGCCACTCCGGAAACTGTACTTCTTTAACTGCTCCGTTCTGCAATAACTTCTGAATCTCTTCATCAATGATTCGGTTCCTTTCAGGGGCGAACTTTCTTCTTTTCTGCCTAATCGGGGTGTGGTCTGGATCCACATGCAATTCGTGAGTAATGAGCTGCGGATCGATTCCAGTCATATCTTTGTGAGACCATGCAAAACTGTCGTGTCGCCTCTTCCAGAATTCAACTAGGTCGGCTCTTAGTTTGGGATCTAAGTCAGCTCCAACTAATGCCTTGTGATCTGCAAACTGAGAGTGAATCTGGACCTCATCAAGCTTCTCTATATTTGGTAGAGTCGGCTCCGGAGCACGAGGCCCAGTTAGTAATTGCTATGCTGACTCAGTTTTAGCCTTCAAAGTCGTCTGGTAGCAGCTTCTTGACGCCAATCTATCACCTTTAATTTCTTGAACCCCCCACTTGGTAGGGAATTTTATTACTTGATGGTAAGTAGACGACACCGCCCTCATGTCGTGAATCCAAGGTCTTCCCATGATCAGATTGTAGGCTGAAGGGTGTCTGAGACCAGAAATATTGTTATTCTGTTGACTTCAGTTACGTAGTCTGGGAGTGATATTTCCCCCATGGTGAATTTTTGCTCTCCGCTAAACCCAATCAGTACTGTCATCCGTTGATTTATTTTATCCAGCTCGGCCCCCATGTTAGCAAGGGCACTAGCGAAAATTATATTAGCTGAGGAGACTATGTCGACCAGTACTCGTTTGATCATAAAGTTGGCTACCTGCAAGGAATTAACTAAAGCGTCATGGTGTGGATTTAAATTGTGCGAATCCCCGTCGTCTGGAAACTCTATTATCAAATTCGTGAAGACTTTCTCCATAGACATCGAGGTATGTGAAGTATTATTTGCCAGAGCCCTTGAATGTCGTTTAGCTGCCGAATATGTCACTCCACTGATTCCCGATCCTCCTGAAATGACATTAACGGTGTTATTAATTGGGGGTGGTGGGGTTGGAATTTCTCTTTGACCATCTCTCTCGTCCCTTCGCGCCAAGGTTGCTTTCCCTTTATCTGTGAGAAAATCCCTCAGGAAACCCTTTTTTAGTAGCTCCAGAACTTCTAATCTCAAAGCTACACATTCCGCTGTCGTATGGCCATAGTCCATGTGGAATTCACACCACTTCCTAGTCTCCTTTTTGGTCGAATTGTCCCTGAAGCGTGGAGGCCACTTTACTTCATTCCCCATCTTCTTAAGCACATAGACCAGTTCCCCAGGAGAAATTGTAAAGTTGTAGTCCGGGAGCCTGGGTTTGCTTGTTGGCAGCTCCTCCATACTTTTGTATGGCATTGGTCGTCTGTCAATACTTTTGTAGAAAGGTCATCGCTCTCCTCTTGGTTGGTTCATCCCTTCCTTGTGAGACTGGATATCCATATCGTGTTGCCTGGGAGCAGCAGGCCTTCGGTCCACTTGTGCATTCATAACATCTTCTCTTCTTTTATTTCTTTTATCTTCTTCCCACCTTATTTCTTCCTGGGCCTGTGCCATGACCTGGTCCATGGTGTAGCACCGGAACTTTGTCAATTTCTTGTAGAGCCCACTGTCATAAAGTAATCCATTCCGGAAGGCTTCGACCGCCGTAGGCTGGTGGAGATCCGGGATATTAATTCTTTCCCGGTTGAACCGGGCCACGTAGCTCCGTAATGACTCTCCTCTTCTCTGCTGTATAGAATTAAGGTCGTCTGAAGTCTTTTCTAATTTGCATGAACTTGCAAAATGTTGCACGAACTTGTCAGCTAGCTCTTGGTAGGACTCGATTGACCTGTAGGGTAGGTTAATGAACTAAGTAAGGGCAGGTCCCGCCAGTGTCTCCCCAAAGCATCTACACATTCCAGCCTCTCACTGACTTGGGGACAAGCCGGTTGACATCATCTTGTACTTGTAATGTATTCTGTGGTCGTCTGGATCGGCGGACCCATCATATTGCATCATTTCGGGTGGGCTGAATTTCCGGGGCAATTCAACAGCAACAATTGACTCCACAAACGGGGTATCAAAAATTGCTCTGGCCCTACTCTTCCTGACTGGCAGCCTTTGTTGGTGTTTTCTAAGGTCCCAAGATCATAAACAAGCATGAAACAAGTGCGAATACAAATCAACGAAGTTGCGGAATACTCACATCGATCAGTTGAGCGACGCGGAGACGAACAAAACTGAAATTCTGCCTCCATGGACTGCTCGGCAGTGGCTGTCACAGCTCACTGGTTTTGGCGTCCTTGATGTCATTTTCCAAGCTCCAAGCTTCGTCAAATGATTCCCGGCTCATGGGTGGACTTCCCTATCACCTTCGCATGTCTCTTGGAGTGCTAGCTCTTGTGATTTTTGCCACAAAAATCACCACACTAGCTTCCCATTTCCTATTGGTTCTTGGCAGTTCACTGCCAAAACAGAAGGAAAAATTGCCCACCATGGGCGTGTAGAGATGAGAGAAAAGAGAGAGAGAATGTCTTGAATTATTTCCAAAATAAAGACTTAAAATGATATACCAAAATTTGGTATATGTTTCATTTAATTCCTTACACATTTGAGTGTCCAACACTCTTTCACTAACCAACTACTTCCATCACCAAAAAGGTGATAAAGTTGACTAGTCGAAGTGACGCTTGATGTGACTTGCGTGCCGCACTCGAATTCAAAATGCGAATGCGCTCGCAAATAATCCCGGGCTCGGGTTCGCTAATTCCAAATTAACGAATTTTCCGTTGCGACGTAATTAAATGATTACGCCTAGCGAAATCACTATTCACATCGCTAACAAATTAATTCTAAATTAATTCGTTCGCCCGAATTAAAATCTAATTTTAATTCCGCGTCGAAATCTAATTTCGTTTAATATATAAAATATATTAATTTATCGATTAATTCCAAATTAATCGTTATCTCTCTTTAATTGATATTTTATCTCAGATAAAATATCACCGTAATTAATCCCAGATTAATTTTCTCTCTCATCTAATTAATCCCAGATTAATTAAAGTGCGAGTCATACGTCATCGGTGAATCTTCGGGAAGCGACCCATGAGATCCCCGGATATGTTGGCAGTAAATTCGGTCGTCGGACTATCCTAACACGTAAGTACCAAGTACTACGTTTTACCGATTTACAAGACAAGGTTGGCTTCTAGCAAAGCGACATGCCTACCCAATTCTCCAGAAATATCCTTACAGGAATAAAGGATCTATATCAGGCGTAGTATACGTAGTATTGCGTATTTCGATCTAGGGCTGGAATTGTGTCTGCCCCGTACGAAACACATGTCGGATGTCTGGTAACTAGTATCTATAATCGGATAAACTTGACCTTGTCATTTTATCCCGATGACTGCAGTAGTTAAGAGTACTAGTACCGTATCCTACGTGACAATCATCTCCATATGACTGAAGTGATACTTCCGTCTTGACATCACACCCAACACACTACGATTCTCAATATACCCAGCATAGGCGTACACAGAACCTGTTAAAGCCCTGGACGACCGCAACCAAAGTATATTGATTGTCGCAAGTATTAGCGGTGCAAGTCTCAGGTTAAGACCAAATACATATACCCTAATTTCGGACTTCCATAGACACATAGTCATACTACCAATGGAATTCTGAGGGGGTCTATCCAGAGCGAAGCTGTTTCCGTACCATCGGTAAAACACAACCTCCTATTACACTTGCATGAGTATCCCAGACCCAAATATATGAGAACTATGTTGTTATGCCCTCACAACGCGCACAAGTGTGATACTAGTCTTTTACGTATTTATCGATGTCCAATCTCGATAATACTCTGACTAGGGATATTTAATGATTTATCATTCGTGGATTGATACTGTCTCATATCATTCTCAATCCAGGAACAAATCACAAGGACCTCTCATCATTTATACATCTAGGTGATCTAATCACAAATGATAAGAGTGCAATCTCCTTTGTCACATTGTTAATTTGTACAACAACACCATGATCTGTACAAATAGTGACGCTATGGGTCATAATTGTCCAACAATCTCCCATTTGGCCTATAGCCTGTCACTCGAGTGTATTACACCCAAACTATGTACGGTTGGCTCAAATTGCCTAGAAAAGGTTTCGTCAGCGGATTTACATGATTATCATCTGATGCGATTTATTCGATCATCACATCGCTACGATGTATGATCCGAACGAATCAGATGATTATCGAAGTATTTATCTGGATCGTTGATGATACCATTAATTCTTTAGCTTGTGCTGACGCCTAGCTCAGCTGCTAACATAATTATATCTAATCTAATTAGATTTGTTATCGACCGAAATGGCTTCTATTACCGCCTCAGCTGCAGCAATAACCCACATTTGCTGTTTATTCGGTAGCAGTATCTTGCTTGGAAGATTTCCAGCTCACTGTTCCGTTATTCAAACTGTATAGTACCGTTTGCGACTTATAGTCGCTTTATCGGTTTTGGAAACTTGCAGTAGTGATACCAATCACTTCAAGTTCTTCTTCTCCATAGTCTAAGAATATATCATTAGTTCTCTAAGAAACTAACGGATGTTCTTAACATCAATCCAGTGACTATTACTTGGATTGGCCTGTTTGTGAATCCATATGCTCAAAGCATATGAGACACTAGGTTGAGTACATTTATCAATGTACAAATTCTCGGAGAGTTTTCTCGAAAGCCAAGCTTTCACCGATTATTTTTATGGGATATCATTTCCAAGAAATGACATATATTATCATTATTTTATAGGACAATGATTGGCAGTGCGCTCCCACTAACCCTTTTATATACACAAGAATTATTTCGTTTTGAATTAAATCATAAACCATTATGATTACATCAAAACGACAATTCCAAGAACCTAATGCTTGCTTCAATCCAAACATGGATCGAATAACCTGCAAACCTTGTTTGCTAGTTTTGGTACGACAAAACCGACATGATGTTGTAAACATCCTCCAAAAGGTTTCATTTTCAGGAAAGCGATTTTCCCGTAAAGCTGTCATATTTCATAAATGAAACACGCAGCTTTAGCAAGCATTATCCAAATGGATTTACCGTGGCAACATGTAAAAGGTTAAATCGTAATCAACACAATGTTGATAGCGATACATTTCCGCTACAAGCCTAGCTTAGTACGTTGGTATGTTGTCTTCCATGTATGTCTTCCTTGAAGACTTATAAGTACCAATAGGCACAATGCCTTGCGGTACATCAACTAGTATCAAAACTTGTTGATATACATGGAATCCAATTCGTATATCATGGCACTTTGCCATAAAAGGGAGTCGATACCTTGTATCACTTCCTCATACGTAGTCAGTTGGTATACCTCAAAAGATTGACATCTTTATGAGGTGAGATCAGAAATTCATACCCCAGGTTGTTTTCTGACTCTTTCCGACATACGCGGTTCTTGTGTATTCAAAGATTATTGGTAATAGTTTCATCCTTGATGAACTATTTATGTTCCATTAAGATTTGGTGCCTTGAACAGTATTACTTCAATTTTCATCGAGTTTTACTATCCTCCCACTTACCACTGCATATCGGTATTCCTCTTAGGAAAACCGCATGGCGAGCAACAATTAAATTGTTCTCATGTGAGTTGTATAAGTACTATACTTTGGTATCCCTAGGATAACCTACAATTGGCACTTATCCAATTTGGGTTCTAGTTTGGTATCATCCAAACATGTGCCCAGCATTCCCAAATTTTCAGGAGTGAGAAAACCCAGTTTCTTTCCTGTTCATATCTAATATGAAATCTGTCTAACAGATTTTATGGAACCTTATTCAAAATAAGTTTTGCACTGTCTAATGCTTATCCGTTGAAGGAAATAGTAGCTCAGAGCGACTCATGATTAACCTTATCATGTCCAACAAAATTCGGTTACTCTGTTCGGACACACCGTCACTTTGACATGTTCCGGGATGAGTCCTCTTTGAAAGAATACTATACTCTTTCAAGTATATTAGAACTTATTGCTTAAGTATTTTCATCGCGGTCTTACCGTGACGGTTTAATACTATAGCTGATCTGTTTGTCTATTTCGTATCGAAACTCTAAAAGGTTCCGATTTGTGTTATTCAAAAGAAACACATAACCATAACGCGATGCCACATCCGTAAAGGTCATGAAATATTCATATCCACATCTAGCCTAGCTAGACATGGGCCCATTTGTTTCACAATGAATTAGGGCTAACAGATCGGTGGCATTTACACTTTTACCAAATAAATAGTGTTTTAGGCACTTTGCCCAATAAACTAGATTCGTAGACTTTATTTGATTAGAATCAAATTAGTCCTAGTACCCACTCTTCAAAAGTGTGGATATACGATTATTGTTCGATTGTGTCCCAGACAACAATGCCACAATATGTTTCATCTGATCAAATCAGTTTTGAGCTAATTGTTTGTCATGTTATATATTCGAGATTTATTTATATTCAAAATATAATTCTGTTATTCACATCTAATGTGTTTATCTCAATATCATCTTTATATAATAAAACACTTAGTGTTCTAGAATATAAAGGTTCACCCGCAGCAGGTTAAACACTAATATAGAGATAATGTTTCTAGTCAAACTAGTTACATTATAACAGTTTCCAAATTTAGGTACACACCCGAGGGTAGTTCCTAAACTTAGGTATCTACGGTTAAAACAGCGACTTTCGTCCCGTTTCCAATTCGCAGATAAATCTCTATTGAAGTCAGTATCCTGTTCAAAACAGATTCTGAACATCAATACATATATTTTATGTACCACATTAAGTATTTAAAATCTAATTTTAATACTAGTAGTGAACATATTTATGACAATCATATTTGAAGTCAGAGCCAAGCCCGTCTTCAATTCCTTCATGTCTGCCTTGTCCAAACGGTAGTCACACTTCCGCAATCCCGTTTGCCACAATTTAGGCATACATTTTGGGATATGTCATTTATCTTCCTAGAAGGTTATAATGATTTTCCCTTTTCCCTTTTCAACACTCCAGAAGCCTTTGGCCTAGCCTCGGCCTTCTAGAATATCGAAGTGAAGTGCGCCTTGCGCTACTTGTCTTATTGCAAATTTTGACTTTATCTCCTTGAGAATAGTCATTAACTCTCCAAGAGTTATTTTTACAATTTAGTACTTCTAAGATCTAAGTATAGATATATGAAGATCCTTCAATTTCATTATCATGCTTTAAGGATCTAATCCTTAGTTCTGATTCAGAAATTAAGGAGTCTACTGTGACAAGTTAAATGGATTAAGCACTTAAGTTATCATCACATAAATCTTCCAAAGATTATGCTCTACTATTTGCTTAACTCAGGGTTAGGCATAGTATGTTATTTTATCAAATAAAGTAACTTATTATTTTCCAGGACCATCCTGAAACTTTATTCACAATTTGAAAATTAAACCATTTAAATACATTTTCCCTAGGATTATGTTTTAAATGTCAATCTTTCAATTACATCTTGATTCTAATAGTCCAACTATTTAATCAACGATTTAGGTACTATTTATTATAATGATTACAATAGTCCAACTATTTAATCAACTATAATTTAATAGATCAAAATCAATTATATTGATTACTATAATCCAATTATAAAATCAACTATAAATGAATAGTTTGAATACAGTCCAACTGTTTATTAAAACAATGTTTAAATATTAGTCCAACTAACATTTAATTTATTTGACAAATGATATTTGTTTGAGCGTGTATGGCAAGTAATTAAACGAGTATTGCAAATTCAATTCTTGCCTCCCACTATTTTTCGACGAGCCTCTAACCCTCTGTCGAGTACTCGGGAAACCGTGTTTCCTAGCGGGCTAGGATCCCGTTAAATATCACACAATCTTGACTTTGGCCAACAAATTGTATGATAATTAACTAGGTAGATCTCTAAGATCGATTGGATCCAATCCAATTCCTATATCTGGTAGGGGGACTCCAAGTCCGAAATATATATCTTATATATGCCAATACATCCAATATATTACCTAACCTTTTTCCTCTAAATCAACTAAGCCTTGGCTTTGGCACAACAAACTTAGTGATCCCAGTTAAGCGTGACCCATTGACCATGAAAAGCTTCGTAATCAATGTCGATGGACAAGAAGTGGTCTTGACTTTGGCCAACAAACCACAACTTGGACAAGACACCAATATGGAACAAATATCTCGTGATTCAAACACATCCTCGACGGACAAAGGCCTTGACTTTGGCCAACAAGCCAATGCCAGTCTCGGATCTTGAGTAAGAATCACTCAATGGAAGGAAACACGCTTAATATTTTGCGAGGGTTTTTCGAGTGCAAATTGAAAACCAATTTATTATCTTTGTTAAGGTCTCATCATCATACACCCTTAAACATGCATTCTAAACACATAATAAAGCGCGTATAATAAATAATAATGATATGCGGATGGATACTTTACACATTGATCCTAGATCAAATCTCTCATTTTCTCTCTCCCCTAGCACATGTATTTACTTCTACCTGTTACACTACACTTCTAAAGAAACCTCATTTACATCGAGGGGAATAGGTGAGAAGAGAATACAAAGAATATGGAGGTAATAAGGCTGGACACGCAGGTCCAATTAATAAATAAAATTTATTACATAATTTCTAAAATTGTCACACCCATCTAATATCCATCCGATATACATTATTCATGCATCGCAACCATGTATTCACACAAGCATGTTATCAATCAATCTAATCAAATTAATTAATCTGATAATTAGTGATCATCCAATGTTCAAACAACGATTTGATTTTGCTCGAGTCAAACTCGTTTTGCGAATAAGTACTCAAAGTACGAATTCTTGAATTAAATTAAACTACAAAATTAAATCCAATTCAATTTGTATTTAATAATAATTCGCTATTTAATTCCAAATTAAATATCACACTTTATTAATAAACCTTTACTACTTAACTTCCAATTTTAATCGTTACGGGTCTCAAAACCCGATTAACGTCCAACGTTAATTTATTTAAAGTCCAATGGGCTTTTAATTAATTTCTTAAGGCGTGGACTTTTGATCAACTTGGGTCGAACCCAATAACCAAAGTCCAATCCGGGAGTTACCCCATAAGCCTAGAAATCAATTTAGACCCAATTAAACTTTAAAGGTCCATTAAGTCGCATTTGGGCTTTATGGAAGCGGTTTTGGGCCCAATTGGATCCAACCAATTTTGCCTAAACCCAACTTGGTACAACCAAGCCCAATAAGCCCAATTACAACACAACAAGCCCAAATCCAATTTAAGGCCAATTAATTAAATTCCAAAAATACAATTTCCAATTTAATTACACTAAAGTGTATAACACAATTAATCACCCAAATCAATATTTCCAAAACACAAATTTGTACAATTAATCATGCTTATCGTTATTAAATTATGTCCAACACAATTAACAAAAAAAATCAAACTCAAAACATGCTAAAAGCTCTCGGCAATGGGGACTAATTTTATGTCCGATTCGTTTTCAATCCAATTAAATTCACAATCGACATTTAAATCAACATCCCAAATCGTTTCAAGTCATCCAATGATCAACGAAACAAAAAATACCAAGAATTTAGGGCATACTTGTATTCGGCCAACACCAAAAAAATTTAGGCAAAAATGTTCCAAACACAATTTCTTGAAATTGATCCAATCAATCTTCAATTCAACATGATTTAAGCATATTCAAACATCCAATTTAATCAAATCATGCTCAAAATCAATTTACCCAATTTTAAGCCCTAAATCCAATTTCATGCTCAACCTTGCTCAAGATACCATTGTTGGTGTTTGCTAAGGTCCCAAGATCATAAACAAGCATGAAATAAGTGCGAATACAAATCACAAAGTTGCGGAATACTCACATCGATCGGTTGAGCGACGCGGAGACGAACAAAACTGAAATTCTGCCTCCATGGACTGCTCGACAGTGGCAGTCACAGCTCACTGGTTTTGGCGTCCTTGATGTCATTTTCCAAGCTCCAAGCTTCGTCAAACGATTCTCGACTCATGGGTGGACTTCCTTATCACCTTCGCATGTCTCTCGGAGTGCTAGCTCTTGTGATTTTTGCCACAAAAATCACCACACTTGCTTCTCATTTCCTCTTGGTTCTCGGCAGTTCACTGCCAAAACAAAAGGAAAAATTGCCCACCATGGGCATTTAGAGAGGAGAGAATAGAGAGAGAATGTCTTGAATTATTTCCAAAATAAAGACTTAAAATGATATACCAAAATTTGGTATATGTTTCATTTAATTCCTTACACATTTGAGTGTCCAACACTCTTTCACCAACCAACTACTTCCATCACCAAAAAGGTGATAAAGTTGACTAGTCGAAGTGACGCTTGATTTGACGCTTGATGTGACTTACGTGCCGCACTCGAATTCGAAATACGAATGCGCTCGCAAATAATCCCGGGCTCGGGTTCGCTAATTCCAAATTAACAAATTTTTTCGTTGCGACGCAATTAAATGATTACGTCTAGCGAAATCACTATTCACGTCGCTAATAAATTAATTCTAAATTAATTCGTTCGCCCGAATTAAAATCTATTTTAATTCCGCGTCGAAATCTAATTTCGTTTAATATATCAAATATATTAACTTATCGATTAATTCCAAATTAATCGTTATCTCTCTTTAATTGATATTTTATCCCAGATAAAATATCACCGTAATTAATCCCAGATTAATTTTCTCTCTCATCTAATTAATCCCAGATTAATTAAAGTGCAATTCATACGTCATCGGTGAATCTTCGGGAAGCGACCCATGAGATCCCCGGATATGTTGGCAGTAAATTCGGTCGTCGGACTATCCAAACACGTAAGTACCAAGTACTACATTTTACCGATTTACAAGACAAGGTTGGCTTCTAGCAAAGCGACATGCCTACCCAATTCTCCAGAAATATCCTTACAGAAATAAAGGATCTATATCAGGCGTAGTATACGTAGTGTTGCGTATTTCGATCTAGGGATGGAATTGTGTCTGCCCCGTACGAAGCACATGTCGGATGTCTGGTAACTAGTCTCTATAATCGGATAAACCTGACCTTGTCATTTTATCCCGATGACTGCAGTACTTAAGAGTACTAGTACCGTATCCTACGTGACCATCATCTCCATATGACTGAAGTGATACTTCCGTCTTGACATCACACCCAACACACTACGATTCCCAATATACCCAGCATAGGCGTACACAGAACCTGTTAAAGCCCTGGACGACCACAACCAAAGTATATTGATTGTCGCAAGTATTAGCGGTGCAAGTCTCAGGTTAAGACCAAATACACCTACCTGATTTCGGACATCCATAGACACATAGTCATACTACCAATGGAATTCTGAGGGGGTCTATCCAGAGCGAAGCTGTTTCCCGTACCATCGGTAAAACACAACCTCATATTACACTTGCATGAGTATCTTATACCCAAATATATGAGAACTATGCTATTATGCCCTCACAACGCGCACAATTGTGATACTATTCTTTTACGTATTTATCGATGTCCAATCTCGATAATACTCTGACTAGGGATATTTAATGATTTATCCTTCGTGGATTGATACTGTCTCATATCATTCTCAATCCAGGAACAAATCACAAGGACCTCTAATCATTTATACATCTAGGTGATCTAATCACAAATGATAAGAGTGCAATCTCCTTTGTCACATAGTTAATTTGTACAACAACACCATGATCTGTACAAATAGTGACGCTATGGGTCATAATTGTCCAACAACCTTACCCCTGGTAGTCTCGACATTATTGCTTCCTTAAATTCAATCATTTCCCTTCTGATAGAGTTAACGATTTGTTGGGATGGATCGATGAGAGAGTTCGGGTCATGCGAAGTAGGCTGGTGATTGTTGTTTGGCCCATCCGAGATGGGCGGGATTGTTGGATTGTTTCGGTCGTCTGGATTGCTGGTTTGGCCTTGAGTGTTATGCTGGGGATTGGATGATAACTGCTCCAGTTTTTTTTGTAGACTTTCGTTGGAGTTTCTTATCTTGAGATTCTATTCTTCAAGGGCTTGCAGTCGTTCTTAGAGCTTGGCAAGTTGTGCCATCAAGGGATCCGTGGTTTGTTCATTGCTTGAGGCCATTTCAGACTATTTCGTTGGTGTGCCTAACTTTTGTGAAATTCGCTCGTTGCCCCCACGGTGGGCGCCAAATTGTGGAAACTGATTTCGGTCGAGGTCCACAATCGAGAAAGTGAGTTGAGGGGCACGAACGAACCTGTAAAACAAGAGTAGAGCGAAAGATGAGGTTACTGCCCACCGGTGTGGTGGAAGCCGTAGGCACTCCGACGCTCAAGTTAGCCTAAAGATGAATGAGTTCAAGGTGAAATGATTAAGGTATATGGAGTACCTCAACCACAGATTGTTTGCCCTGAGGGCGGTGTATTGGAGTAGTGTCGGTGATAGGAGTAGTCTAAAGAAGAAGAAGATCCCCTCTCTATTGCTTTGTCTTCTTATTTCATAGGTTCCCTGATGTAGGGTCCTTATTCTGCCCGTTAGAGTAATTGTCAATCATGTTTTAATTCCGGTGATTTATGTATGATAACTGACGATCGTGTATATCCCTCGAAACCGTCGACTTCAAGGTGATTTTTATGAATTCGGATTCTCTCTTGATTTTTGTAACTGATGTCCGTTGGTTCTCTTTATGTTAACGAATTTGGGCCCATGAGGCGGCCCGTGGAGTTTCCTTGTATGACATTTTTCCTTATAGGCTGGATCTACTAATGGGCTCCAGGTTTAGTGGTTGGTCTTGAGGTAAATGTCGATTTTATCCCTGGGCCCAAATTTGGCCCGTACAATATGAAATATCGATTTTCACAATACGACAACTATATGTATTGGATATCGGATCTCCCGTCTAGATATTTAAAATATTGTTTAATGATTATTTTGATACTTGATATCAGAATTTGCGACTATTGGATAGTTACTTGTTCTTTATAAATAATTGTTACATATTTTAATATGACTAGTAGTGTCATTGATGAAGAAAATAAACATTAAGAAATATATTCGGTTCACTAAATAACTTTTAACAGTGCTTTATGAGATTTTATCACATAAGCATTAGATGTTAATTCTGTGTGGTAAGGATGGTCTGATACGAGATCACACTATTATCATAATCCATTTAATTAATATTGTATTCAGGATGTGATTAAATCTTATTTAATCAATGATCGTCATTGGACCACTGTAGGCACTGCATTTTTACACATAAATCCCTATGATGAGTCTCATTTTGGAGACACTACCTTTTAAGTCACGGAGGTCACGGGAAACGGACATCGGAAGGGGAAATTCAGAATAAACAATGTTCACTGTTTTCGTTCGTGCTACGTTCGTGTTTACGTTCGAACGTCAAACGGATTGCGGGCGTTCGTGCCGCATTCGAGTAAGCGTTCGAACGGTGTCGGTAATTCTGGTTTTGCTGCTAGCCTCACATCCAGCCCAATTAGCCCCCCAAAGCCCATAAACACATCCCAATTAAAATAAATAAATATTAATTAAAACATTAACTAAATAATATAATAACTAAAATAATTAAATGATTAAATAAAACATATACCAAACATAAAATAAACAATTACCAACTTAAACTAAAATCATGCCTAACTTAACAAATCACACACTAAATCAAAATATAATCATGCCTAATTAATCAAATCATCAACCAATTATATTCCAATCTAATAAGATTATTCCCAAACTTAAAATATTGTATTCCTAATCCAAGCCAATCAAATATTCAACCTTCCCTATCTAGCCAAGATTTGTCCCCCCTCAATCTTGACTTCCCTTAACCAAACCAAATCAAATCCCTCTTCAATTAGCCAAATCCATTTCCTTGTCAAGCCCAACCCTTTGCCTATAAAAAGAACCCTTCACCAACCTTCTCAACCCTAGTCCCTAGCTCATACACAACACACACAAAAATTACAGGAAGAACACACCCAAGAAAAAAGGAAGCAAAGGAAAAGAGGAGACGGCAGCGAAACCACAAGGAAACAGTAGCAAAACGGACTCAAAACAGTAAAGACAACGAACGAGAACAGTGAACCAGTGAACCGGGAGAGTTACGGAGCATCCACCCTTCCGACGATCGTGTACCGTACATCCGAGAGGTGATTTAAAAGGTTAGACCTGAGGGTACATTTTCATTAGCTTATATTCGTTCTTTTTATTATTATTATTGAATTCTATTCGCATGAGAGTCGTATATGGATGCATGTTGTGGCTTGAATGAATGGAAGAGTGTCGTCTCTTGTGGTATATAGGATGGAAACCCAGACGTAAATTCCGTAGCCGAATCCGAATGGACGGTAGTGCGGTCTGTACATGGGACACAACTCCACGTACCCCTGAGTAAACGGCACCTTCTCTTGTGTGGAGTTGCTTTGGTTTATTTATTTCTTGTCATTTAAATCCTGTATGTTGCTTATTCCCGTATGATATGATCGAGTGCATGGGCTTAGCAAGTGCGATGAAAGGTTCCCTAATTGGAGGGGTTAAAATCCTTCACCACGACGCTTTGCCGCACCGATCGATGTGTGTTCGGTTGAATGCGAGATATGTTCAATCGAGCATACCTAGTTTGATATGATTGTCTTTATTTTCGTATGCATGATTCAACCGAGCGCATGGGTTTAGTAAGTGTGATGTGAGATCCCCTATGGGGAGGGGCTAAAGCCCTTTACCACGATGCTTTGCCGCGCCGGTTGATGTGTGTTCGGTTGGATGCAAGACACAATTCAATCGGACATACTTAGAATAGTATGATTGTCTTTATGTTGTATGCATGATGTGATGTGACGCGCATGGCTTAGTATGTTGGTCTAAAGGTCCTCTCTTTGAGAGATCAAGAGCCCTCAAAAGCCACATTTACGGCAGTACTTCACCGCGCCCCTTTATCTTGCTGTTTATGTATGCGTCCCATTTCATGCATCAGGTCTTTTCCCGTTTGAACGCGTTTACGAATGCAACTCGAACGCGCATGCATTTTTGCCTTATCATGCATCAGGTCTCACTTCCGTTCGAACGCGTTCACGAACGCCATACGAACGCGAGCATTCTGTCTCATTTCCGTTCGAACGCGTTAACAAACGCCATACGAACGCGATCATTCTGTTTCATTTCCGTTCGAACGCGTTTACGAACGCTACTCGAACGCGAGCATTCTGTTTCATTTCCGTTCGAACGCGTTTACGAACGCTACTCGAACGTGAGCATTCTGTCCCATTTCCGTTCGAACGCGTTTACGAACGCTACACGAACGCGAACACACTGAACTGAGTCTGTCTTATCATATTCATGCATAATTGCCTCTTGGTTGATCTTTCTTGTGTTATATAGCCAACCGTATTGTTTGTATTCCTGCATTTATCCATTCTATGTGTTCTTGGGATTGTATTCAAGCATGATTAGGCTGTTAGCATGTTATTTGGTTAATAGGTTCATGAGATAGTACTCAAGCATGTTTATTCCTTGGTTGCGTCGTTTGCTTGGTCTTGATTTAACGCATTACGATTCATATGCCTATGCCATGATGACTTTGGAGTATTATTTCTTGTGATATATCGGATGGAAACCCAGACATAATTCCGTAGCCGATTCCGAATGGACGGTAATGCGGTCTGTACTTGGGATACAACTCCACGTATCACTTGGAAGAGTGCTCACATGTATGCTTGTGCGGATATTATGTATGCTTGTGTTTTTATGAATATGATATGCTGAATGAAGTTGTATGTTCATTGTTACTTTGAGGTATTTTGTTAGACAGACAGTGTTATTAGATATGAGATATATGCGAAATGTATGTATTAGTGTTATTTTGTACCCATGAATATAGAAGCATGATATTCTTAGGAATAAGTGTTACTTAACCTGATTAAATTATTATGTAAATCCTTTCATTACAAATGGCATAAGTAAGGGACCATTCCAACCCAACGGTTTGAGGTCTTCCCTTGCGAGGGGTGAGTGCGGCCTTAAATCTCATTTTCCCGGTTCACACCGGGTGGCGACTCCATTACTCTCCGGTTTAGTCCCCCGTGGCTACTCCGTACTCCCAACTAGGCCGCGAGCCTAGTGACAGCATGCGTCGTCCAGTTTCTGTGTCCCACAGTCTGGCGACTCCACTGGGGATAGAGAATTGGCCCCGAAACATTGTCTTGTGATGTTTGGATTTATGTTTTAATTGACCGTGTCTATATTGGATAAAGTGAGGGTTTAATCAAAGGCATCTTAAGGCTAGGTAATGGTTTGGTGTCTTCCTTCATTCACTACCTTTCTAGAAGGAAAAGCTGTGAAGGCACCTAGATAGCCATCTATTTGTAGCCTATTGTGATGGACTAATTTGGAGGACTCGTTGTTTATTCCTGACAACAAGCGATAAGAGCCTAAGAGGCTTGGGTATTTAAGTGAGCCTCGCTCCACCTTCCCTCTGGGGGATCTACAACGGGAAATCCATTTGACAGTCCGTCACACACCATAGCTCATCGGCACGTACCTTAGTGTATAAAAAGGGGTGCGCTCACTTGGTTGCTCGAACCCTTGAGTGGGGAGACCTAGTTGTGGGCCATCCTTCGCCGGTGAGAGCCTTTGTCTATACTCTTGCTAACCCACCCATAGACCGGGTTGGCTAAAGTAACAATTATTTCCTTGAATATGTGCTTGTGGACCATCCTCATTTGGATGCAGTTGGACTATTGTCAGAAATGCGGGCTTGCTGGGCCATTTAAACTGGGGCAAGTTCACACCTTATGACTATTAGGCCAAAAGCTTCTGAAATGTTGATGGGCCACTTTTGTAGAAATTATTATGTCATGTTTGCATCATCTTTCTTTTATGCTTGTGTTTGGGAACATTGTCGTTTGGATCCATTTGGACCATTTGTCATGGGATATGGGCTTGTTGGGCCATTTAAACTGGGACAAGAACGTATTTCATGACTATTGGGCCAAAGGCTTCTAAGTGATTGATGGGCCACTTTGTGATTGTGTTCGGAACGTTATCATTCGGGTTTAGTCGGGCACTTTGTCATGAGATGTGAACTCATTGGGCCATTTAAACTGGGATGGATTCACTCCTATGACGATTAGCCCGAAAGATTCTAAAATGATAACAGGCCGATTTGTGTGAAAATTTTAATTGATTTAGCATATTTTATATGTTACATGCATCTCATGCACCCCATGCATACATACATCATGCTAACCCTTGTGTTTTAAAAGCCATCATAGACTCCAGTTGGGTTAGGGAAGACGGAAGACTCACCAAAAGACCGGTAACAGATATGAGTACATCCGATAGTGAGGTATCCCGGATAGATCAGTTGGAAAGCGGTTTAGCCAAGATTACCGAACAGTTGCAAGCCCTAACTACTGCCATGACAAATATGGTTGTGCCCCGTGCTGGGGGAGATTCTGAGAACGTAAGGCGTGAGGAGCCTCCGAATGGGTTAGGGGATGATGTCCCCACTTTTGATGATGACATGGCAGAATATGCAACAGGCAAAGTGATTGGGTCTCAGGCAGAATTTCAGAAGCTTCGGGATCAGGTTGAAACAGTTACCCGCAAAATGAGGGGTAAGAACGAGGATTTGCTAGATTATGAGGCAATGACCTTCAGAGAACAGCTGCCAACTCAGTTTAAATGCCCGACCTGGCCAAGTTTAAGGGGAACGGAGACCCGAGGGTCCATCTGCAGTAATATGTCTCGTCATGAGTTCAATGGGCCTATCACAGCGCGCCAAGTCCAAAAGATGTTTGGGATGTCACTCGAGGGGGCACCTGTGGTTTGGTATCATAGCCTTGAGAAGAAGGTTAAGGAAGATTTGAAGGAACTAGCTGATGCTTTTCTTAAACAATAATGTTACAGACTTAGAGATTGACTTGTCACTTCGTGATTTGGAGAACACTAAGCAGAAGCCAGAAGAAAGCTTCAAGGAGTATGTAGACCGTTGGAGAAGCCAGCTTCTGAAGATGCAGACTCGGCCCTCTGAGAAGGACCAGATTAAAATGATCATCAAGGGCACCAAGCCCTCGATCTATGGCAAGTTGAGGAGGATGACTTCATGAATTACTGATTTTCGACAGCTGAGGGAGACATTATGGATATTGAGGAGGAGGAAGTCGAGAACAGAAAGTTTTATGGACAGAACAGAAGGAATATTTGGGGGACATTCAGGGACTATGCCTGCTACTACTACTGAAGTCACTGCCATTAAGAACAGACGATTTTCTAACCTTGGTAAGCCTCTTTCAAAGGTATTCGAAAAGCTGAAGGCGTATGGACTCTTAAAACCTTTGGAACCTAGGCCCATTCCAACCTGTGCCACCTCACATGAACTTAAACTTATACAGTCACTTCCACCAAGAAAAAGGCCATGACACCGACAACTGCGCCCGCCTCAGACATGAAATCCAAAACCTCATCGATGCCCATACAATACCCGACCCAGAGAAAGAACAACCCAACGCACACAGAAATCCCCTGCCCAACTACATGATCAACTCTGGCCTACCCGAAACCCTTGTCCTCCAAACTCTCAACCACTCAGCTTTATAGGAATAAGGGATAACAATGGTGAAGAACCATGGGCTGAAGAAGAAGGCACTGTTGTTTCTCCTAGTTTATCTTGCACTTTTAATAAAGACATTGATTTTGTTCGAACGTTTCCTCAACAATAATAAAGGCGATCATTTCATTTATCTGCCTAAGACTATTACTTTCAAACTTGCAACATGAGTGTGTTCAATCTTGGGTAATGTGATACTCAGAACGTAGGGAATCCTCAAAAGAAGCAAGCAGAAAAGATAAGTTAGCCATTCAGGAATTGGGAAATGGAGACAGTGGGACTGTTAGACTTGGAAAGAAACGGGTTCCTGGAACAAATCAGTGAAGACAGGTGGAAATGGTACTTTCCCCAAGAGAAGAATGGTCATTAATGGAATTGACAGAAGACCTAACCCAACGGGATAGGAAACTCATTCACGCATGCATGCATACACGTAACATATTTTGCATTCCTTTTTATGTTTTGTGTTTGTTTTGTGTTCACAGGTTTTAAAGAGAGAAAGCGGCAAAGAACAAGCTAATCAGAAATGGTTTTAAAGAGAGAAAGCGGGAAAGAACAAGCTAATCAGATGGTAAAAAGCACAGTATCGGATTCAGGTAATGATTCAGGGTTGAGGCCCATTTGAGTTTGAGTTTCGGGGATGACACTCTGGGGCGAGCCCCACATTGGTTCAGCATCGGTTTCTGCCGGTATGGCACTCTGGGGGTAAGGCCCATATTAGCATCACATCAGTCTTGCCGGATATGAAATCTGGAGGGCGATGCCCACGTCATCATCAGTAGCTTGGGGACGAGTCCCAGAGTTGAGGCCCATATCAGTATCAGATCGAGGGTGAGGCCCATATCAGTTCAGGGGAAGAAAGCCTCATGTCAATTCAATTCGGGAATAAAGCCCACACTCAGTGCAGTTCAGGAAGAAAGCCTATATTCAGTTCAGCTCGGGAATAAAGCCCACATTCAGTATGGAATAAAGCCCAAGGGAATAAAGCCTCATATCAACACAGTTCAGGAATAAAGCCCAGGGGAATATAGCCCCATCTTAATGCAGTTCGGGAATAAAGCCCGGGAGGAATAAAGCCTCATGTCAGCACAGTTCGAGAATAAAGCCCAGGGGAATATAGCCCCATCTTAATGCAGTTCGGGAATAAAGCCCGGGAGGAATAAAGCCTCATGTCAGCACAGTTCGGGAATAAAGCCCAGGGGAATATAGCCCCATCTTAATGCAGTTCGGGAATAAAGCCCGGGAGGAATAAAGCCTCATGTCAGCACAGTTCAGGAATAAAACCCACACTCAATACAGTTCAGGAAGAAAGCCTACATTCAGTTCAGTTCAGGAAGAAAGCATGCATTCAATAAAGCTCAAGAGGAAGAAAGCCTCATATCAGTATAAGTTTGAGAACAAAGCTCAAAGGGGAAGAAAGCCTCATGTCAGTACAGTTCGGGAATGAAGCTCGGGAGGAATAAAGCCTCATCTCAACAGTTCGAGAATAAAGCTCGGAGGAATAAAGCCTCATCTCAACAGTTCGAGAATAAAGCTCGGAGGAATAAAGCCTCATCTCAACAGTTCGGGAATAAAGCTCGGGAGGAATATAGCCTCATCTCAATACAGTTCAGGAAGGAACAAGCGGAGAATGGCACTCCAAGAATGGAAGCACGGTTCGGGAATGAACCAAGGGTCGCAGTACCTCACCACCAAATCAACGCAACTCAACACATGGTAAGTCAAGTGGCAGCTGGCGAGCCAGGTAAGTAGAAATGCATTGCATAACTTTGATAGGATTGTCACTGTTGCACATTACACAAGTCCCATCAAAGTGGGGGCGACTGTAGGCACTGCATTTTTACACATAAGTCCCTATGATGAGTCTCATTTTGGAGACACTACCTTTTAAGTCACGGAGGTCACGGGAAACGGACATCGGAAGGGGAAATTCAGAATAAACAAGGTTCACTGTTTTCGTTCGTGCTACGTTCGTGTTTACGTTCGAACGTCAAACGATTGCGGGCGTTCGTGCCGCGTTCGAGTAAGCGTTCGAACGGTGTCGGTAATTCTGGTTTTGCTGCTAGCCTCACATCCAGCCCAATTAGCCCCCCAAAGCCCATAAAACACATCCCAATTTAAATAAATAAATATTAATTAAAACATTAACTAAATAATATAATAACTAAAAAATTAAATGATTAAATAAAACATATACCAAACATAAAATAAACAATTACCAACTTAAACTAAAATCATGCCTAAAAAACAAATCACACACTAAATCAAAATATAATCATGCCTAATTAAAATCAATCAACCAATTATATTCCCAATCTAATAAGATTATTCCCAAACTTAAAATATTGTATTCCTAATCCAAGCCAATCAAATATTCAACCTTCCTATCTAGCCAAGATTTGTCCCCCCTCAATCTTTGACTTCCCTTAACCAAACAAATCAAATCCCTCTTCAATTAGCCAAATCCATTTCCTTGTCAAGCCCAACCCTTTGCCTATAAAAAGAACCCTTCACCAACCTTCTCAACCCTAGTCCCTAGCTCATACACAACACACAACAAAATTACAGGAAGAACACACCCAAGAAAAAAGGAAGCAAAGGATAAAGAGGAGACGGCAGCGAAACCACAAGGAAACAGTAGCAAAACGGACTCAAAACAGTAAAGACAACGAACGAGAAAGTGACAGTGAACCAGTGAACCGGGAGAGTTACGGAGCATCCACCCTTCCGACGATCGTGTACCGTACATCCGAGAGGTGATTTAAAAGGTTAGACCTGAGGGTACATTTTCATTAGCTTATATTCGTTCTTTTTTATTATTATTATTGAATTCTATTCGCATGAGAGTCGTGTATGGATGCATGTTGTGGCTTGAATGAAATGGAAGAGTGTCGTCTCTTGTGGTATATAGGATGGAAACCCAGACGTAAATTCCGTAGCCGAATCCGAATGGACGGTAGTGCGGTCTGTACATGGGACACAACTCCACGTACCACCTGAGTAAACGGCACCTTCTCTTGTGTGGAGTTGCTTTGGTTTATTTATTTCTTGTCATTTAAATCCTGTATGTTGCTTATTCCCGTATGATATGATCGAGTGCATGGGCTTAGCAAGTGCGATGAAAGGTTCCCTAATTGGAGGGGTTAAAATCCTTCACCACGACGCTTTGCCGCACCGATCGATGTGTGTTCGGTTGAATGCGAGATACGTTCAATCGAGCATACCTAGTTTGATATGATTGTCTTTATTTTCGTATGCATGATTCAACCGAGCGCATGGGTTTAGTAAGTGTGATGTGAGATCCCCTATGGGGAGGGGCTAAAGCCCTTTACCACGATGCTTTGCCGCGCCGGTTGATGTGTGTTCGGTTGGATGCAAGACACGATTCAATCGGACATATTTAGAATAGTATGATTGTCTTTATGTTTGTATGCATGATGTGATGTGACGCGCATGGGCTTAGTATGTTGGTCTAAAGGTCCTCTCTTTGAGAGATCAAGAGCCCTCAAAAGGCCACATTTACGGCAGTACTTCGCCGCGCCCCTTTATCTTGCTGTTTATGTAGTGCGTCCCATTTCATGCATCAGGTCTGTTCCCGTTTGAACGCGTTTACGAACGCAACTCGAACGCGCATGCATTTTTTCCTTATCATGCATCAGGTCTCACTTCCGTTCGAACGCGTTCACGAACGCCATACGAACGCGAGCATTCTGTCTCATTTCCGTTCGAACGCGTTAACAAACGCCATACGAACGCAATCATTCTGTTTCATTTCCGTTCGAACGCGTTTACGAACGCTACTCGAA
Organism: Zanthoxylum bungeanum; assembly: GCA_019454045.1. NCBI lineage: Eukaryota > Viridiplantae > Streptophyta > Magnoliopsida > Sapindales > Rutaceae > Zanthoxylum > Zanthoxylum bungeanum. Next base: position 62,056 of record SKCR01029750.1, read on the forward strand.
CGCGAGCATTCTGTTTCATTTCCGTTCGAACGCGTTTACGAACGCTACTCGAACGTGAGCATTCTGTCCCATTTCCGTTCGAACGCGTTTACGAACGCGAACACACTGAACTGAGTCTGTCTTATCATATTCATGCATAATTGCCTCTTGGTTGATCTTTCTTGTGTTATATAGCCAACCGTATTGTTTGTATTCCTGCATTTATCCATTCTATGTGTTCTTGGGATTGTATTCAAGCATGATTAGGCTGTTAGCATGTTATTTGGTTAATAGGTTCATGAGATAGTACTCAAGCATGTTTATTCCATTGGTTGCGTCGTTTGCCTTGGTCTTGATTTAACGCATTACGATTCATATGCCTATGCCATGATGACTTTGGAGTATTATTTCTTGTGATATATCGGATGGAAACCCAGACATAAATTCTGTAGCCGATTCCGAATGGACGGTAATGCGGTCTGTACTTGGGATACAACTCCACGTATCACTTGGAAGAGTGCTCACATGTATGCTTGTGCGGATATTATGTATGCTTGTGTTTTCATGAATATGATATGCTGAATGAAGTTGTATGTTCATTGTTACTTTGAGGTATTTTGTTAGACATGTGTTATTAGATATGAGATATATGTGAAATGTATGTATTAGTGTTATTTTGTACCCATGAATATAGAAGCATGATATTCTTAGGAATAAGTGTTACTTAAGCCTGATTAAATTATTATGTAAATCCTTTCATTACAATGGCATAAGTAAGGGACCATTCCGAACCCAACGGTTTGAGGTCTTCCCTTGCGAGGGGTGAGTGCGGCCTTAAATCTCATTTTCCCGGTTCACACCGGGGGTGGCGACTCCATTACTCTCCGGTTTAGTCCCCCGTGGCTACTCCGTACTCCAACTAGGCCGCGAGCCTATGGACAGCATGCGTCGTCCAGTTTCTGTGTCCCACAACCACATATTTATTAAACTAATACATTGGATGTATGTAGTTTAATGAATTAGAAATTGTATTGGATAGTTTTCTTTACTTCGTAACTTAGTTAATGAATTGTCATGACTTAGTTGCGTGTTTCTAAAAGAATATATATTGAATGTCTTGAATGATTTGAGAACTTTCAATATGTTTCTGATGAAACACAAATAGAATATTTTGAATGGTTCAAATATATTATATTTGAGGTATTGAAAACTGTATTTTAAAATTCATCGTGAGTCTTTGAATTGTTCAAGGATGTTTGATATGATCAAACATATGAATTTATAACAATTAGTTCTAAAGTTATTTAATGAATGTGATTCTTACTCAATATTATTCTTCAACGATTCCATCGTGATGGAATTGGTCAGTGGGAGAAATCAAATCTTATATGATTTGATTCGTTTGATATTGAGTGTTACCGATTAGTTTCAATACTCTTGGGGTTATGCTCCAGTTACACTAATTCATCTTTTAATTAATGTTCCATTAGTTTCTACAGTTACATATATGATATGTATAAGTAGAAAATTCGAATCTTGAAAAATTTGAGATTTGAATCTTTCTTTCGTATAATAGTTATATAATTGAAAGTACTTGCGCCTTGGAGGTACAAGTAAAAGTTTATCATTTATTCTATTTAATAGAATATTGTATTCTATTTGATAGAATATCTTTTCTACGATCTAGAGTAATAAAATTATTTTATTACTTGGTGTGTAGCATCAGATGTTGACAATTGTATAAAAGACTTGACTTATTGAAGTAAAATATGAGAATGATAAACTATAAATGGAACTACATAATTAATAAGACGAAAATACCATTTGACATCTTCAGTATAAGTTTAATAGGATGTCAGAATCATTTACAAAGTATTTGATACTTAATGATTCTGTTGTTTTCTTATCGAAGAAAATTATCCTATAACTTATAGTGGGAGCGATATATGACATCGATTTCGGAAGTTAGCATTAAACCATAGATCTAAGATTGTTCCTAGCTTACTACGATCAATTTTTAAACTTGATTAAACTTTCGTTATGAATAGTTCATAAAATGTGCAAATTGCTTACGCAGCAAAAGCAAAGTGAGCTTGATAAAGGTTTGACATTTATAGTATGACAGTGAGAAAGGTTATACTCAACAATCTATTGTAGATTCTGAGAAAACTTGTCTCTAGTCGCACTAATTGAATAATTAAAGATTTGTCGGTTAATGTTGAAATTAAACTATGTATTTTGGCAAAAGAATGCAAAGTGGCGTTCCTGAATGTTTTCTTCGAATGAGAAATCCGTTGAGGTTTCTTTGTTTGAAGAGTTTATTCTATAATGGCCCTAGAGTTTGTATTCTGCTAAGATCACAGTTTGATATACTAATTTATAGAGCCTATTGTAGACTCAGATAAGCTTTCTGAAAATCTGTGTTCTCTAATTTTGATACAGTCAGATTGTCTGATTTTATCAAAGCATAGAGAATACATATTTGATTGTAGGGTCAGTGGGAGCGTAAAATTTTATTTCTAGTGTTATATATCCTAACGACATTATCATTATTAATGTAATAATGAAATGTTTGTGAGGTAAAAAGGTTTACCTAAGTCTTCTTTTTTCCGTGATTGCCGTGAGAGTAGTCTCTGTTATATTTGATATAAAGTTTCATATAAGATATAAAACTAAGAGACTTGTGAGAAACTCCCATTAATCGTGCATCAGATATGATCTAATAAATGGCACATTAAAACTATATGTATGACAGTTAGTATAACTGTTTGACAGTTAGTGTGTCTCTTATATATAGTATTAATCTTTCGTAAAGGATGACTCATTTGTCGGAAGAGAAGTTGATTAGAATGTCTAATCAATCTTATGCATTATAGGATGATGGCTTAATGAATACTATATTATGTGCGATTAAAGATATCAATTTAATCGTAATTGTTATAAATTATTTTGATACCTTGTAGACTATATGATGTGTCTTGAAACATGTTCTTTGTTATCTTTGAGATATTAAGAACAAGTTTCTTATTCATGGAAAATATAATCCGCAACTATTAGGGTCAGATTAGTTTTCAGTCTAATTATGACGTTAGATGGTCTACGTCATATAAAGTCAGAAAAGATACAGTGGGAGTGTCACCGTTGATTCTGCTGTATTAGTGGAATTCGATGCAACTTATGAAGTATTGACTTATGAAGTTGCATAGTGACCTTATAGATTAGAAGTTTTGATATTAGTGTTGTGTTTGTGGTTGTCTGCATAGTATTTGGATTTGATCCCTAAATACATAGACAACTCAGTAGCTATATCACAATATTAATATCGGATCTGAGTCATATTTATGTAGAACTTGGGTTCTACAAAATATGAATGATGTTAGCTAAGGAAAACAATTGGGTTTGTTGGACAGACTCAATTTGTTAAAGCGGGCTTACTTGTTGTTGCCTACCTCTTGAGTGCTAGGTGAGCTCTTGAGGGCCATGAGTATGTGATACACATTGAGATTTGTATATGATACCAAATAAGTGGGAGAAATTGTTAGGGTTGGTGCTCATAGTGCTAATCCGGATCGTATTTATGTCCGATTCATGAATACGATCAATGACATTTTCCATAATATTATTTATTTAATGGTAGCACCTCTTGTCTTTTATATACATATTCGATCTAATTGTGATTGGATATCTAATTATGATTAGATTGAAACTAAATCTAATTTAGTGATACTGTATATTAGACAAAGACACTAGGATTTACAGCGTAGTGCGCAATTACAACGTAGTTTGTAATTGACATTGGGAAGTGTCACTATAAGTTGTATATCCTTAAATAAAGTTCCTGGTCAATTTTTACTAACACGGGTCGGTTAGTAAAATCCGCTAAGACCAGTACATGTAGTATATCATGACTTGGTCCGATAGTTTTGTAACAATCGGTGGTCTCTACTACTATTGACTGTAGTACGGTTACATGGCGGGATGAGAATTACGTAATATAAAATTATGTCTGAGTATACTTACATTCTTGGACGACATTATGGATACACAGTAAATTCTTCGAAACTTCGATACGAAATTCTACGATGTTTTATTCTGGACAACCCATGGTATTTGGGCCGTAACTTTCTCATACGAACTCTGATTTCTATGAATTTTATATTTTTGGAAAGGTGAGATCGAGATATACAACTTTCTCGTTGAACATTTTTCCAAATTCGGACCAGAAATAAGTCGAAAACATAGATCAAATTTTGGATGAATAGTACTCAAGGGCATTCAGGTAAATTCTATAAGTTTCTACATTTTTCTACATTTTTCTTTTTTAGAAAGGGGCAAGTATAAAAATGGGACTATTCATATATCCCTAGGAAGAAGGAAGAAACCGTGAGGGAGGAAAAAAAGAAGGAAAAAAGAAGAAAAATAAGAGGAATAAGGGAAGAAAAAGAAGAAAATAGAGAGAATGAAAGAAGAAAGAGAGAAGAAGGAAGAGGCTAGAAGATTGGCAACCATGAAACCTTGAGAAATGAGGAAATGCACAAAAGAATGGGTAAGTCCATTTTGACCCAAATTCTTGTATGTTGGGTATTGATGTTTTGATGATTTTTAGTGTGTTAGTGATTTTGTTGTGATGATTGATTAAGTGTTTAATAAGTATAAATATGAATAATATTGAGTAGAAATCAAATTGGGATATTGAGTTAAATTGGAGGTTTATAGATTTAAGAAATTTAAAGATAGCTTTGATATTTTTTATGATGATAAATATAGAATTGCCATATAAGGGTTGAAATATGGAGGAAGGAAAGTTTGTTGGGCATGAGGACATGAAGAAGTTGGGTTTCAGGCCTGAAATTTGGCCTTGCGTCGCGATGCGAATCACCGTGCATCGCGACGCGTTCTGGGTAATTTGTGAAGGTCTGTTTTTTTGTTGAACGCGTCGCGACACGCACGACCAAATGTTGAGCATGTCTCTGGACGATGCGCGTCGCGACGCGTCATGTCTTGTGTCGTGACGCGTGGACAAATATTTGCCCAATTCAGTTTTACACCATCTCAGTTCCACCTGAACGCGTTAGAGGCTACCCTAAAAGTCCCGTATCGACTCGTATGTTCATAATACATCATGATATACGTACGATATGCTTCCAAGTAATAGCCTTTTACTTGAATAGGCAAATTGAGCTTGATTCCGACCTATTTATTCCTTGTCCGTTTTCTAAATCGAATTATCGAAGATAGATCGTCCCAGGAACCACAGGTTTCACCAGCAAAGTGAAGGAAGACCAACGAAATTCTAAAACAGTGAGTGGACACTCTTCATTTATATTGATTCTTATTTTGTGATTTTGTTTCAGGCTTACATTTTACGCTATAGAGCGTTAAAACATTTTCTTTACAGTTACTTCATGCAAAGTTATTTTTTAGAAATGAAATAATTTTCAGAAAATGTTTTATACCGTTTGAGATTCAAAACATGAGTTTTATGCTTTCGGGGCATGGGGGAAAAATCCACCCCAGTATGTAACTTGATACAGTTTGGAATTGACAGACATAGAACATGTGCACATGTAGAGGACTAGGGGACGACGATACGTAACTCCCCCAGATCCTAGTTTAGGGCTAGGGGGACGGCGATACGTAACGCCCCTAGACCCTAGTTTCAGGGTCAGGTAGTAGTAGACCCGGCCAAGGTTCCGGTTCGGAACCGGAACTGAACCGGAACCGAACCGATTGGAACCGGAAGGTTCCGGTTCCAACCGGTTCCGGAACCTAACCGGTTCAGTTATGGTTCCTCCCCTAGCCGAACCGGTTGGAACCGTTCGGTTCCAATCGTTCCAACCGGAACCGTACGGTCCGGATGGAACTGGTTTGAATTTATACAATAATATATATTTTTAGTTTTTTAGATAAGAATTTTATTTGTAATTTAGTGTAATTATGTAATGTAATTTGTAATTTACATAATTTTATTTGTAATTATGTAATTTTATTTGTAATTATTTTCAAAAAAAATAATTTAATGTAATTATTTGTAATTTAACTTTTATTTTCAAAAAAGTAAAAAAAAAAAAAACCGAATGGAACCGAAACCGAACGGTTCGGTTCCGGTTCTGGTTCCATTTTAGTTCAATGGCTTGGGGGATGGCGATACGTAACGCCCCAAGACCACCAGTTTCAGGGACATGAGTGGCATGTTTTGGGGGACGACGATACATAACGCCCAAAAGTCATGGTTTTGCATTCCTGGCTCCAGTTAGGCGTATGGGGGGACGACGATACATAACGCCCCCATACGTCAAGTTTTTCAGGAAAAATATCAGTTATCAGATACCAGTTTTTCAGAAACAGTTTTAGATTTTAGATGTAGCTTTCAGACATAGTTTTTCAGAAAAATTCTTTAGAAATAGTATTTTTTTTTTTTTCAGAAAACAACAGTTTTATAAGAAACATTCAGGAAAGATAAGTTTTATGAAGAAAATTCTGATGAGATTTCCAGAAGAGAGTTTTCATACAAGTTATTTCTGATTTGAGATTTTAGAATCAACTGTTTTTGATTCAGTATTTCAGTTCTTATTTTAAACCGTCCACTCACTTAGATCGTTCAACGATCTAACCCCCTTCCAGTTTCCTTATTTTGTAGGGTTTCTCGGAGGACGAGCTCGGGAGGATGGATACTGATGCAGTCACTAGGGTTTGGAGTCCACCAGATCAAGTCAGAGGAAGTGTGAGTCCAGACAGTTGAAGAAAAAGTTATGTATTAGTCATTGTTTGTCATAGTCGTTGTATAATGGATATAATTAAGAACACAGTCATTATTATTGAGTTGTGAGTTATGTTATGAAGCTTGGGCCTTGGTCCCACACTTAAGATATTTAAATAAAAGAAAAGAGAGTTTTAGTATATGTTTATGATGTGAGAGTCAGAGACTCAAGGGGATAGTAGGGCCTATTCCCTACTAGCAGCATCTCCCGGACTGTGGATGTTACAAAGATGGTATCAGAGCGTGGTCTAGGGAGTCAGTGACTGCAGTGGGCAGAGTGATGAGGTATGGTATATGCAGTATGTCTGGGATACTCGTATGCGAGGCACTACCTCTCCAGTATCTGATCCTCGAGTACGTCTTCAAGATCCATAGACAGTTTAGTAAACTTTCCCTAACCATTCAAATAGTATTCCCCGCGAGAATAATTACACTCTAGATCCAAGTTAAGAATCTTCTTGAAGTTATTCAGTCTATTACCAGAAGTACAAACAATGCTACAAAATCAGATAGTAAAATATAAGAAAAGTTACCCAAATGAATGGAATAAGAAATCTATAAGAAATCAAGAAATAAGGTATAGATGTTTCGACAGCCAGACAATGGAAGATAAAGGGACAATAAGAGATAGTAAGTTCCAAGAGTACCCACCTAGGAAAATAGAAAAAGAAGGAAAAAGTTAGAAAGAGAAGTAAAAAGATAGAATGTAGATATCTAAGCAATTAGAAGAAAAAAAAAAAGAGGTACGTAAACAGACAGATAAGAAAATACTAGAACCTATAGTAGTAAGAGCCAGAGACACAGAGCTAGATAGTAAAAGATAATACCAGGATTAGTAATAAAGAAGAGAATAGCAAACCTGAACGAGAGTGAAATACTGAATAAACTTGAGTAGAGTTCTTCCCTTCTAACAAGATTCTTTTTCTCCTCAGAAAAATCCTTCCAAGCATGTTCAATAGTCCTTAAGCATCTTATATAGATAGCGAGTTCCATAATAACCAAGGAAAATCATAAGGCAGAACAAGTAAGAAATCAAGAATAGTCGTGGAGAATTGTAATAGACTGTGATGCCAAGGAAGACGAAGGGAACTCCGGATCCCCAAGCCCAGACACAGGTCCTCAACAGATAAATAAAGGTCATAAAAAAACAACTAGTTACCTTACCCAAGCGATTCAATGAGGATAAGACCATAAGTTACCTAGTTATGACCACTTACTGATACAAGTTAAGGAAGCTGTTCTGATAGAGCCTATCTCATACCTATCATACATGAGCAATACACTTTATCATGACATAAAGTACCAGAATAAGGATACATAAACCAATCGAGACATAGAGAAATAACCGACAAGATATAAAACAGTTTCTACCAGCATAGATATAGGCAACCGTAAGAAAAACCTGACAGGAGTCTATCTTAAGAAATGGGAAGACCTTGGATGGCAGACCATCTAGGAGAAGAATCAAGGAAATTTCGAGGATATAAAGAAGAGAATCCAGGGTAACCCAAAGATTAAGGCAGGTCAGAGCGGGGTTTGCAAGACTAGTAGGAGTCCATAGATAGACCAAATGTAGTAAAACCCATAGATCAGCCCAAGTCAGTAAGAATCCGTGAAGTAAACAGTGATAAACCCAAGAGGTTGGAGACACTTGGGAGTGATAAAAGTGTCAGTAAGGATAGTAGATTTGAGTGCTAAAGTCGAAACTTGTAACAAGAACGAAGATTGGAGATCTAGGAAGTAACCGAAAGTATCAATCACCACTAGCATTGGTAGTACACCTGAGAACCAAAAGTCAAGCTATGGAAGTTATAAAGAAGTACGCGAAAGGTAACAAGGAAAGTCGGTATATTCAGGCATATAGTTAACAAAGTGAGAAGATAATATCATAGAAAATTAATAGTAGGTTACGGGACCCTAAGATAAGGAAAAGTCGGCCAGGTTCAGATAGAATGAATGATGATCATTTTCTTATAGAAACCCCGATTCTAGTAAGCATATAAACATCCAACCAGATCATCACTAAGTTTAAGTGTCAAACAGAATGCGTATCACATGATCGCTATGGAATATATTTATGTTCACCCCTCAACCTAGAGTCTAGTAAAGAGAAGAATGAGTAAAGAAGAGCAATGAACAGATCATACCAATCACGAGATGGCTAGATAGTCAAGTTGATAAGTTAAATGGAGTATAGATAAGAAACATGAGATATGATAGTCTGAAGTCAGGATGAGCCGAACAAAATATAGGAATTATAAGGAAGAATAACAATAGAGGATATAATAGGTTCTTGAGAATAAGTAAAGACTTAGAAGTAAGAAGAGACCAGAGAGAATAAATCTTAGGAATATAACGAACAACTTACAAAGAATTGCATAGTATTGTGTAGAATGACTAGGTAAGACTAGCACCTAAACTGAAGATTTTGTAGGAGATGTCCTAAGAAATCGAAATAGGTGGAATATTCAGGAACTCATAGGAGTAAGAAATTTAAGGAACTAAGATGAGGAAGAAACCTTTGTAGCGAAGCAAATTTCTTAAGGAAAAATAGCAAAAAGAGTACAACATCACTCAGATGAGGGAAATAAAAAATCCAGAGGGTTAAACAATAGAGGTTGAATAGAAATGAGTGCGGAGATAATACGAAAAAGTTGCTAAAAGCACGGTTTTAGAAGGATTTCACAGAAGAAGTGGAAAGATCTATTGTTGAAGATGATCAGGAGTAAAGTGGATAAAGGTAAACCAGACAATTTTAGTAGTAGCGTCGTAATATAGGAAAAGACACCAGACATGTATGTACGAGAATCCTAAACTCATAGATAACGAACATGTGCCACCATATCACCATAAACAGAAAAGCCTCAAGATAAGTTCCCACTCTCCCAACCCTCGTTAAACAGTAACAACGAAGGTAGACTTTGAAGTTCATCTCAAGACATTCACAGAATCAAGAGAATACGTAGTTGAAAGAGATTGGAACAGAAAATCATTAGATATAGTACAAGAATATAATAAAAGAGGAAATAGTTTTAAGTAAGAGATCTAGAAAAAAAGTTATCTAGAAGAAACGATGAAGAGAGAAAGTACTAGTTAAGCAGTATTTAGGATATAAGAGACGACATCTTTCAGATGAGAAGACAGAGATATAGACCATATAAATTTCTGGTACAGAACAGAACAGAAGAGTAGACAAAAGGTTAGCGAGCAAAAGGCTTGGTAATGAAACGGTTTAAGTGCAACGACAGTAAAAGAAAATATTGAGTAGATATTGGTAAAAGTATAGTATAATACCGAACCAAGAAAAATAAGTTTCTTACTATGTGGTAAAACATAAGAGAAAGTATCTTAGCATATAACTAGGTTTGGAAAACAAATTGTCAGAGAACTCTGTAGTCAGATTTATAGTAGCAATGGAAGTAAAGAATAAAAAGGATATAAACTCGAGCCAAAACCAAATTGCCAACGTCGACGTTAATAGCAGGAAATAAGGTTTAAGCATCAAGGTACATACAAGTAAGCTTGATCTTTAAATCAATTGGGGATGACCACTGGGAAACTACCCAGAAGCAATGTTGTGAGTACCAGAACCATTAGTAGACCACATCAACAAGCTAAGAAGCCCTAAACCCCATAGATAAACAGAAATGGTGGAACATAAAGAGATAAGCTCATAAGCTGTTGATGTTTGGCAAAGAGAATATAGAAAGTCAAGTAATTAAGGGATGAGAAGGAATATTAGAATCGAGTTGAACAAGTATGTGTTGGGGTAGTTGTGGAACCTCTAGGGTCGGATCGGTACCCCGGGTAGCGGAAATGGGTCTAACCCATGGATATCAAGTATGGGTGTAATTTTAAAATATTTAATGAAATACTATATTTCATTACGAGTGTATAGGAAAAAACCAGGACTGAATCGGAGTCCGGAAACTCCCAAACGATCATTGTTTGAGAGCTGATGCAATTTGGGTCTATTACCCTAATTGCATCCGGTCATCCCTAAACACTTCAAAACCACCCAAAATTAAACACTTCAAAACCACCCAAAATTAATTTTTAATTTAAAAACCATCATAAACACATGTAATAGAATAAAAATCTAGTTTTTTCAAAATATCAAATATTTTTCCAAAAAAAATAAATTTATTCTAAATACGTATTTTCCTAAATTTTAAACCCAATACACAAACCATTTTAGAATCCCAATTAGAAATGTCTCATGAACAATTCTAGTCCACTTAAAGGTGATCAAGTGAATCTAGAATGGTAGCCATAGCTCTAAGCTTTAATCTAGAGTTCCAAACTCTAATTAATTGTTACATGTCCAACATGAACATCTTTGACCTAATTACAAGCATGTTGTGTATATACTTCTAAAGTATCCTAACAAAATTGATTAGCCTTATTCAACATTAAGCTATGTGATCATGCATCTAATACACAAATAAACATAGCTTAGGAGAAGATCAAACATTACCTAGTAAGCTTGATGCAAGATCCAATCTACTTCTCCTTGTTGAAATTATTGGAGAACCTCCAAGGTGTGCAAGCTTGACTTCAAGATCCAATCTTGTTTCCAATGCTTCCAAGCTTCACTTCAAGATCCAATCTTGATTTCTCCTAGATGAAATGTTGCAAGAATTTACTTATGCTTGTATTTTAAACTTGTAATTAAAACCTTCCTAAAGCTTGCTATTTATAGCAAAACTTAGGCAATTTTTAATTAATAAAAGTTGTAATCAACTTTTAAGTGGGCTTAATCTAATTTGTCCAAATATGTATAATTAGGTGTGACTAATCTCCATTGTCTCCCACTTAGATTTAATCCAATTAAATCAAGCCAAAGATTAGGAAATGAATTAGTTAAATGTTTGCCACCTTGATTTAATCCAATTAAATCAAGCCAAAACCACATATTATTACATACTTACAATTACCATAATATCCTCAAATGGTAGAGATAATTATGATTTTACAATTAAGCCCTTTGTGTAATTATTGAATTAATCCAATTAATTTAATTAGGTCAAAGTAAATAATCAATGTTATCCAATAACACTTGATTATCTTAGTTGATAATTATAATATCGAATATTATATTTTATCAAAAATTAATTGGCTACCCAAGTGCTCAACGAGTACACTTCATATTGGGACTCTCTAAGTTCAGACACGTTCGTCATATAAGCCTAGCTAATATGTACGCAATTCGGCCACCTCCGAATTCGTGAAGAACACGAACGACCTTTCTGAACTATACAAGTCGAGGTCATCACATATGTTTAACAATCCCTCTGTCGTAGGCTATCCGAGTTGTGCTTAGGAAACATAGAATATACCGTCAAGTTTCCAAGGTGCACATCTCATGTCGACATGTCCACGATTCTTTACAACTGATGTGATCCACCCTAGGTGATCGACTTTGGACAAAGTCTTTAAGAATCGTGACTTAACTCACATGGATACCTAAACCCCTTATAGTAAACATATGGGCCGACGGATCCTATCTTGCTTCGCACTTGATTACTGAGTGCATCGGTCCACACCCAACGAACATCTAGAGGCCAGACCATGAAAGCTTTCTGACATACATGGCATCTAAGTGTGGAGGATATCACACAAAATCAATGTTATCCTATAGTCAAAGGATTACATATGCTACTCGACTCGAGGAGATTCCTATTGACGGTGGTGTGTACATCCAACTATTAGGAATCACCAATGAGTCATTCAGTATTCACTCCAACGAATACCAACATGTTTATACGAGTTTCCAAAACTCATGGTACATAGCGTTAAACCATTGGAACTCTAATTCCAATATACGACATGTGTTAGTCTTCTAGGTTATAGGATTTCGATCGTATTCCAAAACCAACGACTATGAATATTTACTTTAAGAATAGTTTACAACTAGTGTCAAGACTATTCTAAGGTCGATGTCATTCTTAGCATATCTATACATCATTTTAATACGCGTAATGAAAATACCATTATAATGTATGAAATGAAAAATATAGTTATTTTATTAATAAATAATAAAATATACAAATCGGAATGGCACTCCAAGCACCAACTCTATCAGTAGAGCACAATAAGTGTCAAGTAAAAGCATTGTTAACAATGACAAGAACCAAATCCGAAAATGGGAATATGGTAAAACCTAACCATGAGACATCAGTATCTCTTATGAAACGTAACAAGGTGGTACTTCTTAGTAAAGAATTTAAGAGATATTCATTGAAGTTATGAATTCCAAAGAAGTAGTTTATCAAGTATGACATAAGTTTCGAAGTATGAGTCAGATATTAATGAAGATGGAGAATCTTATGCACCCACTAGCTAATTGGTAAATGATCAGCCGGATAATAGTCTTCATAGTTAAGACAAGTAGAAACTCTGAAGATACTGAATAGTTGCAGCACAATATGAGGTTTATAAGGAACCCGCCAATCCAGTGACCTATGATAAGATCCTAAGCTTAAAGAGGATTCGAGGACGAATCCTATTTAAGGGGGGAGAATTTGTATCGACTGGTGGTCTCTACTACTATTGACTGCAGTACGGTTACATGGCGGGACGAGAATTATGTAATATAAAATTATGTCTGAGCATACTTACATTCTTGGACGACTTTCTGGATACACAGTAAATTCTTCGAAACTTCGATACGAAATTCTACGATGTTCTATTACGGATAACCTATGGTATTTAGGCCATAACTTTCTCATACAAACTCTGATTTCTATGAATGTTATATTTTCGGAAAGCTGAGATCGAGATCTACAACTTTCAAGTTGAATAATTTTCCAAATTCGGAACAGAAGTGAGTCAAAAATACAGATCAAAATTTCAGATGAATAGTACTCGATGGCATTCCGGTAAATTCTAAAAGTTTCTACATTTTTCTACAATTTTCTTTTTGAGAAAGGGGCAAGTATAAAAAGGGGACTATTCATATATCCCTAGGAAGAAGGAAGAAACCGTGAGGGAGAAAGAAAAGAAGGAAAAGAAGAAGAAAAAGAAGAGGAAGAAGGGAAGAAAAAGAAGAAAATGGAGAGAAGGAAAAAAGAAAGACAGAAGAATGAATAGGCTAGAAGATTGGCAACCATGGAACCTTGGGAAATGAGGAAATACACAAAAGAATGGGTAAGTCCATTTTGACCCAAATTCTTGTATGTTGGGTATTGATGTTTTGATGATTTTTAGTGTGTTAGTGATTTTGTTGTGATGATTGATTAAATGTTTAATAAGTATGAATATGAATAATATTGAGTAGGAATCAAATTGGGATATTGAGTTAAATTAGAGGTTTATAGATTTAAGAAATTTAAAGATAGCTTTGATTTTTTTATGATGATAAATATAGAATTGCTATATAAGGGTTGAAATATGGAGGAATAAAAGTTTATTGGGCATAAGGACATGAAGAAGTTGGGTTTCAGGCCTGAAATTTGGCCCTACGTCGCGACGTGAATCACCGTGCGTCGCGACGCGTTCTGGGTAATTTGTGAAGGTCTATTTTTACGTTGAATGATTTACGACGCGTAAGAGATTTGCATCGTGACACGCACGACCAAATGTTGGGCACGTCTCTGGACGATGCATGTCGCGACGCGCCCTATCTTGTGTCATGACGCGTGGACAAATATTTACCCAATTCAATTTTACACCATCTCAGTTCCACCCGAACGCGTTAGGGGCTACCCTAAAAGTCCTGTATCGACTCGTATGTTCATAATACATCATGATATACGTACGATATGCTTTCGAGTAATAGACTTTACTTGAATAGGCAAATTGAGCTTGATTCCGACCTATTTATTCCTTGTCTGTTTTCTAAATCGAATTATCGATGATAGATCATCGCAGGAACCACAGGTTTCACCAGCAAAGTGAAGGAAGACCGGCGAAATTCTAAAACAGTGAGTGGACACTCTTCCTTAATAATGATTCTTATTTTGTGATTTTGTTTCGGGGCATGGGGGAAAAACTCACCCTAGTATGTAACTTGATATAGTTTGGAATTGACAGACAAAGAACATGTGCACATGTAGAGGACTGAGGGGACGGTGATACGTAACGCCCTCATATCATAGTTCAGGGCTAGGGGGATGGCGATACGTAACGCCCTTAGACCCTAGTTTCAGGGTCAGGTAGTAGCATGGATCAGCACTACCGGCTCTAGTTCAGTGGCTTTGGGGTACGGCGATACGTAACGCCCCAAGACCACCAGTTTCAGGGACATGAGTGGCATGTTTTGGGGGACGGCGATACGTAACGCCCCAAAGTCATGGTTTTGCATTCATGGCTCTAGTTAAGCGTATGGGGGACGGCGATACGTAACTCCCCCATACGTCAAGTTTTTCAGGAAAAAGATCAGTTATCAGATATTAGTTTTTCAGAAACAGTTTTAGATTTCAGATGTAGCTTTCAAACACAGTTTTTCAGAAAAAGTTCTTCAGAAAACAACAGTTTTATAAGAAACATTCAGGAAAGATAAGTTTTATGAAGAAAATTCAAATGAGATCTCCAGAAGAGAGTTTTCATACAAGTTATTTCTGATTTGAGATTTTAGAATCAACTGTTTTTTATTCAGTATTTCAGTTCTTATTTTAAACAGTCCACTCACTTAGATCGTTCAACGATCTAACCCCCTTCTAGTTTCCTTATTTTGTAGGGTTTCTCGGAGGACGAGCTCGGGAGGACGGATACTGATGCAGTCACTAGGGTTTGGAGTCCACCAGATCAAGTCAGAGGAAGTGTGAGTCCAGTCAGTTCAAGAAAAAGTTATGTATTAGTCATTGTTTGTCATAGTCATTGTATAGTGGATATAATTGAGTACACGGTCATTATTATTGAGTTGTGAGTTATGTTATTAAGCTTGGGCATTGGTCCTACACTTAAGATATTTAAATAAAAGAAAAGAGAGTTTTAGTATATGTTTATGATGTGAAAGTCAGAGGCTCAGGGGGATAGTACGGTCTATTCCCTGCCGGTAGCATCTCCCGGACTGTGGATGTTACAGGTTTATCCCAATGAACCATGAGTCTCGGGAGACTCGTATAGACATGTATGTATTTATTTGATAAACACTTAACGACTCACTGAAGATTTCATAATAGATGGTTCACCAACGTCAATAGGAATCTTCTCAAATTGAGCGAGCATAGTGATCCTTCTACTTGAGATACCACAGTGGATATATGAGTTATCCTCCACACTTTGATGGCAGTCATGTTACCGATCTATTTAGATCAGATCTCCACCTGGTCGTTGGGTGTGGACTGATGCTCATGATATCCAGTGCGTATCAAGATAGAATCCACCAGTCCTGTGTACAGGGCATAGGTATCCTACACGTGTTTGTGATCTAGTAAATCCATGGTCGTGGTATGACTTCGGAAGCAAGTTCCGAGTGTTATTTAGAAATCGTAAATTTGAAAGTCGACTATATTATACCATAAGGATTTGACGTATTTATCTAAATCTCAGGTATAATATGGATAGCCTGTGACAGATGGATTATACGTATGCAATGACCTCGACTTGCATAGTTTAGCGAGATTATTCATGGTCGTCATAATTCATGAGTGGGTGAATTATGAACACGAAATTGGATTTCGTGACGGATAAACCTAAACTTAGAGAGTCACACAATATGAAGTGTACTCGTTGAGCACTTGGGCAACGCGTTATGAATAATACAGATTATTCATAATACTTCATCGGATTAAATGAGTTAATTCAAATCGTTTAATCGGTTAAATGAAAACACACGCTTTAGGGGATTTTGGTCAATTTATAATTAATGTGTATTTGTATTTGATACAAAATTGGATTTGATACATAATAATTATTTGTCAAATGAGTTTTTGACACATGCCATAAATATATGTATTTGTTATTTAATATAAGTAAACATACATATATAATAACAATTTTATTAATTAATTATTTAGATATTTAAATGTTAAATATTTAAATAATTAAATGATTAAAAAAATTCATAATTGTTATGATAAATGTTTAATTATAATTGGTTACATGTGGCATGCTTTAATTAAACTTTAGGTAGGGGTGGCAGAAAAGCCCGAAGCCTGGCCCGGCCCGGGTTGGAAAAAGCCCTGGCTGGGCCTCGAAATCCGAGCCCGGCCCGGGTTTAAAATATATAATTAAAATTTTTTAATTATGAAATATATGTATTTATATAATAAATTTTTTATTTTATAATTTTTTCTAAAAAAAAAATTGGGCCCGGACTTAAAATAAATAATTAAATATTTTTAATTATAAAATATATATATTTAATAATAAATTTTTAATTTTCATAATTTTTTATAATTAAAAAATCGAGCCCGAGCCCAGCCCGGCCCAAATTTGTTTTTTTCCGGGCTCTGGCTGGGATTATCAAAGCCCAGCCCGTTGCCATGTATAACTTTAGGTGTGCAAATATGATTTGCTAACATAAAGTTTTCTTTTATTTAATTGATTAAATAAAGAAATTGACAAAAATACCCTTCTATTAAATAAAGAAATTGACAAAAATACCCTTCTAAAGTCGGTTCTTACAAGATTTAAAGTAAAAAATTCATTTCTTATTCATTCATCTTCCTCATTGGCTGTGACTTTTAAAAAGGAAATGGTTCCAAAGTTGCTTGATGATTCAAGATTGAAATTGAAGGAAAAATAAGAAAAAGCTTAGGAAAATTGGAGATTAAAAGGTAATCTTTAATATTCTTGATTTTAGAAATTCAGTTTATTGTTCTTGTGTTCCTAGAATAGTTCTAGGGTTTTCTTTACTTGTTAAAATTGGGGCTTTTGGTGTTGGAAGATGGATTTTGAAGTGTTAAGCATGTGTGAAGTAGAATTGGATAATATTATTGTAATATTTATTCAATTTGATCATTTGATGATATGTTGCCATTCTAGAGTGTTATGACCACTCTTGTAATGCCTAGAATTGTTCTTGGGTGGTTCATTTGTGGTGACTTTGGTTGGTGTTAAGATTAATTAGATTAATGTTGGAAAATTGGATTTTAAGCATGAAAAATTGATATATTTTGCTTCTGGATCAGATCTGGAAATATTGTGTATTTGGTGATGAAAAATACATCATATGAATGTATTGGATGTGTTTTAGGTGTTGGAACAATTGTCGGAAATTATTTCGGAGTTGAAATATGCGATGACGGCGAAAAATGGCATTACCGGGTGACTTTTGAGCCAACCGGGTGACGGCTGCCCAAATAGTGAATTAGTAACTGTTCGGGCAGCCCATGAATTGCCCTAGCACTATTGGGGCTGACTTGGGTAGCCCTCATGTGCATTGGGTAGTCGGTTCGGTCAAAAATGTGTTTTATGCCATTTTGCGAAAAACATTTTCGTAAAAGTTTCGCAATGTTTCTTAATTATTTATGTCGTTATTTGATATCGAATAATATGTTTAGGTGAAATATGGATGAATTATTCATATTAGATATTGAATAATTGATTCAGTAATTTAAAAAGTTTTAAAATTATGATTCACCGGAACCGCGAGCTTCCGCTGCGCCCGCGCCAAAACCCCAACATATACACACAAACACACACACACACACACACATGTGTGTGTGTGTGTGTGTGCGCGCGCGCGCGCGCGTGTGCGCGTGTGTGTGTGCGTGTGTGTGCGTGTGTGCGTGCGTGTGTGTGTGTGTGTGTGTGCAGGTGCGCTATAGTGCACGCACACAGTATACGTGGGCGTGATGAAACTAGTTTTTGTTCGTTTTTAAGCTTTCAGACTTCGATTTGTCCCCGATTTTTTCCGATGAACTCGTAATGAAATATATTATTCTATTTTATTATTAAAAAAATACACCAATGTCTTATATCCACTGGTTTGACCAGTTTCCGTTACGTAAGGCCCTGATTCGACCCTAGGGGTTCTAGATCCAGCCCACCAGACATGACGTCCCGATTGCCATCCCTACATGATAGCTTTACTGTGAGAGTATTTTTGGAAGACATTGGATTTTATTTAATTTTTAAACATCATGAGTTTTGATTAATTTTGTCAAACATGAGGGAAGTTATGCTCATTTTCCCTTTGAGAAACAAACTCAATGTTTTACAATTCATTGGAATAGTGCAACCAATTTCAGTATGTAATCGTAAATGTGCTCCTACATATTGAACAATGACATTATGTTAGGGCGCGTCATTGGTTTGTGTATGAAATTTCAAGATATCATAAACCTTTTTTTAAGATGATTTGAGGTACTATGAACCTCCCATAAATAAAAAATAAAATTATTAACCTTAATAATTCTTATAAAGTTAGGATAACTATTAATTAAAAAAAGACTCATAATTTAACTACTTAATTTAGGATAACAAGTGTATATCTCAGAAAATTATTATAATAATCTAATTAAGATAATATGGACTAATGACAATATGGCATCCTCTACGCACTTGTCCTATATTAATCACGTTGCTTACATGTACTTATTGTGAAATAATAATTAAATTTATGTTTTATATATTTTTATTGTGGCTTTTATTTCTTATATAGGTGAAATAATACTTTGGATGCATAACTATAAAAATGAACATGACATTTGAATTTTGGAGGCCATAGACTTAAAACGATGTTATAACAGTGTACGATTTAGAAAATTCTAGATTTGCGTAATTTTCGTATTTTGGTCATAATTTTTTACTCCGATATCGGATTGAAGCAATTGTAGTTACAGATGAAAGAATACTCAAATATCTACAACTTTGATCCTTATAATTTTTTTAGTTATGAGGTTTTTAATGTCGAAATTGATGAATGAAGAACCAACGTATGCTCTTTGTAATTATTATTTTTTAAAAAAAGTGATATATATATATATATATATTCATATTTGTCACAATCCACTTTCAATATGACCCTCATTCACATGCAATTGCAATTGTAGAGGTGATGAACACCTCTATAAATAGAGGTGGTCTGCACCTCATTTCCTCAGCCTGCTCCATAGTTTTCTCTCTAAAAATTTGTGGAGTTCCAAATCTTGTGTATTTTCATTTTTCAAGCTTTGTTGTAATTTCTTTCTCATATTAATAAACTTATGCATGTTTTTTGTATTCAAATCATGAGTAGCTGATTACATTCTGTTGGAGTGAATAGTGAAACTCTTAGTATCAGAATATAGATTAATCTTACTTAAGTTATAATATATAAATTGTAATCTGAAGACTAATATTTAATCTTCTCTTGTATTTATGGGTGTCTTGATTCGTTGTAGACAATCTCATCTTGATTAGCACAATTAATATTTTACCTCATATTATATGAAAGAGTAATTTAAATATGGGCTAATTATCGATAAAATTGTATCACCGCCTTTATAAATGATTTTATATAATTTGACATAATTGAGTACCTATCTGAATTTGTTATAAACAAATATTGTCACCACCTATATGGTTGGTTTTATATGTTTTGGCATAATTAATTCCCGAAGTAAATTAACTGGATAATAATGAAAATTATATATTATATATAGTAAGATTTCTTTATATTTGAATTGTCAATAGTGAATCCCCTAACCCCTAGCATTTTATTTTATTGTTGCAGTCTAATTTAAAATTGTCTATCACTTCAAATAATTCATCATTTTTAATTTGTTACTAGAATTATTATTTTATTTCACTAAATCAATTTCATGTGGATCGACCCTGAATTTATCTGTTTATTTTATTACTTCGACACACTTATACTTGGGAGTAAAGAACCACTTTGTGAGTGTGTCAAGTTTTTGGTGCCGTCACCGGGAAATATAATTTAGTGGATAGAATAATAATTTAACATCCTTTCATTTTTCTTTTCTTTTTATTTTTTAATTATTGTTTTCTGTATTTTCTGCATTTTATGTATCTCACTTTTTTTCTTCTTTATATTTGTGTAGATCCAAGATGTCTTGATTGATCCTAAATGAATTTTGAATCCAGACATCCCACATATAGGCAAACCATATATTTGATTCTTTAAAGTTATAGAAGACATCAAACTTTAAAAAAAAAATTGAATCATCCTCATCTATAGATTCTTTCATAATTTTTTGTGAGAACCTAATTCGAGAAATTGAGACGGTTGAACGATAAATTCAATTGAGATCTGAATTGACAAGAATCAAATGACGTGTTTAGGATTTAATCACTACATTTGTGTTTTTCTTTTTCTTTTGTCATTTATTCCTTTTTTCACTTGTTTATTATTTTTTCTTTTGTAAGTATTGCATTTGCATATGTAAATTTTATCATACAATCTGCATTTAGATTGCATGAGACATTGGCCTCGATCATCTACTGATATATTAAATAGAGAGTCTCAAACACCTTCACCGTCAATTAAAATGGTCGATAACCAAAATGAAAACCGACATAACCGAGATAAAAATTCAGTTGATCATGTAGAATATTAATCTCAGCATGACGATCTTAATCATCATATGACACTTAGAGAATTCATGAATCCCACTAGGATATGATCACCATCTTGCATTGTTTTTCCCTTAGATGCATGATCAGTGAAATCACACACGTAACGCAAGCGCACGTATCGCTCAAGTAGTATAAAAATATCGATCCCACGAAGACTTAATTTATACTGTTGTTATTAATTATTGATTCTATTTATTTACAGATATGTAATTAGGGTGAGAATGGAATGATTGCTGATTGGTTGGTTGAATGTGGATTTGCTAAATAAATAAAAACACAAAAGAAAATACAAAGGAAAATAAACAAAAGACACAACATCTAGGGTTGTGATTCCACACAATATTATTCTAATGATGAATTGATTCTCTTATACAGGTGAAATAATCAGTTGTTAACCTGGAACACGAAGATATGCAAAAGCCTATTCGGTGGTCAGATGCAAACACTCAAAGTAACCCAATTAACTATATTCATATGTTAACTAAATTACCCGAATTCATTAAGGTCAAGTTCCAATTGTGGCTACCCACGCCCGACATGTATATTCCTATCCTAGAAGGAAATCTCAAAGGTGATATCGTGAGCTATTGAATCTAAGGCTGAAACCTAAAATCCTTTTTTCAAGTTCATTTTAAGTTCACCACATCAATCTTATTGGTGATCGGGCAACAAGAAGCATTAAGCTTAAGATTCAATAAACAAGCCAAAGCATTACACATTATATAAAGAAATCAATTATAAAACTTGTGAATATTGTGCTTCATTACTTCCCTAGATTAAAAATAAAATACTGGGGGTTAAGGGATCCACCTTTACTATTTCAAATCTAGAAATCTCCCTTATTATAATATATAAATTTGTATTATATTACCAACCGAAGGTCATATGCGTCGCGACGCGGGAGCAATGATGACGCAGTGATGACATAAACGATGATGTGTGTCGGCAATCTGCATAATTAAGGCTCATCGCGATGCAGAGAAGTGTGTGTCGTGACGCGTGAACATTAATTTTCCCATTTTGCCATTTTTCATCCATTTTTTCGTCGTTTTAACCCCGAGTTAATTCCATTGAGTCCCAAAACTTTAATTATCTGTAAAATACACAAAAATACATCAAAACGTGCATCAAACTCGAGAAACTAAACAAAATATTAGGTCAAATGGGCGGTAAATATTGATATATTTTCTGCTCATCACACCCCAAACCTAATATTTTGCTAGTCCTCGAGCAAAACAACAAACTAAAATGAAATAAATAACTAAAACTGAATTAATCTAAGCCACTTTCCTAGGGATCACGGTTGCATTTAGCGTATGCAACAAGCCTTTAAACCCCTAGGTGTCCCTAGTGGACGAGTTATAGTCTCGTGAGGGCTTACAGCTACGATACCCATAAACGTCAAGCATGTATATATAGTCACACATAAAAATAAAATAAAGAAATAAATAAAATAAACGAAAATAATACATATATATACAAAGCAACAAAGTAAAATGAACCTTCAAAATGCATACTACAACTAAAATCCTTTCCTTTAATCAAAGTATCTAACTCAGACTCTAAGTGTATGTGAATAGTTCTGCAAACAGCTTTGATTCTAAGTAATTAACTACGCGAGTTTGTCTGAATTCTCAGTAGTTGATGGGTCAAACCAACCTGACTATCTAAAAAGTGTTCTGTCTGCTACAATATGCGTATGTGTGGTATGAGAGATTTTTTTAAAGCTTTACCGTTTGACGCGAATGATCACTGCTTACTGAGGCAAGATGTATGGTTACTAAGTGTAAGCTTATTTATTAACTAACTCAAGCCGTACCGTTTGACGCGAACAGTCACTGTTGGCCAGGCAAGACACCCGGTTACTAAGTAAGAACTTGTTCAATTTTTATTTATCATTCATTTTTTTTAATCATCATCATACCTCACATCATAAATAAATACATAAAGAAATATATATTCAGGAAAACAGTTATTCATCATCCACCGATTATTTCAATTAGTCACTTCATCAATTCCTTATTATCTATCTGCTACAAAACTATTTTTTTAAGTGCATATGAGTCTGACCTAGATATTATGCTCAAAGTATAGGATAAAAGTGAAATTATCATTTATCTTTTCCTAGAATTTTTTACTAAGACAAATAATCTCATCATTAGATAATTTGTTTTTTTGAATAAAAACTGCAAAAATTACACGGAAAACATGCAAGACAAGCAAGACACACGACATGCAGAGAAGAAAAATATGCAGGAAAAATAACAGAGAATACAGATAAAAATAAACAACCTTACCCCCAAACCTAAACCTAGCATTGTCTCGAATGCGTTACAAAATAAAAGAAAGATAAGGGAATAATGGTACCGCGGTTTAATCATTCCTTAGCCCCATCATCGTCGCTGCCGTCCTCCGGAAGGTCAGGGAATACATGAATCTATTCATCGCTCATGTTAAGATAGCGAGCCATTTGTTGAAGCAATTGCCTTGTGGCCATACTATCGTGTACCATGAAGACAATGCGAGATTCCATTCGTTCTATGCGCTGTGTCAGAGAATGGGATCGCGATGGTCGCCGAATGGGTTGAGGTTGTTGTTGCGGTGCTGCAGGTGTAAAGGAAGAGCCGGCCTGAGCTGGCCTCTCTGCTTGGAGTTGCTGAATTATTATAGTGGTCAATGCAGTGATGGACTGCATCATTTCTTCACTATGATCGACGGGCACCCTGGCTAACATACATAAGTTTGTGTGATCAAGCTACACTAGAGTAGACCAGTTTGAACAGAATGTGCCGCCCGAACAATATTAGTTGATATTAGCCCTTCTACATCAATAATATGTCCCTCCAACAGAGAATACAACAGGATCATCCATTCCTTGGTGACATTGGTAATGTGGGTGCCTGGCAGCACTGTGCGGGTTAGAAAATGAAACCAAACCCTAACATCTGGCTTGAGGTACCTAGAGCTCATCTTCAGATATTCCCCATTGCTACTCATGTCCCAAACAGCATCGGGGATGCAAAGTGTTTATGTAGATGAGCCATGTCCAGATGCTCCATGGCTGAACTGTATTCATCTACCTCCATATCAAACAACTCATAATATTGGTTAATTATAGATCTATCAAACGTCACATATTGGCCTCTCACTATCACCTGGTACGCCTTGTGCTCGTAAGTATTGGCATAAAACTCATGGACTACAGGTATACAGGCTGTGGTAGGCTGCTGGTAAAGCTTATGCCAGTGTCGGGTGGTGATAACACTATCAATTTGGGGGAACTGCCCGGGGTCTATATCAAAATCCATCTCTATAATCGGGACTTTTTGTCCCATCCCCTTTTCCTAATGACGTTCAGCGATTGCCGACATAAATTTTGTGGCATCGTAACTTGATCCAGAAGCTGCCAAGGTCCATGATCTTTTAAGGGCCATTTTTTAATTTTTGAAAAATTCTTTGAGAAATTCGGCAGAGTCTCCCCTGATTTTCAAGAATTCTAAATTTCACCCTAACACTAACATTTCATAATTTATTCCACAACCGTAAGAACTTCGCCCCCAATACTATGAATTCAACAACCACATTACAAAATTGCCATAAAAGAAACACACAAAAGCCACACCCATGAATTTACAATTTTATCACAAATCCTACCACACACCGCAAATCACATATTGGCAACAAATATTCACAAATTCGCACAAACACCAAAAAATTGAAAATAAGAGTAACAAAGGTACCTGATTCGCGAGTGTGTATCCCCAAATTTGAGTCATACATGCGAATTGGACGGTGGAAGCTTCAAATTGATGGATGGGTTTGTGAGTTAAGGAGTATTTTAATGGTTTTTAATGAGTTTGATTGATGGTTTTGAGGGAGAAAATGAAAGAATATGGGGGAAAAGTGCGAATGTTTGAGAGGAAAATGAAAGAAAATGAGAATGGAGGTGAAGAAAATAGGTGCTGGCTGTGTTTTAAGGCCTCTGTTCGCGTACACATCACGATGCAGGGTGCTTCGGGTCGTGACACGTAGCCCTAAATTTTGGGGATACGTCGGTTAGGTCTTCGAGTCGCGACATGTAGTGTATCCATGTCGCGACGCATGTTTTTTTGTTTTTTTTTGCAAAATGCGAATCCTTCGACGCATATATCCACTAAGACGGGTCTCAAGAGTTGACTCATTACTCTGCCATCTCTAATGAATTGAGTTTTTTTATCTTCGTAATTTTGTCAAACTTTATTCCGTGATAACCTCGTTTTAACTGGCTTGCTCTACCTTAAGTGCACCGTCTGTGATTTTCCCTGCAAAAATAACACACAAAAATAAAAATGCTACAACATGTATACACAAAATAAAAAATAAAAATAACAATAAAATTAAAAGTTTGCATGGGTTGCCTCCCCGCTAGCGATAAATTTATCGTCTTCAGCCAGACGTGTCTGGAAATTATTCTTTAAGGAGGCTTCAGTGAGGTTTTGGACGTCCTAGAAACGACAATGCCATGTGCGTTGCTTTTCCATCGTCTTTTCCAGAAATGAGGTGGCCAAAAGGATTTTGTCTGACTCAGTTCTCGTGCCACATTTTTACACCTTGTAACTCTGTACGGTTCTGAAAAGAAAGAAAGAAAATCATGAGGTCTCGTATGGTGCTTGATTTTGAATGGTTGTGCCATTCTGTCAAGCTTCTGGGCGGTGTCATCGATATGTACTCCCCAATACTGTGACGTCTCAACTGGTGTCATGAGATTCTCATTGTGCTCCCACATTTGCTCTTGCAGTTGCCATGCATCTTGTTCCATCATTTCTTCATAAATGTATTTTAAAATTTCCGCATTCAGCTCTTAATTCGAAATATGTGTAATGCATGCTCCATAAGTGTCTACCTGAGATTATAAAGATATGTCTATCTGTATGCCTTCATCCTTTGTGTTTGGTATGAACGATTCGGGTAGCTTTTATGCTTGTTTCTCCCCACAGATGCAATCAGTGATCAGAGAATTATCCAGATCAAATTGATATTCTATTTGTTCGGGCTTCTGAACTGATACCTCTGACTCTTGATACTGCTCAGTCTCTTCTCCTATTAAGGTGTCATCATAAAATCTTTGGTACTCGAAGGCTTCATCAGTGTCATCTGAAAATACTCTGTGAGGTATGTAACTCTGGTTTTCTATTAATTGTCTTACTATATCTGTCATTCTCTGTATGGATGTTGCTTAATTCTGAAAGATTTCTATTTGACTCTGAAACATGTCAGTCATTGCATCAAGTTTAGCTTCATGTTTCTTGAACATGTTCATCAACTGTCTTATCTATGATGGTTCTGGTTCTTGATGAAGATCATAAGTTGATGGTGGATAAGATGGAAAATGTGGTTCAGTGAAATATGTTGGTTCTTCATTGACATACCAAGAATGATTCTGATAATTCTGCCACCCTGAATTATACTGGTACATGTATTGATCACTTGGGTGGTTACCATCACATATCTCACATATAATCATTGTGTTCTGAAATGGTTGAACAAATATTGTGTTGATTGGCTCTGACATCTACTGATAGTTATTGGGCTGGACAACAGGCCTCAGAAAACTGAACTGTGTCTCCCTAATATGGGGTGTATCTTCACCTCTTAAAGCTCGTAATGCTTCCATCGCCCAATAATGATCCATTTTCAACCACCTGAAATAAAAGAACAAATAAAAATTAAAGATATTAAAAATAAAGAAAATTAGATACAAGTAAAATAAACAACCTCAAAATTATTAACGCAAGAAAAATAAGTCCCCGACAACGGCGCCAAAAACTGATCGGTGAAATCATACACGTAACGCAAGCGCAAATATCGCTCAAGTAGTATAAAAATATTGATCACACTGATGGAGTTGGTGCTTGGAGTGCCAATCCGATTTGTACATTTTATTATTTATTAATAAAATAACTACATTTTTCATTTCATAACTTATAATGGTATTGTCATTATGCGTATTAGATTGATGTATAGATATGCTAAGAATGACATCGACCTTAGAATAGTCTTGACACTAGGTGTAAACTACTCTTAAAGTAAATATTCATAGTCGTTGGTTTTGGAATACGGTAGAATTCCTATAACCTAGAAGACTAGCACATGTCGTATATTGGAATTTGAGTTCCAATAGTTTAACCCGATGTACCATGAGTTTTGAAAACTCATATAGACATGTGGGTATTCGTTGAAGCGAATACTGAATGACTCATAGGTGATTCCTAATAGTTGGAAGTATACACCACCGTCAATAGGAATCTCCTCGAGTCAAGTAGCATATGTAATCCTTTGACTATAGGATATCATTGATTTTGTGTGAGATCATCCACACTTTGATGCCATGTATGTCAGAAACCTTTCATGGTCTGGCCTCTAGTTGTTCGTTGGGTGTGGACCGATACACTCAGTAATCAAGTGCAAAGCAAGATATGATCTTTTTGCCCGTATGTGTACCATAAGGGGTTTAGATATCCATGTAAGTAAAGTCACGATTCTTTAAGACTTTGGCTAAAGCTGATTACCTAGGGTGGATTGCATCAGTTTTAAAGAATCGTGGACATGTCGATATGAGATGTGCGTCTTGGAAACTTGACGGTGTATTCTATGTTTCCTAAGCACAACTCGGATAGCCTACGATTGAGGGATTGTTAACCATATGTGATGACCTCGACTTGTATAGTTCAGAAAGGTCGTTCGTGTTTTTCACGAATTTGGAGGTGCCGAATTGCGTACATATTAGCTAGGCTTATATGACGAACGTGTCTGAACTTAGAGAGTCCCAATATGAAGTGTACTCATTGAGCACTTGGGTAGCCGATTAATTCTGATAAAATAAAATATTCGATATTATAATTATCAACTAAGATAATCAAGTGTTATTGGATAACATAATTGGATTAATTACTTTGACCTAATTGGATTAATTCAATAATTAATCAAGAGCTTAATTGTAAAATCATAATTATCTCTACCATTTGAGGATATTATGGTAATTGTAAGTATGTAATAATATGTGGTTTTGGCTTGATTTAATTGGATTAAATCAAAGTGGAAAATATTTAACTAATCCATTTCCTAATCTTTGGCTTGATTTAATTGGATTAAATCAAAGTGGGAGATAATGAAGATTAGTCATACCTAATTATACATATTTGGGTAAATTGGATTAAGTCCACTTAAAAATTGATTACAACTTTTATTAATTAAAAATTACCTAAGTTTGGTTATAAATAGCAAGCTTAATGAAGGTTTTAATTACAAGTACAAGAACAAGTATAAACATAAGTAAAAGCTTGAGTAAGCTATACAAAAGTAATTCTTGAGAGATTAGCCTAAGTTAGAGAAGTGTTTAGAGAAGTTTGTGAGGTCTCTAAAATATTTCATTTAGGAGAAATCAAGATTAGATCTTGAAGTGAAGCTTGATAGTATTGGAAATCAAGGTTGGATCTTGAAGTCAAGCTTGCATACTTTGGAGGTTCTCTAACAATTTCAATAAATGAGAAGTAGATTGGATCTTGCATCAAGTTTACTAGGTAATGTTTGATCTTCTCCTAAGTTATATTCATTTGTGTATTAGATGCATGATCACATAACTTAATGTTGAAATAAGGTTAATCAATTGTGTTGGGATACTTTAGAAGTAGAAACACAACATGTTTATGTATTAGGTCAAAAATGTTCATGTTGGACATTGAACAATTAATAAGAGTTTAGAACTCTAGATTAAAGCTTAGAGCTATGACTACCATTCTATATTCATTTGACCACCTTTAGGTGAACTAGAATGGTTCATGAGACATTTCTAATTGGGATTCTAAAATGGTTCGTGATTAGATTCAAACAAATACATATAAGTATTTAGAATACATGTATGCTAGTTGTAAAACATGTGTTGATGGTGGTTATGAAGTTAAAATTGGATTTTAAGTGTATTTGAAGTATTGAGGAAAAATTGGAAGTGTTTAGTAATGTTTTGAAATGAAAAATCACTCACTGCCTGAGCTGCGTCGCGACACAAACCATTTCACGTTGCGACACAGAGCTGTGCGTCGCGGCTCTCATACTCCCGCATCGCGACGTGTCGCCGTTCACGTTCAGCATGTTCTCGGCATTTTGGGTGGCTTCGCGACTCCTAAGCATTTGCGTCACGACTCCCAAACCTGATTCATACTAAAACTTATTTTCTCCGTTCCGGAGCTTCTGGACTCTAATTGAGTCCCCGTTTTTTCCTACGGAATCGTATCAGAATTTAGTTTTACTTAAAAATATTTTAAAATACACATATCTTTGATATACATGGGTTAGACCTATTTTCTCTGCCCAGGGCACCGATCCGACCCTAGGGGTTCCACAACTGCCCCAACACTCACGAGGACTTAATTTCTACTGTTGTTATTAATTATTGATTCTTTTTATTTGCAGGTATCTAATTAGGGTAAGAAGGGAATGATTGCTGATTGGTTGGTTGAATGTGGATTTGATAAATAAATAAATAAAAACACAAAGGAAAATACAAATGAAAATAAATAAAAGACATGAACATCTAGGGTTGTGATTCCACATAATATTATTCTAATGATGAATTGATTCTCTTATACATATGTAATAAATCAATTGTTAACCTGGAACACGAAGATATGCAAAAGCCTCTTCTGATGGTCAGATACAAACACTTAAAGTAACCCAATTAACTATATTCTTATATTAACTAAGTTACCAGAATTCATTAAGGTCAAGTTCCAATTGTGGCATGCCCGATAGGTATATTCCTATCCTTGAAGGAAATATCTAAGGTGAGACCGTGAGCTATTGAATCTAAGGTTGAAACCTAAAATCCCTTTTTTCCAAGTTCATTTTAAGTTTACCACATCAATCTTGTTGGTGATCAGACAACAAGAAACATTAAGTTTAAGATTCAATAAACAAGCCAAAGCATTACACATTATATAAAGAAAAACAATTATAAAACTTGTAATATTATGCTTCATTACTTCCCTAGATTAAAAATAAATACTGGGGGTTAGTGGATCCACATTTACTATTTCAAATCTAGAAATCTCTCTTATTATAATATATAAATTTGTATTATATTACCAACCGACCATATAGGCGGTATCTTGATTAAGTCATGTGATAATTAATTCCAACCGACCATAAATGCGGTATCCAATTAAGTCAGGTTAAAATTAATTTAATTAAGTCCAATCGACCATAAATGTGGTATCCAATTAACTCAGGTTTTAAGATAATTTATATATTATATTTTAAGGAAGATTAATCTAAATTATCATAATAAAAGTTTCACCATTCCCCAAGCGGAAATTAACTACAAAATATAAAAGAAAGATAAAATAAACAAACTATTGTTACTACTAATAAAAATAAAAATACATTACTATTAATATATACAAACAAGATATAATCATCAGTTCCTTATTAAGAAAGCTAAGGAAACTATGAATTTTCTAAATGAAATCAGCTTCAAAATTCGGGCTTGCGCATCGCGACGCAGAGGGCTTTCTCATCGCGACGTGCGTTGATTGTTGACACATGTAAGCGGCTTGCTGAGATATTGACATGTGGCAAGCGTTTATCGGTGCGTAGGGACACAAAAGGTCATGCACGTCGCGATGCGGGAGCAATGATGATGCAATCGATGACACGTGTCGGCATGCTGCATAATTAAGGCGCGTCGCGACACAAATAAGTGTGCGCGTCGCGACGCATGAATAGTAATTTTCCCATTTTGCCCTCTTTCATCTGTTTTTCATCGTTTTAACCCCAAGTTGATTCCATTGAGTCCAAAAACTTTATTTATCTGCAAAATACATAAAACACATCAAAACGTTCATCAAACCCAAGAAACTAAACAAAATATTAGGTCAATGGAGCGGTAAATATTGATATATTTTCCGCTCATCAATGCATCACGTTTCAATTTCAAACCGAGTGTCATCAAACTTTTACCCATATTCCACGGTTTTATCAGCACTTAAGGGAATTCGAAGAGGTATGTAATATTTGCACATACCAAAATTGTAGCATGAATATAATTCGACTCACGTTTTGCACGATTTAGAAAAATGGACGTGACATTTGGATTTTGAAGGCAGAAACTTGAAAGGACGTTTTAACAGTGTACAATTTCGAAAATTCCAATTTTGCGTAATTTTCATATTTTGACCATAACTTTTTACTCCGATATCAGATTGAAGTAATTCTAGTTCCAGATGAAAGAAGATTCAAATATCTACAATTTTTCTTTTTATAAAATTTTATAGTTTTGAGATTTTCAAGGTCGAAATTGATAAAGAAGCCAACGTATGTTGTATGTAATTTTTTTTTTAAAAAAAATAATGTAAAAAAAGATTCATATTTGTCACAATTCACTTTTGATGGATTGTGACAAATATGGACTCTTTCACATGCAATTACATATCAATTGTAATAATTTCTATGCAAATACAATTGTATAGGTGTTTAATACCTTTATTTATAGAGGTGTTCTGTACATCATAGTGATAATCTCTTGAAATTTTTGTGATGCCATAGTAAAATATGATCCACCTCTTTCATTTTGTTTATAATGAATTAAAATAATATATCATTTTTCTGATTTGAAAAAAGGAAGAAGAAGATTTATTTAAAATATTATCAAATTGAACTTTTTTTACTTAAATATAACATGCATATGTCTTACATGTGCTACTTTTACTAATATATATATATATATATATATATAATATATATATATATATAATATATATATATATATATATATATATATAGTCAATAATTAGTTAAATTGAACGAACCCAGGACCACACCGAGCCCAGTGGTCAAGCGAGACGAATTTATAATAAATAAATAAAATTTCTTCTCCCACCCCCTAACAAAATCAACCCCACTCATTCTCTCTCTCTCTCATTTATTTTCCTATAATGCACTCTTATTCTCTTTTATTTTCTTTCCAACTTTTTTCCTTTTATTTTTTCCCCTTAATTTTTATCCCATTTTATTTTTTTTCTTTAATTTACTTTTTTATTTCATTAATTTATTTCCTTTTTTTTTTTACTTTTTTTTTATTGAATTCTTTTATTTTTTATCTTAAATAATTTTTTATATTTAATTTTTTTTTATCTATTTACTTATTTAAATATTTATATATTTATTCTCTTTTATTTGTTTAATAAATCTTATATATTTTTATACATATCCATTATTTATTTTGAAAGTATAAAAATTTGCTTTGGTGAGAATGTTTGGAGTTATTATGCTCACTTGCCATTAAGGTTCCCTCCACTTCCAGACTAATAACGTCAAGAAATAATTATTGCACATGTTGGCATACCCTTTGTGCAAGTTTTCTTAGACTTTCATTATTATGCACCACCCATACTAACGTGGTGGTGGAAACATTAATCGTACGAAGCTAAAGGATGTATCACTCGTTATAGGATACGTAATCAGTTGTGGTACGAAGTATTTGATATATCACCAAGTGCGTCGGGATGAGACTTTGGAGACAACATAAATTAGAATTTGTGTTTTTATTTTTTTGGTGTATTTATTTTGTCTATTATGACATGTACTCTTCCCTTAAAATATATTTTGCTAAGATATAAGAGAACATTTTCTATTATACATAAGTAGTGTTAAAAAAAATCAATAAAGAATCAAAAAAATTAAATAAATAATGAACATAAAAAAATAACAATAAATAAAAAATTTGTAATATTTATTAAACAATAAAAGAAAATAGATATATAAAGTGAAAAAAAATAAATGTAAAAAAAAATAAAAAATTATAATTAAATAAATTAGAATTTGTGTTTTTGTATTTTTGTTTGTATTTATTTATGTGTATTATTACATGTATATTTTCTAAAAATATATTTTATTAACAAGTAGTATTAAATAAATCAATAAATAATCAAAATATAAATAAATAAACACAAAATAAATAACAATAAATTAATAAAATAATAAATAATAAATTAAATCATATATAAAAAAAATTTATATATATATATATATGATTTTGGGTAAGGGGAGGGGTAAAAAAATAATTGTCAGGGGACAAGTGAGGGGGAGCTGAGGGGAAAGCAGCCCTCGTAAATAAAGTATATAACCTTTGCGTTCCGCCTTAAACCCTACCTCTTTCGAAATTGTTGTATCGAAATCGAATATGCTGTAAACTTCACTGTGGAAAAAATGCAACCTCCCTTCAATTCCTTTGCTCATCAAACCCATTCAGATTCTTCCACTTCCACGCTTCCTCAGCAGGTAATTTTCTCTCCCTTTATTTATACATGAATGCGTTGTTACGAGAAAAATAGAAGTTTTATCTAATTTTATTATATTTTCTCAAATTATTCAGCAGGTTTTTAGGCCTAATATGTTACAGAATTCAGTGCCAATGCAGCCTCAAATGGGTATAATGAACCCTCAAATTCCATTTCCTTTGAATAATTCCAATATGCCGCCAAAGCCATTGATAACTCAAACTAATTTCATGAATGCTTCTAACCCTTTTCTTTTTGCACATAATAATCATCTTGGTTTGCCTCAATTTAGTCACATGTTCCCTTACATGGGAATTTAGGCAACATGCCGCAAAATGTAGCTCAAGGACAGATTTTTCGTCCCAATTTATCAAATTTGCCTCAACAGCTTCACCAAAACACGTGTTTGCAAAATGTGGAACAACTTTTATCTATGCAAATGACGAATCCTGGCATATTTGGGAATCCACAGTTTGGCCTTGTGAACCAAAACCAGCAACACTTTGTTCAGCCTATAAAGAATGTACCGGGAAATTTAAGTATGCCTCTTCAGTCTTGTTCAAGTGAACCTCAGCAAGGTCAAGGTCAGAACTCGCAACCATCTGCTTTCATGAAGTCACGGGTATATATTTTACCCTCTTCTGACTTGAATTACTGGAATTTCTTTCATGTGGATTTTTTTGTTTCTTTTATACAAGTTAAGAAGAGGTTGTTATTGTGCATGAATTATCTATTGAGCTTCAGCTGCTGCTGCTGGTTAATTTATGTCCTCTCTCATTGTTGCAGAATAAATTTGTTCAAAATGGTCAGGGTAGCATTTCAAATAGCAATTGGAAAAATGTTCCAGGAAAAAATCCAACAAGAGAGCTGTCGCAGGGGTTGGTCCTTCTGGATTTTTGGTTTATTTCGACAAGTGTTTCGTTAATTGATTATAAATTTGTAATCTCTGCAGGTTCCAGAAATCTCACTTCCATCAAATGAATAATGCAAAGAGAAAATTTGGTTTTCATAATGATCAAAGAGCAAAAGGTTTGTGATAATGCAGGCATTCAAATTTCTAGTCAGAAGAAAAACAAAAAAAAAATTGGAGTTTGATGTGATTGGCATGATATTGCATTAGATTACCCTATGTTAGGAAGCAATCAAAGCTCATGGGTGGGGATGGGGGAGGAGAATAAATCAAAGCTCATGATATGTGGTGCATTGGAGTTTAATTTTATTGGATATTGTTGGTGAGAGTCAAGTGCAGTGTTATGAGCAGCATGTTATTGTTACAAATGTTCTGTTCACCCTAATACAGTAATACCGTGAGATTGTGTAGCTCCATCTGGTGGTAATTCTTATGTAGAAGGAATTGGGAAACAAACCGAGGTACATTTTGGGGTGTTGTGTTGCTTGAGGTTTTTCCATTTTGGTTACTCAAATTATGCAGTAATTGCTAATATATGTCAAATTAAATTAGTGATTTTCCCATATAAAAAAATAAATCATTTAGAGATTATTTTAAGAATAATTAGGCTATTAGAGTGAGACGTAAAAAATATTTCATTTTATAATTGTCATGAATTTTAGAAAAACCTTGACGATTACAGATTTGTAGACCTTGAGTGCATGTTATTCTGTCTGCTCAAGATTTGACAGTAAATGTTTTGGAAAGGTGTTCAGTTCTTAAAAGACCAGATTGGATGTGATCTGTTATGCTAGAGAATCATTCTAAATACGGGACTATTGCTTTTATCTTCTAAATTCTGGGCATACCCAACTGTTATGATAATTATTATATCCCATTTATTTGTCTGCTTTGTAAGGTGAGAAAACAATCTATATAAATTAATTTATGTTTATCATGTGATTTGTATGCTGCATAGAGAAAACAATTTATGTATGAAACATACATGTTGCATATTAATTATTCATGCTCTGAATCCTTTTCCTGCCTTTTATGGTCAGTGGTACTGATAGATTTCTCTTTTCAACAGGACGCGGCAATGCAAAGGCTATGAAATTTGGTCAGGCTAATTACACAAACCAACCTCCTTATGGTGACTCTTTAAGAAGTGAAGTTTGCACTGGAAACGAATGTGTAAAGTATGATATTGCTTTTGTGTGTGTGTGGGTGGGGGTTATATTATATGATGGGCAATTCAATTTCTAAGAACTATTTTAACATTGTTTCAGCTGAGCCTGAGCTTTTAGCTGGCATCTAAGTTCTTTTACATCAAACAGTTAGGAGAAAGATCATAAAGAGTGGCTTCATTTTTCAAAATGCTTTTTGCTTCTTAGATTACATGATTTTAACATGCTCATAATAAACTGCTATTTTTTATTTTATTTTTATTTTTTTATAAATATAAATAATCCAAACCTCTTTTTCATTGTCCTTTTATTCCCAAGGATGCGGACTCTTGATATTGATTTTGTTCTTTGATATCTACTTGCTGCTTATGTATCTTACAACTGAACTCAGATGGGTGTGTTTCTCATTCTTTCGTTTTCCAGAAAACCTCTTGTTTTGACCTATACGGAGCAAGAAATCAAACAGTGGTGTGAAGAACGTAGGAAGAACTACCCAACAAAAGCCAATATCAACAAGGTTAGATTAATTGCTATGTGCATTCTCCATGTTGTTCTTTGATATTGAAGTTCTGTTAATTAACCTTCACATCTGCAGAAACTGACTGAAAAGCTATCAAACTCTGATGTCATTGATAAAGAGGTCAAAATGCGATGCGAGGTATGTTTATTTAGTTCTTTATTGTTATTATTTTAGTAAGTACAATATCTGCTTAAATTTCAGCAAATTACAAATTATTTATCTTCACAGGAACAAGGTTACATGATCAAGAAGTTATTAGAGTGCTTTTTGTTGTTATCGGATCATGTTTCTTATACCTATTTTTAGAAATATAAACAAGCTTTCCTAGTATATGCACTTGTCTTTTTATCTGTTTTCTTTATAATTTTTTTTTTTCAAAACGATATCTCAATGTCTGATAATATAAGTTGTTTGCAGCAACTCAAGGATATCCTGGCAAAGCAGGCGGAGCTGGGTGTTGAAGTTGCAGAAATACCATCGTATTATCTTTCAGATTCTGATAAACAAGTGCGTGGAAGGGTGAAGAATACAAGGCCATTGAATAAGAGGGGGAGATTTCAGAACAGACACGATAAAAGAGGTAGATGTAACAGAAAAGATCGGTTTGCCAAAGATCAAAAGTTAGCAGATAAGAATTCATCTAGCACCTTATCTTTCAGCAAGAAGAAGCCAACACTTCTGCAAAAGCTTCTGAGTGCAGATATAAAGAGAGATAAAAGCCGTTTGTTACAGGCCTTTCGGTTCATGGCAATGAATTCATTTTTCAAGGATTGGCCAGAGAAGTCGTTGAAATTTCCTTTGGTTATGGTTAAAGAAGGCGGGCCTGCAGGTGAGGTTGCTGAAGAGAAATCCTTGTTTTTAGGCAACGGAGTTTCTGAAGGTAGAAGCAGCAGGATGGGCGAACATTTCGATCTTGATAATAACAATGGCGATGACAAGAATATGGAAAGAAAGAGCCTTAACATCCCAGATTTTGAGGATGATGATGACAATGATGAACAAATGAATTCTTATTATGTTGGAGGAAAAGGTGATATTGGTGTTGGGCCTGAAGAAGAAGAGGGAGAAATTATTGACTAGTGAGGTATCACTGGTATGATAATCAATCTGCATTGTGTTCAGGGATCTATAATCTATATGTAATATGTCTATCAAGTTTGCCAGAAAATTCCTCAGAAAATTCTTTTAGCAGCCAATTCCAGTTGGGAATTTTTAATTTAAGGATAATTTGAGTGTTTGTTTGTTAATTTGGTGGGTACCTCCACGGCTGCTCTGAAAAAGATCTGTAAACAATCAAACTTTGAAAACTCTCAAATCTCTATATCTCTGGGAATGTTTTAAATAATAATCATCAAATCAACGTGCATATTTATAAACATTAAAATTTTCATTAAACCAAATGACTTTCTTGAACAAAGAGTAAAATTTTCATGTGTAGGGTTTTAATTAAATTCCATATAGAAGCAATTTACATTACCATTTATGCTCAACCTTCCTTTAAAATTTCTCTCTAGATGAATTCAATAATTAGTTAATCTTTTTAAACACTACCTTCAAAGAAATAAATTAATTTACATGAAACCATCTTCAACACGTCAAAATATGACAAATTTATCATAATCACATATAAACAAAAAAAAAAAACAACTTAATAACATAAAATTATGGTTGTTTCCGGTCTTTCGCATTGGTATACTAGACATTTGCCTATGACCCCTAATTAAATAGGCTAATACCCTAATTTAATAGGCTCTAATATTATATAATTCTAATTTAGTTTTTATTTTATTTTATTTTTGTTGATGGGGATTTCTGCGGCTAAGATTTCTGAGTAGCTCGGTAAGGGCAGAAAAGGAAATTCTCCTCATCCAGAGGACAGGGGGTCAGAGGATAGTTGTCGTTCTTCAACCCGTCGTGGAGTCCGGGCACAGTCTCCAGATTTGACCGACCAGAGGACACAGCATGATTCAGTTCTTAAAGGCCGACAACATCAGAGCCGAGACCGACCACAATAGTCCGGTAGCTCAGTTCATTTCTATCTTCTCCCAGGATCGGGATAGTGAGCTCGGGTATTTTAGGTCAGGTCGGGAATGGCTGAGGCAGTTCAGCTCGTTGTCTGACCGACCTCTTAAAGACCGACGTGAGATCAGAGCAGTTAGTTTGTTCCCTCCAAAACTCTCACATTCGAAATTCGACGGGCTATCATCATTAATGAAATGGTCTGACAATGTACGTTTACGGCAGGATGTGACAGGAAATTAGAGGGTAGGTTTTACTTTCGGCAATGGCAGATTGGGGAAGAGAACCTGTCGAATCGCCGAAAATCCGCAGACCTGCAGGGCTGATGTCATAAAGATATGGAAACAGTGTTGAATATCCATTAGTATATAAGGGAAGATTGATCACATTTGTAAAGGTTACGAAAATTCCCATTTGAGAGCCATTTTGTAAGAAATATTGAAGGAGAACAACTTGCTCGGTTTCTTTAGACCATCACTAAAACAGGTCGGCCGAGCTCGGTTTGGTAATAAAATAAACCCCTCACCCCATTTTGTGACCGTGGACGTAGGCTGGATAAGTTCCGTCGAACTACGTTAAACATTTTCTTTTCGATTTCTTGTGTGTATCTTGTCTTTTGCCAAATTTGTCTTTGGTCTCCCCATAACCAAACAAATTCAAGGTTGAAGAAGGATTGTCTCGGGTGAGTTATCTCGAAACTGCCACTGGAACGAAAATCATTCGTCAACAATTTTATTTTATATTTTAGAAAGTTTAACTCAATCAATTTAATTAACATATATTTTTTTTTATTTACTTACTATTTTGAGAAACAAAACCAAGCACGTTAGCTTAATCAAACAGAAGTTGTATTACAAATATTACAAATATTTCGGTAGTTACAAGAAATCCGAATTAGACTTAAATTTAGCCCAGCAGACCTATCGGTAGACCCTGAAATCAGACCTTCTCGGCAGACCCTGAAATCAGACCCACAGAGCAGACCCTCACGCGCGACCCTGAGAGCAGACCCTGACGGCAGAGGCTGAGAGCAGAGGCAGAGAGAGCTGGAGGGAGGTGAGAGCGAGGCAGACGCTGAGAGCAGAGGATGTCGAGCAGAGGCAGAGGCTGGCAAGCGGAGGCAGAGGCTGATGAGCGGAGGCATAGGCTGATGAGTGGAGGCTGGCGAGCAGAGGCAGAGGCTGGCGAGCGGAGGCAGAGGATGATGAGCGGAGGAAGAGGCTGATGAGCGAACCCTCACGAGCGGACCCTAAAATCAGCCCAAATCTTCACTATTCCAAGGCTTGTTGATTTCAACAATATCCTTAAAACAAATTCGTCCCCTACCGTAGGTGCAGTAGAACGTGAGACGATTATTTACCAGGATACAACGGAAAACTGAACGAGTATGGGCACCACCAAACCCCGTTCCTAACGAACCACAAAAGTGTTTGAACTCTTCTAAAAAACAAAGAAAACAAAATGCTCTGAAAATTTCTTCTAACTCTCTGTGTTTTTAAAAAAATCGCAGTGATGTATATATATAAAAAACGAAAAACACAGTTCATTTAAGGAAATCAACATGCCAATTATATCTCATAAATGAGAGGCATTTCACTTGTTGTAACCACCAAGCCAATTAATTAGCTGTTATGGAAATTCAACTTTTGTAACCACCAAGCTAATTAAATTAGCTGTTATGGAAATTCAAAAGGCTTGGAAAATTGAAGAGATTAGTAAAAATTCGGCTGGGTTGGGCCCGCACAATTTGGTCCGGCATTCGTGTACGCAGGACACGCGGGTGCACACCAGCCAAGCCTGTTTGGATTTTGATTTGCACCCCCTACGCGCACGTAGATAGTGCCTCTATCCTTATAACTCTTACCCATCTACATATGAGCAATCATATATAAGCACAATTTTCCCTCTATAGCTTTCCCATATGTGACAAGCTCAATTCTCCTTATTTTCCAACACCATTGGGTGAACTTTGAGCAACAATTTCTCATTCACCCAAGCACCACTTTAAGCATATGAATATACAATTTCGAACTACTCACGGAGGAGTATCTGAATCATTCAATAACAACCACTAACACGAAGTGGATCATGCTTAAAATTGTGCATCAAAATGCTTACTCATAAGCATTTTCCAACAGTCCCCCACATGAATGAAATTGGCGAAAAACGTCAAATAAAAATATTTTATAAAACATTTTATTTTGACCTAGAAGAGTTCAACAGTTCAACATCTGCATAGGATAGGTAGACTTCAACCTTTGAACCTTCTTTTGTGAAAATATATCTCATTTACTGGCTGACAGTGAACACGATGTCATTGAACTGTACTGCCGTTCATGTAAATGGAGAACATATATCACACAGATATTTTACCTAACACATCTGAGTTCTCATTATTATGTTCATTTTGGCCATGAACATCAACCTGGTTCTGCAAGAGTTTCTAAGAATTGTTGCCCCGTACAATTCCCTTTGAAGCGGCCCCACTTCTCTCTCACATAGGTGATATCTTATTTAAGAGTATCTCGTAATACTCTGCTCGGATTCCCGACGCATAAGAATCATTAAAAGCTTTTGCTTAACCTCCATCCATACGAGCATCACTGTTTCATTTCACCATCGGAATGGACTAGAGGGTAACCCCCACAGTGAACCAATTATGTCATTTACGAGTAGGTTGTCCCATTGAACCTAGATCTTGGGATCTCCAGTCAACAAGGTTGGGTTTTCCTTCGTAATAAACATTTATCTAATGAGCTTTAGTCTCATTCCCCTCGATGATTTCACAACCAACTCTTTATTTAATCATTTGGTTAGCGGATCCGCAATGTTATCCTTTGACTTTACATAGTCAATCGAAATAACTCCAGTAGAGAGTAATTGTCTAACGGTATTGTGTCTACGACATATATGTCTAGACTTACCATTATACATATAGTTATGTGCCCTTCCAATTGCAGATTGACTATCGCAATGAATTCAAATTGTTGGCACTGGTTTAGGCCAACTTGGAATATCCTCTAGAAAATTTCGAAGTCATTCAGCTTCTTCAGCACACTTATCTAATGCAATGAATTCTGATTCCATTGTAGATCTGGCTATCACAGTCTGTTTAGGGGATTTCCATGATATAGCTGCACCAGCTAGTGTAAACACATAGCCACTGGTAGACTTTGAGTTTTTCATGTCAGATATCCAATTAGCATCACTGTATCCTTTGACTACAGCTGGATATCTATGATAGTGCAACCCATAATTACGAGTAAAATGTAGGTACCTGAGTACTCTCACTATTGCTTTCCAGTGATCAACCCCTGGATTACTCGTATATCTGCTGAGCTTGTTTATTGTACAGGCTATATCAGGCCTTGTACAACTCGATAAATACATCAAACTCCCGATAACTCTAGAGTATTCTACTTGAAATATACCATCTCCCATATTATTTGATATATGTAAACTCACATCTAAATGAGTTCTGGCCACAGCAGAATCATCTTTGTTGAATTTACCAAGAATCTTGTCCACATAGTGCGACTGATCAAGAATAAGTCCATCTGGACTTCTCGAGATCTTTATTCCCAGAATGACATCTGCTAGACCCATGTCTTTCATGTCAAACTTGGATTTCAGCATATTCTTGGTAGATTTCACCATTTTAACATTACTCCCGACAATCGGTATGTCATCAACGTAAAGACATAAAACGACATAGCCAACTTCTGTCTCTCTGACATAAATACATTTATCACATTCATTGATTTTGAAACCATTTGCCAACATGGTGTCATCAAACTTTTTATGCCACTGTTTCGGGCCTTGTTTCAATTCATACAATGATTTAACTAACTTACAGACTTTCTTTTCTTGTCCTGGAGCTATAAAGCCTTCGGGTTATTCCATGTAGATTTCTTCATCTAAATCTCCATTCAGAAAGGCTGTTTTCACATCCATCTGATGTACCTCAAGATTGCGCAAAGCTGCAATCGCTAGTATCATCCTTATGGAATTTATTCTCGTTACATGAGAATAAGTATCAAAGTAATCAAGACCTTCACGTTGTCTGTAACATTTAATTACAAGTCTTGCTTTGTACTTGTCAATTGATCCATCTGCCTTTATTTTCTTTTTGAAAATCCACTTGGACCCTAAAGGTTTACATCCTGAAGGAAGATTCACTAACTCCCAGGTGTGATTTTGTAAGATGGATTCAATTTCACTATTGATGAAATCTTTCCACAAAGCACCATCAGCTGACCTTACAACTTCGTTATAGCTTTGAGGATCATTCTCTAGCAAAAATGTCAGAAAATCTGGACCAAATGATTTTTCCGTTCTAGTTTTTTTGCTACGTCTTAGTTCAAGTTCAACAACTTGTTGATCCCCTGGAACATTTATGTGTTCTTGGTCCTGACTATCTTCAAGGATAGTCTCAGGTGCCCATTTGTGCACATTAGAATTCGAATTAGTTTTACAGGGAAAAATATATTCGAAAAAGGATGTATTCCTCGACTCCATTATCGTATTCTTGTGAATATCTGGTATATTAGACTCATGCACAAGAAATCGATAGGCAATACTGTTATGTGCATATCCTATGAAAATGCAATCAACAGTTTTTGGTCATATCTTCACCTTCTTAGGTGGAAGAATGACTACTTTGGCAAGACACCCCCACACTCAGAGGAATTTATAGGAATATACCATTCCTTTCCACATTTCATAAGGAGTTTTCCCTACTTCTTTCCGTGATACCTTATTTAAAAGGTAATTAGCTGATAAAACAGCTTCTCCCCACATATTCTGAGGTAAGCCAGAGCTGATTAACATAGCGTTCATCATTTCTTTCAAGGTACGATTCTTCCGTTCCACAATCCCATTGGATTGAGGTGAATAAGGAGCTGTGGTTTGATGCATAATTCCATTTTGTTCACAAAGTGATTCAAAAGGAAAAACATACTCACCACCACGATCAATTCTTAACTCCTTAATTCTTTTATTCAGTTGGTTCTCAACTTCATTCTTATCGAGAACAAATTTCTCTATAGCTTCGTCCTTGCTTTTCATCAAGTACACATAGCAAAATCTTGTGCAATCATCAATAAAGGTAATAAAATATTTATTACCGCCTCTCGATTGTATTGAATTAAAATCACATACATCGGTGTGAATTAGATCAAGTGGTTCAGAGTTTCTTTCAATACTATGAAAAGATGATCTAGTTAGTTTTGCCTCAACACAAGTATCACACTTATGTCTGTTATCAATTTTAAAATTGGGAATGTGATTCATGTTAATTAATTTTCACAATGAATTAAAATTAACATGTCCTAATCTACCATGCCAAATATTAGAGTACTCAACAATATAAGCAGAAGAACTAGCTTTATTGATATTTTTGGGTTTAACAACCATTACATTGAGCTTAAAAAGCCCATCAGTTACATACCATTTTCCCACATACATCTCATTTTTAGTCAAAACTACTTTATCAGACTCGAACACCATCCGGAATCCATGCTTGTTCAGAAGCGATCCAGACACAAGATTCTTCCGTATTTCAGGTACATACAGAACATTGTTCAAAGTCAACTTTTTTCCAGAAGTCATCTTCAGAATCACCTTTCCTTGACCTTCAATCTCAGATGTTGCTGAATTTTCCATGTATATTTTTTCCCCATTACCAGCAGGCTCAAATGAAGAAAACATGCTCTTGTCCGAGCACACATGTCGAGTGGCACTAGTATCAATCCACCACTCTCTTGGGTTAGAACCCACCAGATTCACCTCAGAAACCACAGCAGAAAGATTAATGTCTGAAACATCTTGAGTCATGTTTTCCAGCACATTAGCCTCTTATTTCTTTTTCTTCTTCGGCAGTCTGCACTCAGAATACTTGTGACCCATTTTGTCACAGTTGAAGCATCTTCCTTGAAATTTCGATTTCTTGGAAACTCATTCTTTAGGGCCCATCTTTGACCCTTTATTCTTGAGGTTCTTGTTCTTATGGCCATGTTCGACAACATTTACTTTGGCCTCATGAGTCATTCCTCTCTTGTCCGATA
This sequence comes from Zanthoxylum bungeanum, assembly GCA_019454045.1. Lineage (NCBI taxonomy): Eukaryota > Viridiplantae > Streptophyta > Magnoliopsida > Sapindales > Rutaceae > Zanthoxylum > Zanthoxylum bungeanum. Next base: position 106,258 of record SKCR01029750.1, read on the forward strand.
CTCGATTATCTTCCTCAATTCTCAGCTTAAGAACCAAGTCTTCAATGCTCATTTCTTTTCGCTTATGCTTTAGATAATTCTTGAAATCTTTCCAACCCGGTGGTAGTTTCTCAATTATCGAGGCTACTTGGAAGGTTTCACTTAAACTCATCCCCTCAGCATGAATTTCTGCTAGTATAATCTGCAGTTCTTGTACTTAGCTTAACATAGTTTTGGAATCAATCATCTTAAAATCTAGGAAACAGCCTACGACAAATTTCTTAGTACCGGCATCCTCAGTTTTATATTTTCGATCTAAAGATTCCCAAAGCCCTTTAGCTATTTTCATTCCGGCGTACACACTGTACAAGGAATCACTTAGCCCATTCAGCACATAATTCCTATATAGGAATTCAGAATGTTTCCAAGCATCGATCGCACTGATCACTTGAATATCAGTCTCACCCTCTTTGGGTACATGAGCATCTTCCTTTAGAAACCTCGCAAGGTTCAACGTGGTCAAGTAGAAAAAAATTTTCTGTTGCCACCTTTTGAAATTATGACCACTGAATTTTTCAGGTTTTTCCGCAGCAGGATTGACATGGCTCACATGTCCAACATGTTGTCTAGCCATAGAGGCAACAACACCTTGTCCAGCCACAGCGGCTGCCATATTAAACCCAGAGGCTGAAGCAAGTTGGCCAGCCGAAGAGGCTGCCGCTGCACTTTGGTCAGCCACGGGGGCTGCCACAACATTCTGGCCAGCCAAGGAGGCTGCCATATTCGGATCTACTGTGTTTGGACTGATTTCCATATCCACAGAGTCGAATTTTGTTTTAAGACTGTATTACAAATATTACAAATATTTTGGTAGTTACAAGGAAATCTGAATTAGACTTAAATTTAGCCCAGCAGACCCTATCGGTAGACCCTGAAATCAGACCTTCTCGGCAGACCCTGAAATCAGACCCACAGAGCAGACCTTCACGGCGGACCCTGAGAGCAGACCCTGACGGCAGAGGCTGAGAGCAGAGGCAGACGCTGAGAGCGGAGGCAGACGCTGAGAGCAGAGGCTGGAGAGCAGAGGCAGAGGCTGGCAAGCGGAGGCAGAGGCTGATGAGCGGAGGCAGAGGCTGATGAGCGGAGGCTGGCGAGCAGAGGCAGAGGCTGGCGAGCTGAGGCAGAGGCTGGAAAGCGGAGGCAGAGGCTGATGAGCGAACCCTCACGAGCGGACCCTGAAATCATCCCAAATCTTCACTATTCTGAGGCTTGTTGATTTCAACAATATCCTTAAAATAAATTCGTCCTCTACCGTAGGTGCAGTAGAACGTGAGACGATTGTTTCCCAGGATACAACGGAAAACCGAACGAGTATGGGCACCACCAAACCCCGTTCCTAACGAACCACAAAAGTGTTTGAACTCTTCTAAAAAACAAAGAAAATAAAATGCTCTGAAAATTTCTTCTAACTCTCTGTGTTTTTAACAAAATCTCAGTGAGTATATATATAAAAAACGAAAAACACAGTTCATTTAAAGGAAATTAACATGCCAATTATATCTCATAAATGGGAGGCATTTCACTTGTTGTAACCACAAAGCCAATTAAATTAGCTGTTATGGAAATTCAACTTTTGTAACCACCAAGCTAATTAAATTAGTTGTTATGGAAATTCAAAAGGCTTGGAAAATTGAAGAGATTAGTAAAAATTCAGCTGGGCCGGGCCCGCATAATTTGGTCCGGCATTCGTGTACGCATGACACGCGGGTGCACACGAGTCAAACCTGTTTGGATTTTGATTTGCACCCCCCTGCGCGCACGTAGAGGGAACCTTTATCCTTATAACTCTTACCCATCTACATATGAGCAATCATATATAAGCACAATTTTCCCTCTATAGCTTTCCCATATGGGACAAGCTCAATTCTCCTTATTTTCCAACACCATTGGGTGAACTTTGAGCAACAATTTCTCATTCACCCAAGCACCATTTTAAGCATATGAATATATCATTTCGAACTACTCACGGAGGAGTATCTGAATCATTCAATAACAACCACTAACACGAAGTGGATCATGCTTAAAATTGTGCATCAAAATGTAGGGGTTTTAGGGGCAGAATCCGGTAACGCAGCCGAAACGGTGGAAAATCAAATTTTCCGATTTCAAAACTTTTTCTCGGATTAATTAAATAAACATATTTATTTAATTATCCAATAATCAAATTATGAAATAAAATTCAAATAAATCATATTTATGTGAATTTACCGAATTGCCCTTACACTTGGTACTTTGTCCATTTTAATCCGAAATTGATCAAATCAATTTTGAATGATTCTAAATCATTTCTAAGATGAACTTAGCATGTTCAAAACATCAAAACACCAAGGGCAACATAAATCCCCATTTTTCTTCATTTGGCTGAATGCACCACTTTGGTGCCAAAGTGTGCACTTTGTCATTTCATGCATCAAAACACATCAAGATGTAATCCAATGAACATGAAACTTTATATGCATCATATACACATCCAAATACACAACATATATGAAAATCCCCAAATTTGGAATTGGTCATGAACCCTAATTTTTCAATTTCATCAAATTGGACAAATTAGACCAAATTGGTTAAATCAATTACTTCAATCATCATTCTTCCATCCAATCCAAGTCTCAACACAATGAAACAACTCAAGATCAAATCTAGGTCATCTAAGAGTGGGTCAACAACTCTAGATTAGCAACAAGGTTTCCAAAACCATAAAAGAATACTTATAACTACACTAGTCACAAGCTTTCTCCATTATACATGCTCAACACTTTCATCAAAGTTCACAACCAAATAAAACACAAACTATAAGAAGAGAGACAACAACAAAGCAACACAAAATGATGCTAAGCATGTTAGAAACAATTTTCATGTTGAAGACTTTGAAAGATAACTTACAAAATCATAATTTTCCAAGCCATCTTCCTTTAGGCTTCAAGCTTTTCTCTCAACTTCTTTTATGTTTATTTTGGTATCAAATGAACTCCTTAAACCCTAAAATGAAATGAAACAATATATACCTCCTCCAAAAGAAGCCTTGGCCGAAATTGGTGGAGAAATATACAAAATATCATGATATTTTATTTCATTTAATTTTGCTTATCAACTTGCAACTTTAATCATCAAACAATTTAATGAATAAAGTAAGTCAACAATTGCAACTCAAAAATATAACCATTATATTTAATTAAGGGTCTTGGCCGAAATTATGTATACATATATACCAAAATTTCATTTCAAATTCATTTAACAAAAATTTGATCAACTTGATTAAATATCTAAAAAACACTTTATTAGATATTTATCACTTGGTCAACAAAGGCAACCATGCCATTTAATTCAAATATCCTAAGTTAAGATATTTATATTTTAATTAATTTAATCATTTAACAATTAAATAATTAATTAATTAATCAAATACAAACATATTAAATATATGTATAATATTTACATTAAATATCAAATACATATATTTATTTAGGATATTAGTCAAATATCTCAATTTGACTATTTAATTAATGTGTATTTAAATTAATCAAGTATTAAATGTAAATACACAATAATTAACTAAATGACTATCAGGTCCCTTTAGCATGTATCTTGCGTTTAACCTTTAAACGACTTAATAAATAATCAATATTATTTATTAATGTTGCTCTAGTGCTCTACGAGTTTATTTCATTATTGAGACTCTCTAGATTCAGGTATATCCGTCACGAAATCCAATTTCGTGTCCATAATCTATCCACCCGTAGATTATGACGATCACAGATAAACTAGCTGAATCATACAGGTCGAGGTCATTGCATACGTATAATCCCTCCGTCACAGGTATCCAGATAATCCCAGAGATATAGATGTAAACGTCAAATCTCTATAGGTATTATCTCGTCGACGTATCTATTAGCAATCTCTAAATAACACTCGGAACTTACTTCCGATGTATACTGTGGCCACAGATTTAACAGACTGCTAAATATATATGGACTACCTATGCTCTGTACACAGAACTGACGGATCCTATCTGACACACACAGGATATCCTGAGGATCGATCCACACCCAACGAACAGGCGGAGGTCTGATCTAAATAGATCGGTGACGTGACTGCCATCTAAGTGTGGAGGATGTCTCATACATCCACAGTGGTGTCTCAAGTCGAAGGACCACTATGCTACTCAACCCGAGAAGATTCTTATTGACGTTGGAGTACCATCCATTAAGAATCTTTGGTGAGCCGTTCAGTGTTTATACACTATAAACACCTACATGTCTATACGAGTCTCCCCAGACTCATGGTTCACTGGGATAAACCATCGGACCAAGTCTCGATATACGACATGTACTGGTCTCAACGGATTTGACTAACCGACCCGTGTTAGCAAATCTTGACCAGGAACTATGTTTGATAATATTCATATAGCAGTGACACTTCCCAATGTCAATTACAAACTAACTTTGTAACTGTGTACTGCATTATATATTATCGGGCCTTTGTCTAATATATACATATCACTAAACCACATTTAGTTTCAATCTAATCGTAATCAGATCGAATACGTATATAAGAACAAGAGGTGAAACCATAAATAAGTAATATTATGGAATAAGGGGATGTTCGTATTCATGAATCAGACATAAATACGGTCCGGATTGGCGCTCTGAGCACCACCCCAACACAAAATGCTTACTCATAAGTATTTTCCAACAGAAGCCTCATCAGATGTTTTAAAAAAATAGAAATTAAAGAAACTCCTAATTGAAAATAGACTCCAAAATTTTATTTTGCCTTGAGTCTCGGAATGCTCAAGTCCGGTCTCCAAGGGACGTGACTTGGTGGTGTATGGCTCATGATCTCACCTTTAGGTCCTGGTTCGAATTCAAAGAGTGTGTTTCTTGTAAGAACCTGGAATAACCATAAATTTTATCTGTTTCATTTAAACCCAAAATGAGTGATTTCACGATGAGATTTTCAAAAAAAGATATGATAAGTCCGGCCATGTGTATGCACTTTTTTTATGTTTGAAATAAATATAAAAGTAAACTTTGAATATATAATTTTGGAATGTTGATATAGAGCAGGAAATGTGACTAAATGGTGACAGAAACTACATAAGGTGTATTTTTGACTTGCTTTCTTTTGAATTTTTAATAATAAAATATGTTAATTTTTAAATCATTTTCCTCATAGTACCGTTTCTATCGTCCTTCACTCATCGTTCCTACTCCATATTTTTTTTTTAAATATTTTTACGGATGTCAATTAATTCCTTTGGTAAAACTCTTAACTAAATAAGGCTAATCGAGAATCTACTCATAAATAATGGTAGATTTTTTTTAACAAAGAGCAAAATAATTTTATATTGCAACTTTCTTTGAAATTTTCTGATTCTCCGGGGACGTCTGCATGAATTGACCAACTAATCCGCCTTTTCAAGATTGGCTCTGCAAGCTTCCAATATCTTTTTGATCTGTGGTTCCATTTTTTATAGCGGTAGATTTCTAATTTTTTCAGTTGGGTTTATGTGTTTTTCTAATTCTTACAGGAACAATAATCTTTTTTTCGACATATAAAATTTTTGATGCCGGCAGACTTTGCGGGGGAAAAGTTTTCGGTACTTCTATAACATTTGTACAGACACATATATGTATTTTGTTAGGTGTTAAATAATTATATGTTGTTGTAAAAGTTGTATGTACAATATATATATTATGTTGGTTTACTTCTAGTTAGGAGTATATAGTCACCGATTTTGTATTAAAGTTGAAGTGGGGATATGTCGATCCCGTAATTCCTTTTGTACCTTAGTAGTTTTAAGTGTGAATATATATTTTTGCTGGTTATGAAAAACACATAATATATAAATTATTTTATTTGTTAAGTTTTTATTCTAACTTAACTTGCGTCTTATGGTATCATAAGGTTTTATTCGAATAAATTTTCATCTTCAATATTAAACTGAGTTATTGTTAAATTTTTTCATGAAATTTTCTACTTATAAAATTTAAATACATATAAATTATTATTTATGAAAAAAAATCGACATATACAATAAAACTATATTTGGATAGTTGACTTTACCATATAAAACTACCGGTTGCTTTGTTATTTTCTATAGACCTTTTTTTTTTTTTTTTTAAAAAAAAGGAAAATTACATATATACTATTACAACCCCCCTTTAATTTCCGAAATGGACATATACACCTCATTTTCCATTAATTTAGCTGTTGACCTAATTTGACTTATGAAAATGACTATATTACCCTTATTATTTTCAATACCAGTGTACCATGAACAAACGGCCATGCTCAATCATTCTGTTCTCGTCCTCCTCCCTCCTCTTTGACTAAACAGATTAAAACATACAAAAAGAACGGAACCGTAATTACATTATAAACAATTAATCTCCAAAAAAAAAAAAAAAAAAAAAAAAGTCGTCGCCGAGTGACAGCGATGTGGACGAGTTACTACAGATGGTGTTGAAGGAGCAATCGCATCGTCTGTCATGTGGAGATGCCGAACAGTTCCAGTGGAGACGAAAATAAATTTTTAGGAAATGGTGTATATGTCAATTTTTAAGAAATTTGGATGGTATTTTTGTCATTTTCCCTATAAAATAATATTAATTGTCAAAACTATATTAAAAAAAATTAAACGAATCGAATCAAAATTTAATGAATTCATATTCAATTCGTTTATTAAACGAATTCTAATATCAGTATTTAAATTAAATTCGTATTTGATTACTAAACAAATCAAATAAGAATCTTGATCTTATGATTCATTTAATAAACAAATCAAATATGAATTTATCATATTTTAATTTTATTCATTTATGGTTCGATATAAATTTAATTCGTCAATTTATTTTATCAACCCTAACACAATATTTATAATAAAAGAGGCAACTATAATTAAAGGCTTGCAGACTTGTAGTAGTTGAAACCATAATTAAAACAAAATTAATAAGAAACAATTAAACAAATAAAAAATTAGTAAGATTTATATCATCTTGGTAGACAAACAAACACACACACATATATATTAACAATCAATAATTTGACTGGAGGGTGAACTAATCTTGTTTTTTATGCTTTATTTTTCGTTTTTATTATGAGATGAATTGATGTGAATATTTCAAAAACTAGATCCTTGCTAGTAATTTTAAAAAAACATAGGGAACAAATGTTATTATCCAAAAGAAAAACGAGTTCAGAATTGAACGAGTTTTTTTTTTTTTAAATAAACTATGATTAATATTTTATTAAATAATTTATATAATAAATATATCGTGTAGATTATAAAAAACTCAACAGAAGCCCAATCGTCATTCCATTCAATTCAACTGGTCAAAATCAGACATCCATGAAAACTGTTATTGTTAATATAATAATAAAAAATAATAAAAGCATTAATGAGTAAGTAACTACCAAACAAAGCACAAAGCAAGCAGAAAATGGAAAGGGAAAGCAGGCAAGAAAGTCCAAGTCTTGTAGAAACAGAACATTTTGATTTTGTTGACATCAAAAATCAAACACTCCTGCTTGAATAATCAGCATTCGTGTAATACTTTTCTTCACCTTTGATTTAGTATTTAGAAATCTAAAATCACATTATCTGTGTTATGGTTTTAGTTTTGTTTTTGTTATTGTCTCCACCCATTACGACTCTTCCTCATTTCTTGTAAACAACGCGTATGTATTTTGTATGCCTTTTTGACTTTCACCATTGTAGTTTCTCCTCCATCTGTAATTATATCCACCATAAGAACCCAACAACAGCTATCAAGAATTCTATTTACGTAGAATCTCTCTTGTGCTATTTCAACCCTTTTGTTTTGTTTTGTTTGTAATCTATATAGCATCAAGATTAGCTTACTTCAGCTGTTTTTAGTTCTGGGATTTTTTTGGTTTTTCAAATCTGCATCTGGGTATCTCAAGATTTTGTGTATTCTTGACTTTGACTTGCAAAATGAGGTCTTTGATATCTCTAGATCATGACCTCATCTAAGTGGCTGATTCTCTAGAACTTATTGTCGAGCCTTTGTTTTGTTTTGATCTTTTAGTACTATTTTTTTTCTTTCTCTTTTTGGGTGGGGTTAGGGGAACAGATTGGTATATGGGATGGATTTAAATAATTCAACTGAGAGAGCTCCAAGTATTGAGATGAATATGAGTTCATCATCACGACGAGCATTTCTTCGAGTCAATCAAGGGCTTTTCGTGGGAATTCCACAAGGGAAGTGAGGTTGGGTGATGCAGGATTAAATCCTGTTAGGTATGGATCGCGAGGTGGTGATTCTGAGGGACTTAGTATGTCGCAGAGGGAGATCAATGAAGAGGATGCTAGGTTTGTGCATATAAATGATCCTGTGAAGACAAATGAAAAGTTTGAATTTGCTGGGAATTCAATTAGGACTGGCAAATATTCAATCCTTACGTTTGTACCTAGAAATTTATTTGAACAGTTTCATAGAGTTGCATACATATATTTCCTTGTGATTGCTGTGCTTAATCAGCTCCCCCAGCTTGCAGTTTTTGGACGGGGAGTTTCCGTTTTGCCATTAGCCTTTGTCCTTCTGGTTACGGCAATCAAGGATGCTTTTGAGGATTATAGAAGGCACAGGTCAGATAAAATTGAGAACAATAGATTGGCATGTGTTTCGGTGAACGATCAGTTTCAAGAAAAGATATGGAAGGATATTCGGGTTGGGGAAATTATTAAAATCCATGCAAATGAAACTATTCCTTGCGATATGGTGCTGCTCTCCACCAGTGATCCCACTGGTGTTGCATACCTGCAGACTATTAATTTGGATGGTGAGTCGAATTTGAAGACTCGGTATGCAAAGCAAGAGACCCTTTTGAAGGTTCCTGAAAAGGAGAAGCTCGGCGGGTTGATTAAGTGTGAGAAACCCAACAGAAACATATATGGCTTTCATGCTAATATGGAAGTTGATGGGAGACGGCTGTCCCTTGGGCCTTCAAATATTCTTTTACGAGGTTGTGAGCTGAAAAATACTACTTGGGCTCTTGGCGTAGCTGTTTACGCTGGTCGGGAGACAAAAGCTATGCTTAACAACTCAGGAGCTCCATCCAAGAGAAGCTGGCTCGAGAAACATATGAACTCAGAGATCATCAAGCTCTCTTTTACCCTTGTTGCTTTGTGTACAGTTGTTTCCATCTGTGCTGCTGTTTGGCTGAAACGACACAAGGATGAGTTGGATTACATGCCTTATTATCGGAGAAAGGACTTCTCTGAGGAGGAACCGGATAACTATAACTATTATGGATGGGGATTGGAAATCCTTTTCACATTCCTTATGTCAGTTATTGTATTCCAGGTCATGATCCCCATTTCTTTGTACATTTCTATGGAGCTAGTCCGGGTTGGCCAGGCATACTTCATGATCCAAGATACCCAAATGTATGATGAGGCCTCACGTTCAAGATTTCAGTGCAGGGCTTTAAATATAAATGAAGATTTAGGACAAATCAAGTATGTGTTTTCGGACAAAACTGGTACCCTTACTGAGAACAAGATGGAATTTCGATGTGCGAGCATTTGGGGGGTAGATTACAGTGGTGGAACTGCAAGTTCTGACAATGAGGAAGTTGGGTACTCCGTACAAGGTAATACAGCTTAAGTTTTGACAGTGTATCTGTTGTCATAACTTCTGATTTTATTTACTTATTATTATTAGTTGTTAACAAATCTGCCTATTTCATTTCTTTTTTATGTCCTTCGGTATTCAGTGGACGGAAAAGTTTTGAGACCGAAGATGACAGTGAATGTTGATCCTCAACTTTTACAATTATCGAGAAGTGGAAAGAACACAAAGGAAGGAAAACACATCTATGACTTTTTCCTTGCATTGGCAGCTTGCAATACTATTGTGCCTCTAGTTGTCGACACATCCGATCCTACTGTTAAATTAATAGATTACCAAGGGGAGTCTCCAGACGAACAAGCGTTGGTTTATGCTGCTGCTGCATATGGTTTTATGCTAATAGAACGAACTTCTGGTCACATAGTTATTGATGTTCAGGGTGAAAGGCAAAGGTAATTTCACATGCTATCCTTTCTTTGTTTCTGCTATAATATAATCACCATTATCATTACTGAATTATGACCGCAAAACTAAATTTAAATTTTGCATAGCATTAATGTAGTTAGACTAAATACTTCAGGAAATGGTTTCAGCAAGGATTATTGTTGCTTCAAGTTTAGCGTTAAAAAAATAAAAAATAAAAAAATACGTTCTCACTTTTAACAGTAAAAAATTATCTAATTTTTCTATTTGTTCTTTGTTGTACTGATTGGTAATCAAAGATCCTTTTTTGGTGGTGGAAATTGGTAGTTATAAGCTGAGTTCAGGATAGTAGAGTGGTTCTACTTTTGTAGTAGCTATAGTTTATTACTCTTTCTAGGTTTTGTTTTCTAAATTTAATCAAGCTATGGGTTAATTGTATTTTGTTTCATTGCCTTTTATGGGCAGAGCAGGTTCAATGTCTTGGGTTTGCATGAGTTTGATAGTGACCGGAAGAGAATGTCGGTTATTTTAGGGTGCCCCGACAAGAGTGTGACACTCTTTGTAAAAGGGGCTGACACAACTATGTTTAGCGTGATAGATAAAGCTTTGAATATGAACGTAATAAGGGGAACTGAAACCCATCTTCATGCTTACTCCTCTCTGGGTTTGAGAACGCTTGTTGTTGGTGTGCGAGATCTGAGTGCTTCAGAATTTGAGCAGTGGCAGTCTTCCTTTGAGGCTGCTAGCAATGCTTTAATTGGTAGGGCTGCTTTACTTCGCAAGGTTGCTAGCAGTGTGGAAAACAATCTCTGCATACTGGGTGCCTCTGGTATTGAAGATAAACTACAACAAGGGGTGCCAGAAGCTATTGAGTCACTGCGTGCAGCTGGGATTAAAGTATGGGTTTTGACAGGTGACAAGCAAGAAACAGCCATATCTATTGGCTACTCGTCAAAGCTCCTAACAAGCCAGATGACACGAATTATAATTAATAGCAACTCTAAGGAGTCATGTAGAAGGAGTTTAGAAGATGCCATTGCCATGTCTAAGAAACTAATGCCTGTGTCTGTTATCTCACACAACTCTGGAGGAAATTCTGGAGCTGGTATAACACAACTGGCTTTGATTATTGATGGTACGAGCCTCGTTTATATCCTAGACTGTGAACTTGAGGAACAGGTAAGAATTGTCAACCTCCTTTCCCATTTATTTCTGTTTGTCCGTGATGTCTCAAATGCTGATCCAGATTTATCATCTTGAGTTGCAGCTTTTCCAACTAGCCGGAAACTGTTCCGTGGTACTGTGTTGCCGAGTAGCACCATTGCAAAAAGCTGGAATTGTTGCCCTTGTAAAGACCAGGACGTCGGACATGACACTTGCGATTGGGGATGGTAATCACCATTCCCTTCATTTTCTTAAATCATTATGCTCACTGTGAATATTTAGAAACTTTCCAGTTTCCACTCACTTATTGTTGGTTTGGCTGATATGAGGAATTCTATTGCATGCTTAACAGGCGCAAATGATGTTTCAATGATTCAAATGGCTGATGTTGGAGTTGGCATCAGTGGCCAAGAAGGTCGGCAAGCTGTAATGGCATCGGATTTTGCAATGGGGCAGTTTAGATTCTTAGTTCCACTTTTGTTGGTCCATGGGCATTGGAATTATCAGCGGATGGGCTACATGATATTGTACAACTTTTACAGGAATGCAGTGCTTGTTCTTGTTTTATTTTGGTGCGTAATTTTTTAATTTTTTTTTTATTGGTGTGGACTGCATGCTTTTGCTACCATCTATGTGCACTTCTACATGTCAAGAAATTCTGAAAATCTCAACATATTCACCTGAATCTCTTCACTGAATGATAAGGAAGAATTAATTATTTTTTATTATGTTTTTTCCTTTCCTTTAAATGGGTCCATAGGTCTTTTCTTGTAAAGTCCCTCCTTTTCTGCTGCATTCTAGACAAAGAACAAGAATGCAAGTGACTGTTAGTTATCGGGTCTTTGTACGTGATGTTATGTATAACAACAAGTTCATGGCTGCTAACGTTTTCATTTGTTTTATAGGTATGTCCTATTTACTTCTTTCACTTTGACAACTGCAATCAATGAGTGGAGCAGCATGTTATATTCTGTGACCTACACTTCATTGCCTACGATTGTTGTTGCTATTCTTGATAAGGACCTCAGTAGAAGGACTCTTCTGAAGTATCCTCAACTCTATGGGGCTGGGCACAGACAAGAGTGCTACAACTCGAAATTGTTTTGGCTAACAATGACTGACACATTGTGGCAAAGTGTGGTTATATTTTTTATTCCTCTGGCAGCATACTGGGACAGCACCGTTGATGTATCAAGCATAGGGGATCTGTGGACACTTGCTGTTGTTATTTTGGTTAACATACACTTGGCTATGGACGTCTTCCGGTGGAGTTGGATTACTCATGCAGCCATTTGGGGATCTATAGTTGCAACTTGCATTTGTGTTATGATCATAGACGCCATCCCTTTATTACCTGGTTATTGGTATGACCTCTTTCCTACTATTGGATTACTTTTAAAGTCTGTTTTTCCATGTATGCATAATTGCATGTATTTGTGTTGTTGATATGAAGACTCATAGTTTTCATAGATGTGGATGAAAATAGTAAAGTTTCTCTACTTCTAGTTGTATCACGAACATGTGCTCATATAGGGCTGGCTTTAATCATTAGCCACTTACCAATTACCAAGAACGACTGGTTCTCAGGCAGAGTTTCTCCTTATGGTTGATTAGGTTATTAAAGCATTAACAAACCTTGACTATCTTAGGGGCGGGGGGCCGGCAAGGGCTCAGAAGTAGACTGTCCATTCCTTCTCATCCACCTCAAAGACTCAGAAAAAGGAAGAAAAATAAATAAATTTAAGATTTTGAGAATGAAAGCCAAGGGAGAACTCCAGTACTTCGTTTCTTTTTATGTATGGAAAATGACACTCAATTACTCAGCAAATTATCATAACGATAATTTAGTCCCTCCAGTTTTAAAAATACAAGCCTTACTTTCTGTCGCTAATCATTTTTCGTAAATTTTGAGTCACTTTTCATCCGATTAGTATTAAATGACTTGATTACCCCAAAAACTGTCCAAATATATTAATTTTTTTTTCAAAATTAGATGACTAAAACTGCATGGACTAAAGCTTGTATTTCTAAAATTGAATGGACTAAAATGTCGTGATAATTTGTAGGATAGTTGGATGTCATTTTCTCTTTTATGTATTCTTCTTTTTGCTAGCATTTGAAACCTCTTGTACTGTTTCCTTAGTTTCACCACAGTTATAGATCTTATAGGATAATAATTAACTGCCTTCAACCGTATTTTTGACGGAAATTAGTATTCAAAATTATATTTGGAGTGGTCCAAAATTGGATGCCAGTGAGATGATTTTCCTGCTGCCATTGACATGCATTTTATTTTACTGTCAATAACCTTCAATCATGCATGCTTTGGAACTTTCCAATTCATTTTTATATCAGCCTTGTACATTAAAACTGAAGCTTTCAACTGCTGCATAATTTTGACAGGGCATTCTTCGAGGTTGCGAAGACAGGATTGTTTTGGTTGTGCTTGCTGATTATTCTTATAGCAGCACTCATTCCACATTTTGTTGTAAATTTCTTTTGTCAATACTATTATCCTTGTGATGTTCAGATTGCAAGAGAAGCCGAGAAGGTAGGGCATCGTAGTGAGCTTGGAGTCGTAGAAATAGAAATGAATTCAATAGCTCTGAGATGAAAATGTGCATTTCTTTCTTTTCTTTTTGTTGTTGCCTTTTTGTAACATATCATTATTCTTTAGGCTTCTTCAAAGAACCACTCTTTGGTTGCCGATTTTCATTATTTGCTATCCGAAGGATAGAGTTCGAGTCTGCATACTTAGGCTTGTAATTTATTATTATTTTTTTTTGAATTTATTCAATGTAAATTATCATCGTCTTCATTGTAGATGCAATTGAAATAATGTGCTGTAATTTACTTTCGATATCCTTTCTTCGAATACCATATTTTACTTGGAACCAAAATATCCAACCAAATTATCATTCCCTATTTTTGGGCTACTATTTTAGCAAATGAACAGCCGCTCCAAGGTTACAAGTTTGGAATTATTATATGCATCAAGAAAGAAAACAGTGATCAGCTTTCAAATATTAGCAGCGGAAGCGGTTCCAATTCTGGAGTGAAAAATCAAGCAAATAGAAGCTTTTTCTGTAAATGATCAGCCGTTCCACACAACTACTTGAAATTATACATCAAGAAAAAAGTGTAATCAAATGTAATAATGATACAATATAACAAAACTAGTAATGCCTGCTCTGCTCCTCAAAAGAGAGAGCAGAAACAGTGGTTATAATATCTTCCAAAAAGGTTCTGTATCCAATTCCAATGCTTTTCAATCTTCAAGAACATATCGGTTTCTTCTTGCACCAAAAGCAATTCTCTGCATAATAACAGTGTGTGAAAATATACTACTGCATCTGATCATCAGAAATTTTCCTATGATGATATACCAAATTTAACTGTGTTTCGACCAAAAGAAACTGACTTGAAATTTTCACTTACAGAGAATATCTGCGAGTAGGCCTTTACTCCAGTGAGAAAACGAAGATAAGTAGGCTTTGTAGATCCATTGCCAGGGATGGATCTGATTTTAGGGACGAGGTACCCTGCAACCTGTGAACCCACCATCCAACAGTAAAGAAAATCCGACAAACAAGAAATGCATATGATACGTAATGTGTTTCACCTATAATCTTGTCAACATACATAATGATTGATCTCTTTCAGGTTTTGGTCTTCGAAAGCACTTTTCTTTGACCCAATTCTTTTTTCTTGATAGGAATCATCTTATGCGAGAAACACATTCACTAACTATGTAAGCACATCCATACTAAGCATAGATTACATCTAAGAACATTTTACATCAGTGACCCCGATTTAACATAGATTTCTGAACTCAATAAAAAATTGACTCCTTATTATGGCAGATATGTCATCTATTTGATAGGGTTTAGGAATATGAGTGTATATGGATTATATGATTCAGTACTAAACAAGGAATACTAATTGGCTTTTGAGTGACTACTTGAGTCTATAAATGTTATGGTGTTGAACAAAATATTACCACATCAGCCGGTTCTGCCAAAACATTAATGAAAAATTTGGCCTGCAACAAACCGAAAGTTTTATTTTCAGCCAGAAATCTGATATATAAGGAATAATGACAAGAAATACATATATTTATTGCACCTGCTTTGTAGTTGCACCAGACATGAGAAGATCAGTCGTCACCATTCCTGGCTGCACAATATCGGGTGAAAATGAAAAAACGAAGAAAGTAAGCATGTAACATAGCAAAGGACATCTTAAACAGTTACCATAGAAACCAAAACTACCCCTGTCATGAAAATATTGAGGAATCTATTAGCAATCCTTCAAATCTCTGTAAAACTACAGTTTCTCATACACTCACGATATGGAGTAGAAATCAAGTGTTGCATACGCAAGGCTGCTTAAAAGAAAGGTAGCTTGATATAATTCATGGTCATGACTCATTTGCAAAGTAGAGTTAAGCTAAAACAATTTTAGGAACCTTTTCCATTCTTTGGGTAGCAAGAAGTTGGCAACAGTTGCTGACCTATGATAGAATCTTACCTTCACATCAATGGTGGATGCTAATGGTAGTTAATTTTTAACTTGCAGCAGCCGATAGAATTGGGCTATGACATGTTAGATGAGCATGTGATTGAAATCTGGAGGCTTAGGTCCACCCAGTTTCACAGACATGACCGTGACATTTAAAGGTAAGCATCCTTGATAATTGTATAGATCTTTAAGTAGTTTTATTTCAATTCCCATAATCAATAGGTTTTAGATCTCTACTTTAATTAGATTGGACAATTGAAATTTAAATAAAGAGTAATTACTTAATCATAATGGAGCTTACCGACAAATTATGCACCAAAACATTTTTAACATCTTGCATCTGCAATTCTGCCTGCTCAGAGGAAGAAGAAGAAGAAGAAAAGAAAATCAACAGAATTTGCATTACATATATACTAAATACACTCATACCTAAACCCTAAACCCTAGCGTTGTAGATTATTTAAAGAAAAGAAGCATGTACCTGTAACGATTTTGTTAAATGCACCACACTGCGTTTAGTCGCCCCATATGCAGCAAATCTATGAAATAATAAAAATGAAGAAAATAAAGACCATTCATCAGATTATATAGGGGTGGCAATTTGGGTCAGGATTCGTTTATTCGTTCGATTCGATTCGTTTTAAAGCGAATACGGGTTTGAAAAAATGGATTCGTTTAATAAATGTGTCAATTCGATTCGATTCGTTTATTAAACGAATCGAATGCGAATTTAAGCTCATGGATTCGTTTAGGATTCGTTTTATTATTTTTATTTACTAGTTTGTGTTAATTTTCAATTAAGATTCGAGAAATTATAACTAATTATCATAGAAAAATTAATATTTTCGATATTTGGTGAGATATTTTTAGTCAATATATTAATTACATATTTCATATGTATATATTTATGAAGAATTAATGTAAATCAAGTGTGGTAAATTATTTTATTAAATAATATCATTGATTAAACGAATAAACGAATATTCGTATTCGATTCGTTTAATAAACGAATCGAATACGAATCCATCATATTTTGATTCGATTCGTTTAGGATTCGATACAAATTCGATTCGTTGATTCGTTTTGCCACCCCTAAGATTATATACCGTGGTAGGGACACAAGGGTTTAATCACAAAAGGGAAAAGGGTCCACTATCAAGCATATCATATATTGTCAAGGAAACAACATTGTAAAATACCACATGAATGTCAAAATTGATAGGTGACAAGACATACGACAACAAAAACTTACGAGATAAAAATATGAAAGATTCCAAGTATCATGTTTGCTGATATTTCAATAAGGTAGAAACCACAGTAACTCAAAAATTAATCAATTGTGCCACTTCAGTCATTAAGCATCAAAGAATCAACAAAGAGACTTTTCAGTGGGAGAAGGCAGCACTATGACAATGGCACTGGCCAGCTGGTGGTGGTCATATTGAAAAGATGCAAAATGCAAATGGCAACGACTATGATGAATTGTGGTTAAAGGAGCCCAATTTCCAACAATGAGTTAGAAGAGATCCCAGCATAATCTCGTCTCATCCCCTCATCCACTACAAATTGGGATTGGGACTCACAACCCAGTCTCATATATGTTTGAAAGGCGTTGATCCATCACTGGTATTCCATTCATACTTGGCACTGTCTAGTCAAGCCTAGTACGAATTAGTTTAGACTGAAACCCCAAACTGTTTTCATGTGCTTTACTGCAAGTTTGTAATTAGCAACACGTATAGGATTGAAATTAGTGCTACAAATGCTGCATGCGTGAGGCTTTTACAGCAGAGTCTACGAATATAAGGAAATTATCATCCGTCCATATAAAGTTAAGCTAAAGTCTGAAAATACATTAGGTTTTTGAAAATTTTCATTTGTTCATCCCAAGTTATGAAAAAAGGTCATTTTACTCCCAAAAACTGGTAATAGTGGACATTTTACGACAAAAACTAGTTGTGAGAAAGGGCATTTACACCCAAAAAACGAGTAATTTGGGTTTAAAATGTTCATTTTTCATAAATTTTTTTGGAGTGGACATGAAAATTTTCAAAAACCGTGTATATTTTCGGACTTTAGCTTAAGAACGGGTGGACAGATGATATTTCCCCGTAAATATATTTTAGGTGAGAAAAGAAAAAAAAATAGAAGTAGACAAGAAGTCCACAAGGGATATCTACCAAGAGTATTAATTGAGGTCTGTTTATGAAGACAGTGCTTGACCTACTATAGAAAGAGATGCATCATAAATAAACGTATGATAGCACGCACAAATCCATAACCCATTAATGTGCTATCAGTCAAGCAATACCTTGGGGTCGGTCTTCCATCGGAACCAGCTCCATCAATGTTAAAAATATGACCCCCTCGAGGTTGTTCCCGCATCATTTTCATTGCCTAATAAACAGTTAAGCATGAGAATAAGCCTGAAAATTCCACCAAATAAGAAAGAAGATATTTACCTCTCGACAACAAATCATTAAACCCAGAGAGTTTGTGGTGACAACTTCACTGCATAAACAGTTCAAAAAATACACCACTGTAAATGTCTACAAATTGGCAAAGAAGTTTATTCTCCATAAAAAAATAATTAAATAAATGAAAGAGTAAGAGTGGTGCTTAAATGCCTACATCAAATCTTCATCTGAAGCTTCTGCCAAGGGTTTATAACTATATGCATTTGATCCTGCATTATTAATCTGCATCATTCTAAACAGAGGGTGAGAGAGTAATAACAGAATTAAGCCACTGGAAATGAGCAGGTCACAGATTTATTAAATTGAAAGACAGAAAAATAAAGGCATTTGAAACTGATTCAACTCCACTTAAACTGTTGGCATATACGTCCGCTGATGTAAGTGGCGTTCGTGTCCACATGCATTTTTTTGTTCATCATACCTTTAGGGCGTGATATAGCACCCAATAATAGAAAACATAATATATACAGTCAGAAAGGCAGAAATTCTAGCATCAATTAAAGCATATGACACACACACACACACATATATTAAAATGAATTTTTTTATTAGGAATTTTTTTTAAATCAGAAATGAGATTTCGACCTTCACACTCGTGTTATATATGAAGAAATTACTGAATAATATCCAGATTAGTAATCTGACATTACTGTAGATTTGTCAAGTTTTGGATGTCCCGTCTTCGTATCAGTTGAGATTTTTTCAAGTGATCCGACTCGAAGAAATATATTGCTCAGTCTAGTTTCTCAAGGACAAAAATAGTTATTTAAAAGATTTCTCATAGTCATAGAAAAATTTGATCAACTCAACATAGATTTATTTGGTAACTAATCTTTGATCATATGTTAAAGCATTAGCATGATAAATGACGCAACATGCAATAGAAATAAACCCAGACTCGACAAGTATATTCATCAATGAGAATACATTTAACAATGCCTTCAAGTAATTATATACAATTTAACCAGCTTAGGGGAGTTTATAACTAATTTTTTAAATCAGATGCTGTTAATATAAATTCCAAATAGATATTTCTTCACCTAAATCAATTGGAAATCATAGAACAAATATCATGATAAAGAGAAAAGATCAGACATAAATACCCAAATATCAACATATTTCAAGTTCTTTTGTGCAAATGCCACTAAATCTGCCACTTCCTTCCCTTCTCTAACATCACATTTAGTACCCTGGGAAGAAACTACAATTCAGAGCCTGGTTGCAAATTTAGTTTAGGGGAAGTAAGCAAGTAAATAAAAATGCTAGAGATCCAAAACTTATCCCAAATGAGGGGACATGCTCATCAACTTTTTCATTATTTTTTTGGTATTATTTCTTAACGGAAATGACGAGTGCCACCTCATTTCAGATGAATTTGTTGGGATAAGTTTTGGGATATGTAGCATTACTCATAAAAAATACATATGTACACATAATTGCTATCATGAGCACCATTATCCATCTTATGGTTGTGTATTGCAGTACTGCACAGACAGTACAACCAAACCACGTAGTTGGATTTTAGGCACAATGGCCAGGTAATGCTGCACTCTGTTGCCATATGAGACACCGTAAGGTGAGCATAATCGCCAAATAAAGAAGCTTGGTACATATGTATTAACTAAGAGCCACAAATACATATTAACCGGAAAAAAAATTGTGAAGTGCAGAAACAAGTCATGAAGGGGGTACCCACACATGCTGCTCCCCAAATTCTTCTCTCAGGCTCTGAACAGCCGACTCCACTCTCTCAGCTGTCAAAAGATCAAAATTTAAGTATAGTACATTAGCTATTCAGTGACTCGATTCCAAGTTTACTTTTAAGTTAGACCTCCTTTTAATCATGGTGTGTTAACAGTATAAAGTAAAACAACAATTACACTGGGGAAGAAAAAAGCATAGTGAAACTGGACTGAAAGGACAGAAAAGAGAACATCAGTAAAACAAAAGCAAGTGCATTATCATCTGAAGACAAGTGCATTATAAGTTACAACTTACAAGTAAAAATACACACACGGAGTCCATACCTGATCTTGAGCAAATTATGACATTGTCACCAGCTTTTAGAAATTCTTTAGCCAACGCATACCCGATTCCTGAAATTAAAAAAGGAAAAGAGACAAACAATCAAACTGAATAGTAGCTTTCCAATGAGAACCATATTTTAAAAAGAAAAAACACAAATCGTTCAGCAACAGAAATTCCAAAGGCACATTAGGACAACAACTGTAGTTTGATCCTAGTCATGGGCCTCATGACAACATACAGAGGAAAAAAACAAGACTGCATTGACCATGATATTCTATGTAGAAATGACATTTTCAGGAATTACAACAATACTACTGCAAATATGGGGCAACTTATAGGCCACATGAGTGTAAAATGAAAAAGATGGCATCGCAAATTGATATAGAACATTCCAAATGGATAAACAACAATAAAGAAGACATGTCACAATCTCTCATTCTTGATGGAAACATATATCATGTATCCATATTCTTGATGGAAACATATTATATATATGATATATCCACGCTGAAAGAATCATTTATTACAAATATTTCCTTTTTCATCATGCACATACGATATATTAACATGAATTCAGATCAATTACTGTGATTTCTCTATTAACTAATATACTAACTAGCATTAGACACAAGCGCTTCTAACATTTCAATTGTGAGTAATTATATCAGCAACTAAGCAACCAACATAAACATAAAATAAGTCAAGAACTCATTTCGAAATTCACATTCCATAGTCCAAACCAACATTTAATTTGACAAAAAAACAAAGAGTAAAATTTGACTCAGCAATCAACTCAAAATTAAGTTAAAGCAAGCAAAAGCTTAAAAAAGGGATATTAAGAGCTGAAATAAATTAAAAAAGAAAAGAAAAGAAAAGAGAAACCTTTGGTTGAACCAGTGATCAAGACATTGTAAGGAGGGAGCATCGGCTCTCTTTTGACAGAAGAATCGACCCTAATAATTGGATAATGATAAAGTTTGCTACTGCTTATTAGACTGAAGGAGTTTCGGCGCGGACAAACGGTCGATAATCCGTAACCATAATAACGGCCATGGCCATGGCCATGGAAACGTGGTTTAGGCAGAGAGGGGGAGATCAGTTGATGATGTTTGGAGGAAAAGTTAATGAGGCTGCAAGTAATCGCATTATTGGCCATGGCTTCTTGCTATTGCAACTGCACTTGCCACACAACTATAACGACATTTCTAGGGATAAACTTAACTGTTCGTAAAAACCCATTTTGACACGTAGCAACATGAAGATATTTGGATTATATCATATTTTATTTAGATTTTAACAACATATACATTCGTCAGCATTTAAAAATTTGACCATTGATTGAGTAAATGACAAATTTAACCTCTAATGTAAGGTGTATAGTTTATGTCACTGGATTATGAATCAAATTCAAACCCACTAACTTAGCATACGATTATGACAATTCGATCGAGTAATGTCACATATACCCATCTCTACCTTTACAATTTCAATAAATGTAAATTTTTTCACACAATAGTAAGGTTTTTTTTGTAACGTTGAAACTCCCGTCGTTAAATCACTTTATCCGAATTTAAGCGGAGTAGGTAAAATCCTCAACTATCCAAGTTCTTACAAGAAGTGTACCCCTAGATTCGAACCATTGAATAATTAAATCTTAAATCTTACACCTAGGGGTGTGCATTAATCGGTTTTAACCGATTAACCGAACCGTTCCGACCCATTTTTTTATTACGGTTCGGTTAAATCGGTTATTGCGGTTAAAATTTTTAACTTTTTCGATTATTCGGCTCGGTTACGGTTATGAGATTCGTATAACTGAACCGACCGATTAACCGAAATTAAACCATATATATATATATATATATATATATTAGCGCGTGCGAATCCTTTAATTTTTTAGAGTTAAGATAATCTGCATGTAAACTCTCAATTGGTTGTAGTTATATTGATTTGATAATACTACCCGAAAATAAAATTGATAAAATTCAAATGACAAGCTACATTAACAGCTTGATTTTGACTCTTTTTAATTTCTCTCAAGAATTTAAAGGTAAAAATACATAAAATTTCAAATGTGTAGATTTTGCATCGTGGTGGATTCGTGACCCTTAAAATTTCTAACATGGCAAATTTGGAAGGAAATCTGAGGTCGTGACAATCATCGAGGGTTTAAAAATATTTCTCTCGCATGTAATTAAATATAGATATATTAAATCAAATGTTAGTTAGAATCAGTATTTTTAGAATCAGATATGTGATCGAATTAGTGATCCAAAAAATTTAATACGTCAGTGGTTCGACTGGTTGAAACGTTCCGAAAAAATCGGTAGAACCGACCTATATCATATATAATTTTACTAATTAAAAATTATAAAAAAATATTAAATTTTAATTTATTGGATTGGTTAATAACCGAATTAACCATAACCGACCGAAATATAATGGTTAATTGGTTAATGGTTATGTGTCATAAATTGGTTAAATCGGTCACACTTTTATTTAACCGAAAATTTCGGTTACGGTTAAAAAATCAAGGATTAACCGACCGAACCGATCGATGCACACCTCTACTTACACCATCAAATTTCACTTGTTGGAGATCAAACAAATAGTCACAAGAACTCTTCAAGATAAATGGTTTAAAATAATCTTTCAAGTGTTTGGCATAATAGCAACCAAACCAATTTTTTTTAAAAAAATTATTTTATTTAGGAAAAATGAAAATTTTGAGTGAAACCTAAAATGTTCACTAAGTTATCTAAAATTACGATAAAAATGAGGGGCAGTTTGGCCATTTTGAGATGAATAAAAAATAAAAGGTAAAAATGCAAAAGTGAACCTCTAACTTTCATATTTTTTCATTTAAGTCCGTTAACTTTCAATTTTGTTAATTCAGTCCTCTAACTTTCAATTTTTGTCAATTCAAGGCTCAGTTATAAATCCATCACTGTTGCCGTTACAAATAACGGCAACAACAAAGTAAACGTACTTTGTCTGTTATTTAATTAATACCCTCAATTAGAAAATATAGGCAGACAAAGGAAGCTAAAGTAAAGTAAACGTACTCTGCTTGCATCTTCGAGCTATTTTTTTGTCAAAAACACATATCCCAAGTTCAATATGACTTTTTGTCAAAAAATTATAAAAATTATAACTAGTGCTAGTAACGAAGATATGTGTTTTTATAAGAGATTAAGATAATCAAATGTTTTACCTACTATATTTAGACTCGAATCGAATGATTCGATTGTGTTATTCTCCATCGAATCAAAAGATGGAGAAAATCTACCATACAACGCGGTATCACATTTGATGTCATTTACTAAAATCTACCTCCGTTGTATGGTAGATTTTCTCCATCTTTTGAGTGGCATGATGGCATTCTCGGATGATGTGGCCTTACATTTGATGACAACCAATACTTTTGATTCTGTGCAATCGCATGTATTGTAATGTCTAACCATTAATTTTTTGCTAAATAAGTTGCGTATAATTATTTTCCACACTCGTCGCTAGGGTCCACTGATCAACTGCAGTGTAAAATGTATCGTCTCGTGTTTTTTTTTTTTTTGAAGGATAGAAAATAACACAATCGAATCATTCGATTCGAGTCTAAATATAGTAGGTAAAATATTTGATTATCTTAATCTCTTATAATAAATACATATCTTCGTTACTAGCACTAGTTATAATTTTTATAATTTTTTGACAAAAAGTCATATTGAACTTGTGATATGTGTTTTTAACAAAAAATAGCTCGAAGATGCAAGCCGAGTACGTTTACTTTGCTTTAGCTTTCTCTGTCTGCCTATATTTTCTAATTGAGGGTATTAATTAAATAACAGGCAAAGTACGTTTACTTTGCTGTTGCCGTTATTTGTAACGGCAACAGTGATGAATTTATAACGGAGCCTTGAATTGATAAAAATTGAAAGTTAGAGGACTGAATTGACAAAACTGAAAGTTAACGGACTTAAATAAAAAAACATGAAAGTTAAAGAGTCACTTTTGCATTTTTGCCAAAATAAAAAAACAAGCAGCAAAGGCCTTTATAACCCAAAGCCGAAAGGGCTTTTATCTGTAAGCCCACAGTCACTGAACAAAACGCAACGCAGAGCGAGGTTTTGGGTCCTCCAAAATTTTTAGTAGTTAATTCTTCAGGCTTCAACTTTGCTTTGAAATCGATTCGCTCCTCTGTTTCAAATTTCTCAAAACGCTAGTAGTAGAGTAGACCAACATGAACGCCCCCATAATAGGTTCGTTTTATTTTATTAATATTTTTTTTTTTGCTTTATTCATCTGAATTTGCTCTCTCTCTTAACAATTACAAATTTTTACATGTGAATTTTGTGGTTGTTGGCTGAAGATCCTCTGCAAGGAGATTTCCCAGAAGTAATAGAAGAGTATTTAGAGCATGGGGTTATGAAATGCATTGCGTTTAATCGTCGTGGCACTCTTCTCGCTGGTAATGTTTCCTGCTTAGTTGAATGCCTTTTTAGTTCTTTTGCCTGTTTCACTTTCTGGGTATTTTCTTTCTTTTTCTTTTTCCTAGAAAAATTTGATGTTTTTTGAGTAAAAATGAATAAATCAATGGAGGTAAAGTTTTTTTTTTTTTTTTTTTTGCTGAAATAACATTTTGAGATTAGTTCAAAATATGAATGTAACTTGTTATAACTTGTCAGGTTAGCTAGTGGTGTTTATTTTAAAATTTTCAATTCAGAGTTATTTATGTTGATTGGATTATTTGGTATGGAAAGTATACTGTGAATGTAGTGACCTAATGCTAGTTAGCAGAGACGCCCTGACATCATAGTGGAATTACAGCAAATGCTGGTTGTGAGATATCATTTTTCTTGTATTAATTATGTCAATAAGTGGTTCCTGGTAGAAGAAAAATTACTGTGTGTATCAATATAAAAAGCCTTAACAATTATTAAACATTACAAGGCAATATTTACAGGAATTTCAGTACAAGAAAGTTTGCTTCAAGTCTAAATGAAGAATGAGTGTGGAGAAAACTTTTGCCCTTATGCAATAGTTAGTTCTTTAAAATAATGAATTGCTGTATATGATTAAAACTAATTTACTTCGTATATTTCTGTTCAGTAAAGAAATTTAGTGAGAATTGATTGGAGATATTCTATTCTTTACTGCTCATTGTCTACACTTGTTTTCATTTTCTTTGCCAGCTGGATGTTCTGATGGGAGTTGTGTTATCTGGGATTTTGAGACTAGGGGAATCGCAAAAGAGCTTAGGGATAGAGAATGTGTTGCTGCCATAACAAGTGTCTGCTGGTCAAAGTATGGTCATCGTATACTTGTGTCTGCTGCAGACAAATCATTAACACTCTGGGATGTCCTCACTGGGAAGAAGATAACTCGTATAGTTCTGCAGCAAACTCCACTTCAAGCTCGTCTCCATCCTGGTTCCTCTACTCCATCTTTCTGCCTGGCATGCCCCCTCTCATCTGCTCCCATGATTGTGGACCTAAGTACTGGAAGCACAAGCATCCTGCCGATTGCAGTTCCTGACATGGCTAATGGACTTGCCCCTTCATCACGGAATAAGTACTCTGATGCAACCCCACCTTTCACTCCGACTGCTGCATGCTTCAATAAATATGGGGATCTTGTTTATGTGGGCAACTCCAAAGGGGAAATTCTTATCATAGATCATAAAAGCAATCAAGTGCGAGCCTTGGTTCCCGTTTCCGGTGTCGCTGTGATAAAAAATATAGTTTTCAGCAGGAATGGTCAGTATCTCCTAACAAATTCAAATGATCGGACTATCAGGATCTATGACAATCTCCTGCCGTTGAAAAATGGACTTGGTGCCATTGACGACATTGAGAAGGGCATTGATGAGCCCGATGGTGTTGAGAAGATGAAGATGGTTGGATCAAAGTGCTTGGCACTTTTCCGTGAGTTTCAAGATTCCATTACCAAGATGCATTGGAAAGCTCCATGTTTCAGTGGTGATGGTGAGTGGGTAATTGGTGGTTCTGCAAGCAAAGGGGAGCACAAAATTTATATATGGGACAGGGCTGGGCATCTTGTGAAAATCCTTGAAGGACCTAAGGAAGCACTAATAGATTTAGCATGGCATCCTGTTCATCCAATTATTGTCTCTGTTTCCTTGACCGGCTGGGTTTATATTTGGGCTAAAGATTATACAGAGAATTGGAGTGCTTTTGCTCCCGATTTCAAAGAGCTTGAGGAAAATGAAGAATACGTGGAACGGGAAGATGAATTTGATTTGAATACTGAAACTGAAAAGGTGAATGAGAGACACAGATTAGCTGAGAAAGTCTAATGGTTATGTTTATGTTCTAAAAATATATATATTTGTGCATGCAGGTGAAAGAATCAGATATTAATGAAGATGATGAAGTTGATATTGTCACAGTAGATAAGGATGCTTTCAGTGATACAGATATGTCACAGGAAGAACTGTGCTTCTTGCCTGCCATCCCTTGTCCTGATGTTCCTGAGCAGCAAGACAAGTGCGGGGGAAGTTCTTCAAAGTTGATGGATGGTATGGATGGTAATCATTCTGGATCACCACTTTCAGAGGAGGCTGCACAAAATGGACAAGCAGCAAATCATGTGTCAAGTCCGCTTGAAGGTAATTTTTTGCTTACTGAAGTGTTTTGATTTAAGATTTACCTGGAATTACTGCTGACTTAATTGAGTAAGGCTTATGACGGTGTTCCGAGTTCATAGTTCATATAAAACAACAAGAATATGATGTTTTTATTGAACAGAAACCTCAATCTTTGCTTACCACTAGAAACTGTTAACAGCTAAAAATCTGCATATAGTCATAGATATGTGGCAATTTAATAGAAACAATTCTGTAAGCATGGGCATGGAAATGTTTATATCATTTAGAATGAAAATATAGCAACTTAAAATCTGAAAACATAGAAAGTGGAAGATAATTAATATTACCCACTCAACTGTGTCTAGGGGAAAGAACTGTTGTAAAATTTCCCTTAAATGTATAATCTCATGTATAAAAATTCATTCTTTTGATCCTCTCTGATCTTAGCTTCAGCCTTCGAGTAATAATATAATCTGAAAATTCATTTATCTAGACTTTTATGAAGCATACTAACACATTGCAGAATACTTCATTTCGATGTATGGAGAAAATGGGCGCAATGTTGCATTTTATCATTTTATTTAGAGATTGTTGCCATTACCCATTAACATCCGTATCTTCCTCAAATTTTCAGTATTTTGTTCGTCTTTAGATTGAAGCTTCAATTACTTTAATCTTTTTTGAGAAACTGAATTACCTTAAAATAAATCACTGATTTCTATGCTTTGGTGGATGTTTTGTTGCAGAGGACACTGGA
This sequence comes from Zanthoxylum bungeanum, assembly GCA_019454045.1. Taxonomy (NCBI): domain Eukaryota; kingdom Viridiplantae; phylum Streptophyta; class Magnoliopsida; order Sapindales; family Rutaceae; genus Zanthoxylum; species Zanthoxylum bungeanum. Next base: position 133,870 of record SKCR01029750.1, read on the forward strand.
GAAACACGTTTAAAAAGGAAGCGGAGGCCTTCGGAGAAGGGGTTGGAATTGCAGGCAGAGAAGGTCAGGAAACCCATGAAATCTTCTGGTAGATCGTCAAAAGTGAAATCTAAATCTATGGTAGATCAGGAGATGAGTAACGGTGTATATGGTGACGACGTTTCTGATGAGTACCAATGACCATAAATCTATATAAGTTAATTTGTACTAACAAAATTTCATTTTTCTTTCTGAACAACTAACGGTCGGTATTTGTTTCTTAAATATCTTTTGGTTGGCAGAATGTGGTTTTTCTTGGGAATTATGTTTTACTAGTTCTCAGATGTCTAAATTGTAAAGTTAGGATTCTCATTAGGCTGTGTGGCGGGGCAAAGATATTGGGTGTATAAGAAGTATATGGGGCTTCTTTTTGGTGGAAAACCAAGAGCTCTAGTTTTTGAGATCTGATGGTGGTAAGGGTGGAGAAAAGATTTGATTAGGGGTGGGCAGAATTGGTTTCGGAGTGAACCGAACTGAACCGAATCGAAAACTGATCTGTTGAAGGACTTAAGAACCGACGTAAACCGAAAGGTTAAAATCGAACCGAACCGATTTGGCTCGGTTCAGTTTTAATATTTTGGTTTCGGTTTGGTTGACAACCGAACCAAACCGAACCTTGAGCAGCAAAATTAACCCCTAAACCGGTTCGGTTTATGATTTTACAAACTGATTGGTTCACTGGTCCGGTTCACGATTCGAAACGAACCGATCGGTGTAACTCAAACATAAACCGAACCGTTCGGTTCCGGTTATTTCTTTTCGAAGAGCTTTCTTTTTGAAGCAGGCGGACTTGCACTGTTTGCAAGATGTATTGTGAAGTTCTGCTTGTGTACAGTTCTTTTTCTGTCTCTATTCAAAATTCCCGTTAGTGGCCAAAAGGATTGGAAAGTTGATACAAGCTTTATTTGGGAAAGACAAAGGGATTGGAAAGTCGAAAAGACGTGGCAAAAGCAAAAGGAATTACAAGGTTAGATGTATAGTATAAGGTGGATGTAGACGTGTTCAAGTTTTGGGAGAACTTTTAGATGGGCATTTCTCTCTTTGCTCATTGTTTTCTTTATTTTATAGATTATCTTCCTCCATAATGTATCTGAAAAGTTTGGTGGTCTCAACCTCATTTCATTTGGGTAGCAGATTTTTATAATTATATTGATGCAGATGGACGAGTTTTCTTTAGTATTATTTGGATTCTGGTGGAAGGAATTCTAGGGTCTGAATTGTTTGGATAACAAGCCGGTGTGAGAATATTTTCTTTTAACTGGTGACTTGTTGATGAGTCAGTCACCATTATTTCCCATCACCTAGTACAGCTAAAGATAATTTGGGAAGCCAAAGTTGTGTAAAGTTCCAAAACATTTATTTGTTAGTTGCTTTCAATCATCTGCTTGTCTGTTCATTGTTAGTCTTTTCGTGGAAGAATGATGCTAAAAGTATAGATTGCATTTTTTTTAATCATACCACAGCAAGCAGATTCTAGATATAGCACGATGGCATTAGAAGATCTATTTAGCCGATTACATCTAATAGAAAAAGGCTTTGGTTTGGTTTGGTTTAGTTATGTCTCAGTATGAAGATTCTCTCTTAGCCGCAAGGGAAGACAAGTTGGTGGATTTGTATCAATGCTTACAGGAGAATATGCTGCAGTTGGTATGTGGATTAAAACTTGTGTTTTTGTGTAGCGATGGCAGTGCTTTATTTATGAAAGAAGATAAAGTTTTTAGATTTATGACGATTGAGTAGGCATGAGCTTCTAATTTGCTCTCTTGATTTTGGGTGGTTTCCATTTAAGCTTGGTTGAGTTTTTCTTTTATCCCTTGGGTTGTATGAGTATCTTTAATTATTTTCTGTGATTTATAAAAATTTGTTTCTTTGTTATTATTGATGAAAAAATTATTTGTTTCTGGTAGAGATTTTACTTATTTGGAAATAATGTGGTATCAGTTCTGGAAAAAGATTGTGTCTGCTAAATACCAATTCATAAAAAATGCAATAAATGAAGAAACTCGGATGACAGAAAAGCTCTAAACCAAATTGCCGGACGGATGTAAAAAATACGGAGTTTAGTTTTAATTAATAAAAATAATATTTATAATTATATAAAATTGAATTTCAATTGATGTGGTCTCTATGTTCTGTCATTATTTTATTGAATATTATGATAAGTAATTATTGATTCTTGTCAATTCTCAATTTAAATTAGCGTTATATTAGTTGAAAAGCAAACTTTATATCCCAATATTGTAACCATTTTTTCCCCTTTGGTCACATTTTATCCCCTTGACTTTTTACCGTATTGAAGTAAATATCATGCACGTTCAATTCAACACCGCTTAAATACCACAAAATTATATATAATTAAAAGTGTTAAAGGCCCAAAAAGATATATGATAAACACAGTAATCTTATTTTAAATCTCATCTAAAAAAATATATTATTTTTTAATTCATCTCACGTTGATTACGAGTAACAATCTCATTAAAACATATTCACATAAATATAGAAGAATTCTTATAACTTTATTCATTCAATAATAAGTGTTTGTACCTAATTACAAGATGTTTACGTAAATACTTAGTTTTCAGTTTTATTTTTTTCTCTATAATTTATTTGTACATATTTCATTTAAAAATTCAATAAAAAATACACCCCAATATTCCCCGGGTCTCCTATAAGATAATTTAATGTGGCTGATATAGTTTTTTTTTTTTTTTTTTTTTTTAAAAAAAAAAAAAATAGTAGAATTGATATTATTTTATAAATATGGATGCTTATATGTTGTTTAAAATTTAGAGTATCAATTATCAACCACATTTTAAAAAGTACATACTACATTACGTTGTTTTTTAATGTAACTTGTAGAGTATACAATATGTTCATTGCCTCAAATTTCTAGAGGGTATATTTCACAAATAAATTAATTTATATTTTTCCCAAACTTCAAAAGGAGTATATGTCATTGCCCTTATAAATTAAAAAATTGACAATAAATCTAAACAGTCGACTCTTAAAATTGCTTTGCAAAGAATTGAGGGCAAACAAAGAATTTTTTCCACTTTATTTGTAAAAGAAGTTATACTTGTATTTCACAAAACCCTAGACACCAAAAAAGAATAGTGTCTTTCTTAAGAAAGAACATTATTACAAATTATAAACAACACTATAAAAGCACTTCCACATTGAAAGCACTTTTATTATCCCATATAGGCTATTGGCATTTTCCTTAGAGCAGAAGTAACTCAATACCAAAACAAGAAGCAAATTAACAGAGATGGCTAAGAAATCACAAAGTGGTAACAAATTTACGTCTAATCTTTACGAGGATTTTCATCCCATATCCGAATGGAAAGAAGAACCGGAAAATAATATCCTATTTGTTCATCTACCCGGTATGTTATTTATATTTATGTTCGTGGAGGGTCTCTAAGATCAAAACGATCCTGACACAATTATTTTTAACGTTTAGTTTTAATATTATTATACGAATTTTTATTTCTAGCTCGGCCCGTAGATCTATACCTTTATTTATTTATTTATTTTTTGCAGAATTTGGAAAAGAGCAAATACATATAGCGTGCGTGCGTTCTTCCCGCATAGTACGAGTAACAGCAGAAAGGCAAGTTGCTGATAGCAAATGGAGTGGATGCAATGAAACTTTTCCGATTCCAGAAAATTGTAAGGTGGATAAGATTCATGCAAAGTGGCAGAATGGAACTCTTACAATTACAATGCCAAAGGAAACTATAACAACACAGCCTCAGCCTAAAACTACCCAAATAGAATTAGAGTCTCCAAAACCAGTTGCTTCAAATGATTATCAGAAAGCAGCTGAGCACCAACCAAAGTATGAAAAAAAAAGTGATGATCAGATGAAGAGGGATAAGCAAGCAGATCATGATGAGAAGAAGAAGAGCTTTGGTGCTTTTCCGAAAGCTGCAGCCTCCACAGCTGAGACCAAGCTGCCTCAAAATGACAATGTTGAGCAGATGAGAAAGAAAGAAGTTAAAACAGCTACAGAAAAGAAGGGATTCAAAGCTGCTGCTGCTGGTGATGATGATGATGGAAAGAAAGATGGGATTGCGGGAAAAACGAAGAAGGAAGAAAAGAAAAGTAGAACTGCTGCTGCCATGAAAGCTGTGAAGGAAATGGCTATGGAGCAGAATGAGGATAAGCAGCTTATGATCAACATGGGTGTGGCTGTTCTTGTCATTCTAGCTCTTGGTGCTTATGTTTCTTACAGCAATATTGGATTCAAATCCAAAGACTAAATTTCTACAAGTTCAAGAAGTGGACATTAATTCATGTATAATAATTTTACATTTCAAAAAATGATGTGAAATCTTTTGGATTAATAAGTTCAACAATTACTAGTAAAATATATGGTTTATTTAATGAAGTTGTTTTATAATGTAACTAGAATAAAGATTAATTCACATTTAATGTGAACCTTACACATCAATAATTTATTTATTTATTTTTATTAAAACATTTACGTGCATCACACAGTTCCAACTTCATCCCCTTAACATCAACTTCATCACAATTTTAAATTAAACTTAATTTTGTTAACAATATTAAAAGAAAATAGTCAAAAAAAAATAAAAAATTAAAGAGAGATAGAATTTTAAAAAGTAAAATTAAAAGTTCCAAAAGTTAAGGAAGTGTTTACTAATAGGATTAAGGAATGAGAATGATCGTCCCCAATGGTGTGGCTTGGTGGTGTAGGGTCCAGAACCTCACCTTGAGGTTCTGGGTTCGAATCCAGGGGGTGCACTTCTTGTAAGAGCCTGGGACAGCCGGTGGTTTTACTTGCGCCGCGGCTCAAAATGGGTGGTTTGGTGGCGGGGTTTCCATCGTTTCCAAAAAAAAATAAAATAAAGGAATGAGAATGATCGAATGAGAAATGATTACCAATTATCTTATTTATTTTAATTTTCAAATTTGGGAATGAGGGTGAAAATGATAGGTCACATTCTAATTTAGAAATAGGGCAATCTCATGAAATTGATATTTCTATTTTCAAAGGAATAATTACTTTTTTACTTATAAAATATTAATTAATTTTAATTTTAATTAATGATATTTTTGCAACATGATAACCTGATAAGGAGTGATATATGATATGAACATGGACATGGTGTCCACTACGAACAGCGAAAAAGCCGTGAATCAAAAAGCACGATTTAGTTACACGGCCCACGAACAAACCACTACACAACACGCACTCCTCCAAAAGAATCTACAATCTATAAAATTAAAGAAGAAACCGTCCTTCTCTCAGTCCCACTAACTTTACTACTCTTATCAAAAGCTAATCATTTTGCTAAAGAGAAAAAAATGAAGATGAAGATGAAGAAGATGATGATGATGATGCGTGGGGTTTTGTTGGGCATTGTTTTATTGTTAAGCTTTGTAAATGCAGAGTATGCCAAGTACAAAGATCCCAAGCAGCCGGTTGCTGTGCGTGTTAAGGACTTGTTGACTAGAATGTCACTTGAAGAGAAGATTGGTCAGATGGTTCAGATTGATAGAAGCATTGCCACTCCTCAATTATTGAAAGATTCCTCCATTGGTACTTCTTTTAAATCACTCCTTCTGCATTTTTATTTATTTATTTTAGCTCACCCATCTGGGTAAACAAACTTTTAGTTTTGCAATGTATGTGCTGTGGCTGAGTACTAAATTAAATGTTTATGGAAATGGGTATTGTTTGTTTTGATGGATTGATTAAGGAATGTTAATGGTTTTGGGGCAGGGAGTGTGTTGAGTGGTGGCGGGAGCACGCCGCTTCCAGAGGCCAGTGCTGCAGATTGGGTCAATATGATCAATGATTTTCAAAAGGGGTCTCTTGCTAGTCGTTTAGGGATTCCAATGATCTATGGCATTGATGCTGTTCATGGCCACAACAATGTCTTTAATGCTACTATTTTTCCCCATAATGTTGGCCTTGGAGCTACCAGGCAAGTTTATTCTCATTCATATCATCAAGCTTCCACTCAACTTGTGTGCATATTCTTTAAGAATACTTGAACTTTTATCACGTTCTTATGTTTGATGAACTACTAAATCCAGGGATTCTGATCTGGTGAAGAGGATTGGTGCTGCAACTGCCGTTGAAGTTAGAGCTACAGGGATTCCTTACGTTTTCGCTCCTTGCATTGCGGTAATTAATCCACACGTTGTGTATGGGTTAATAAAATTTTAGGATTTTCTGTAGAGTATATTCCCTGACTTCTTCTTCATAGGTTTGTAGAGATCCAAGATGGGGTAGGTGTTATGAAAGCTACAGCGAGGATCCCAAAGTTGTGCAAGAGATGACTGATATTATACTTGGATTACAAGGAGATCTTCCTTCAAATTCGCGCAAGGGTGTTCCTTATGTTGGTGGAAAGTATGAACTCCATCAAAGTCAAATTGATACTGAATAGGAAAATATTCATTGTTGGTAGTTACAGCATAACTCGTAAAAAAAAATTCAGAGTTTTTAATTCTAGATAATAAAGAACCTGTCTTATTCTTATATTGACTCTCTATTTTTTTTTCTTGTTATGGATTACTTAAATAAGCTTGGAGAGTTAATTCAATATAAATGGTATTCATTCTTGGAAGCTATGATATGGTAAACTTCGGTGCTTCCTTTCCCTCTCAATTGAACCTGCGTGCACTTTTGTTTGCTTCTCTGTTATCTTAACTTGCCGTTTAATAGGAGGTTAATTCATTCATTTTTGGAATCATATTTTTTTGGATAGTTTTTTTATGTCATCATTCTTAAATTTTGTCATACAATAAGAGATGTATCTCAACAGCTGAAATGTGTCCGCTGCTCTGTTTTATATATTAATTTGTGCATTTTTCTTCAACAAGATGCTAATGTTTAATTTCCAAATCTTCTGGCAGGGACAAGGTTGCGGCCTGTGCTAAGCACTTTGTGGGTGATGGTGGGACAACCAATGGCATCAATGAGAATAACACTTTGATTGACATGCATGGACTGCTGAGCATCCACATGCCGGCTTATTCTGATTCAATCATCAAAGGTGTTTCAACAATCATGGTTTCATATTCTAGCTGGAATGGAGAAAAGATGCATGCTAACCGTGAGCTAGTCACTGGTTTCCTGAAGGGCACCCTCAAGTTTAAAGTTAAGTTTCACTTTGCATTTTTCATACTTCACAGTTATAACACAACCTCCTCAGACCTGTGGCTGAATTGGTTAATTTCAGTGCAAATGTGGTTTTGGACATTGACAAAATAATGGAGGACACAAGCTCTTTCTATTCTCTCTCTCTCGCACACACTCATGTTCACTTCGACTAACATCTTGGAGGTAGCTTTTTCTTTTAGTTATAGCTTACTGGCAACCCAATTCCCCATCCACCCATGCGAGTGGGGTTCGAACCCTAACCTCTTGTTTTCACTCAAGTGATTTTACCAACTAACTAGACGGAGGGTTTCTAACATTGTTTGCTGAGGAAAAGTGTTATGTTGTTAAACGAAAAGTTTCCTTACACCTTGTAATCTGATTGTCATTCTTATGAGGACTTTATGCTTGTTTTATTATCTGTCAGTGGACTGTGTTAATCCTTATGCAACAAGGCTTAACATATCTCATACTAACTGCACATGGTATATTGGATGATATTCAGGGCTTTGTTATCTCAGATTGGCAGGGGATTGATAGAATCACCTCACCATCACATTCGAACTACACATACTCTGTCCAAGCTGGGATTCAAGCTGGGATTGACATGGTAAATATCTCATTTGATGGGAAAATCTCATCTCATACAAAATTGATAAAAAAAATTTCTTACTATTGTCAACACAAATATGATCTAAAGCATGAGGAAACTTGATGACTTAAAACCGTCTTTCATCTGTGATTCGCAGGTCATGATTCCCTTCAACCACACAGAGTTCATCGATGATCTTACTGACCTTGTCAAGAACAATGTAATACCAATGGATCGTATTGATGATGCTGTAGGAAGGATTTTGCTAGTCAAGTTCAGCATGGGTCTCTTTGAGAACCCTTTGGCTGATCTCAGCCTAGTGAATGAGCTTGGGAGCCAGGTCAGTTTGTCAAATCATTTCGTCAAAATTCCTAAATTTTCCAGCTGATCTTTCGTTGGAAATGGATAGAATTCAAGTGCCAAGCTATCTATTCCTAGGAACTATCTATCAATTGCCAAGCTATCCGTTCCTGAAAATAGTTCCATATTACACAAGTGCCATAAGTGATAAAATATTTCGTTATTTTACCAGGCACACAGAGACTTGGCAAGGGAAGCTGTGAGAAAATCACTTGTTTTATTGAAGAATGGGAAAAATGGAAGTCATCCATTGCTACCACTGCCCAAGAAGGCCCCAAAGATCCTAGTTGCTGGTAGTCATGCTGATAATTTGGGTTATCAATGTGGTGGGTGGACGATCAACTGGCAAGGATTTAGTGGCAACAACTACACAAGGGGTACGTTTTATTAACATCTCGCACTTATGCTTTGTCTACTTACATTTATGACTTATTTACGGTGCTGTTATCTTTATTTCATTGACTAGGATTCTGATGAAGGATTCATTTACTTATCCCATCGATAGTTCCTTATAATCAGAAACTGAGCTTGAAATCCTGGCTATTAAGTTGAGACAGATAGGAAACATACTTATGAATATTTTGCTGATTATCGAATATATTCTCTAAATCTTGATTATCTATTTTTAGAATCTAAAAATAGTGTAGCTTAGAACCAGTTACAAGCATTGAAAAGTATCTTGGGGTGGGTTCTTGGCTATTCCTAGACGGCACCATAAATCGAGACAGGTAACCAGCAAACTTCATGTAAGAATGCCTATTCCAGACAGTTCACAGTATGACAAGCTGCTGTATTGATACTCATTCCTTGTATCGTCTTATCTGATATGTTTTAGTCTTGAATTGTTCACCAATGATAATTCTTCATAGTTCATATATATTTCCATGATATATCAATTTCTGTAAAGTACTGAAGCGACGATTTTGATGAAGTTATTGTGCATGACTAGGGACCACCATCCTTGGTGCCATAAGATCTGCTGTAGACTCAAGTACAGAAGTTGTCTACCGTGATAACCCTGATGGTGACTTTGTCAAATCCAACAAATTTGATTATGCCATTGTTGCTGTTGGTGAGGCCCCGTATGCCGAGACCGCTGGTGATAGCATGACCCTCACAATGTTGGACCCTGGTCCGAACGTCATCACCAATGTCTGTGAAGCTGTTAAATGTGTTGTCATCGTAATTTCTGGCAGACCTATAGTGGTTGAACCATATATTTCCTCAATAGATGCATTGATAGCAGCATGGTTACCAGGCACCGAAGGCCAAGGCGTGACTGATGTCCTCTTCGGGGACTATGGATTTAGTGGAAAGCTCCCAAGAACATGGTTTAAATCTGTTGATCAACTACCGATGAATGCTGGGGACTCTCACTACGATCCTCTCTTCCCATTTGATTTTGGAATTAAAACAGAATCAGTTCCAAGCATTGTAGCCAGGTAAACATCCAACTATTGTTTAGTTTCTTCTATTCACATTGCATTATCATGTCCTCCTTTAGTTGGACATATGGTAGGCTTGTTCTTTTCACTCTATTTTCAACTAGTATCGTGCAATTGAAAATTAAGGTGGTGTTTGGTTATCTCTTGGGAGATACTTTATTATTACCTTTTTTAAATAGTTTTTCATATGCTATCAGTCTAAATTATCACTTTCCCTCCCATCTAGAGGTAGAGGTTCTTTCAAATTAGGAAGCATCAAAGTTTCTTGTGAACCAAGAATAGCCTCCTGAACTGCCATTGTTGTACTCAACACTGATAACTGTTGAATTTTCTATTAGTTTTTAGTTTCTTATGCAGTTGCTCTTTTGAGCATCAGCTATTACAATTTAATGTAACATGAAACAGAAATGAAATCTTTCTTGGAATTTCCTCAAACTCAAAAAATCATTTCACATAGCCCACAATTCAGAGCTACTAACCTGGCGTATCTTTTATGGAATTAAAAAGTTGTTACTTGTAGGGATACATTCACTGAACGCTTGATGTTGTTGTCTATCTAGGTCAACCTCAGCTGGTGTTGATGTAAAACCATTTTTACTTCTGGTCATGGTGTCTCTGATTTTGGGTTGGTATTTCACAGGTATGTTATTCTTCTCATGTAACCCCTTGCATCATTTAGTAATATTTTGTTACCAAAGAATTTTCTTCTTTTTGCACCCTCAACATTCGCATACTTTTTTCGATTAATTATTTATATGTCGACTAACTTTGATAGGTTAAACTCAACTTACTGAAAGTACCGAGCAGAAGGCACAAAAGAAGTAACTGAATTTATCAGAGACTAGCTCTTGTAGTACTTTAGTTACTCCTTTAGAGATAGATTCCAGTTGCCTTCCTGTAGCATAGGAATATTAGCAATGCGCTTAAATGGTCAGCATAATTTCCCATCTCACTTTATTAAGATAGGCTAGAACAATTATTTTAGAGCTTCAGAACTGCAAGGAACTGAATTTAGCAAGTTAGATCTTTATTTTATCTATTTATTGGGAACTGGTAGTTTATAATATTGGATTTTCTTTTAGATATCTCTGTATGTATGCATGAAATTAATCGTCTGTTGTCTCCTGCATTCAAGTTTTCAAATGCGCGAATACGTGAAAGTAAGAGATCATGGGCTTTCAGTCATACATAAAAAAAAATTAATTAAATTTTAAGCAAAAATTCACTGAGAAAAAGCAACTCCGGCTTCTTTGTGCATCTTTGTGCCTGAGAGTAAACATTGTTTTTTGTTTTCTCTCTTGGAAATTAATAGGATTCACAGGGTACTTTTGCTCTAAAATGACCAAAAGTAGAAATGTTTTTGACAATTTGTTTACTCACTAAACAATTAATAATGAATTTTGGCAGAATTGAAGAGATTCTTAAGTACGTCTTGGTTGAGTTGAGAAGATGTGTTTCATGTTTGTTCTCAAGAAGATGGCTTTAATTTTAGCAGCTAAGCTTAAGCTAATCTGGATGAGGGAGAAACAAAAGTGCTTATTTCCTTGAAATCAATTTTGATCTTTTGAGAATGTCAATTAAGAATTCCATTTTCAAAGAGTTGGAGCTCATATTTGAAAAGCGATATTTAAGCAAAATAAAATATACAAGCTTTAGAGGTTCAATTTGGGAAAACAAATAAGTGTACAGTTTATTTTTTTCATCTAATTTTTCTTGATGAATTTGGATTTTGCTTACCAAACTTTTCAAAATGTGCACAAAAGCACCCCAAGAGTTGGTAAGCGTATAACCAAAAAAGAGTTGTGTGAGATGGACGTACGGATGCTTTGATATGCCTATTTACTAATATTCTAACATACAAAAACTAAATTTAAAATTAGAGAAAATTATTGATTAACATTAGAGTATTCTTTTTTTAACATTGGCAAAAACATAGGTGAAAAGTTATATCATCATCATCATCATTATTTAAAATAAATGGTATGCATGTTTATAAAATAAACCACCCATGAGAAGCTTGTATTCTTGACAATTTCAAGTGCTATGAATTTCTAAAAAACATATGGGAAAATAGACTTAACATGTTTGGGGAAGTCTTCAAATTTGGAAAGGTACCAACTCCTAGTAGCAAAACTCCTTCCCATTAAGTAAAAAGTTACACCAATGGCATGGCAAAATGCATAGAAACTTTGAGCAATGAAAAAGATTCCCCAAAACTCTAAAACCTCAAACAAGTAATGTGGGCATACAACTTTATCAAATAAACCACCCATGGGAATCTTGTATTCTTTTTCCCCATTTCTTCTCATTTTTGAAAGGAGATGATGGTGGTAGAAGTTGCCACTTATTCCCATCAAAAATAAAATTATCCCAAAATATTTCAAATCAATTACTGGCTCTGCTTCTGCTAATCCTTGACTTTGAGCATATATCATTGTTGCAGTGGTTATCAAATAACTTAGGCTTATAGCAATTGCAGAATCAATAACCATCCCACCACTGTATTTGTGAATCAACATCACCTGTAAAATTATAGAATAAAATTGAGATGAAAATTTATCCCTGTTATATTTTTTGGGATAAAAAAATCATCCCGCCTCATCTTATCATGTCCCGTTAAATCGTCCCGCTGAAGTTTCGGAATAATTTTTATCTCATTGACCCAAATCCCATCCCAATAAAAACGGCACCCTTCAAGAGAGGATGAGATTGGAAGACAAAAATTATCAACCGTAACAATTGGTCCAAAACTTTAGGAATAAATCAGAAATTAAACATGCAAAGAAAACCAAAATTGAAGCATAAAATACCTCAAAGATCCTTTTGAAGAAATGAAAGGTAAGAGCAGAAGTGAGCAAGAAAAATCGGAAATCTTGATGAGGGAAAATCCAGAAGGAAGCAAGAGCCGCCAAGAAGGAAGGCGTGTAAAGAAAAAGCATCCCATTTCTGCTTGAAATTTTAATCTCCTTCTTCTTCTTGTTGGTTGCAGTTGCAGAGTCGATGTTCCAAAACTTTGAATATTTCAAGTGCTTTCCCTTCACTTCAGAGTAGCCTGCGTTTGCCATTGAAATAACATTAACCGCACAGATTGTTTTGATGAACAATGAAGGAGGTAGTGAGCTAAATATACTTGTAATCAGAAACATGGCTTCTTCTTTTACTTAACGTTACTTTTACAGATTATTGTCATTTAAGATGTGGGTGTTGATTCGGTAACTTTGTTATTTATAGCCCCATCAAAATTTAATAAATTTTGTGGATTAAATTACAACTTAAAAGCAGCAATTGGTGATAAATAATGCCACGTTACTCTTGTTTTAGAATCACTCCTTCAAGCGGAAATTTTCTCCGGGATCTCAAATTTAGTGAAATTTTAACTTGACAAGAATGGATATAAATTTTAGTGGAATTTTTAACATGACGAGATTGAGACGATTTTTTAATTAGATCGATATTTTTTAATTAGCACTTACGAAATCGTTGAAATGAATCATCTAAGTTTTAAAAAATGAATCTCTTATTATTATTATTATTATTATTTACAACTCATTAGACTGTGACATGAAATTCTAGATTAAATGTAGATACAAAAATCATTCATTTTGTAAATGTAACACTCATGTACCGTTTGGTATAAAGTATTGATTGAGAGTATAAGTTAATTTATAAATATTGAGAGCACAAGGAACTGAAAGTTTATAAGCTAGCTTATAAGCTAAATCCGACCAAGGTTACGGTTCAGAACCAGAATCAAATCAGAAAGAACTGAAAGGTTCCGATTCCTTATGATTCTGATTCGAGAACCAGAATCAGGATGAGTTCCTTTTGGTCCGATGGTGGAACCCGAAGGTTCCAACCAGTGGAACTAGAACCTTAAGATTCGTTTGAACCGTAAGGTTCTACCGATTCCAACTAGAACCGTCAAGCCCAACGGCTACTGGTCGTTGGGCCTGATTTGTGTTGCAGGGAGTCATTGCAACGGCTCCCTACAATTTTAATTTTTATAAAAAAAAAAATATTTGATTTTTTTGTTAAATTTCTAAATTACCCTTAACATTAATAAAACGGCTAGTTTTAGAATCAATTTAGACATCATAAAATTAACCTAAAAATCTATAAATACCCCCACATATTTCATTTTTGACATAATCACTAGCATTTTTAATATCAAAAATCTATAAATTTTGGATTAGAACGACCTAAAGTTAAGGATTTTAGGCATGCCATCGTGGGGTATTTCACTAGCATCCATACCTTAAAACGACCTAAAGTTTAGGATTTTTTTAAAAAATTTTTTTTTTAATAATGGTAAACAGATGGATGCAGTCTAAATTTAATTTAATTTTTTTATTCCCTTGTATTAAATAAACTAATTAAAAATCATGAAATAACTCCCTTAGAGTATCGAAGGTCCACGTATTTAATTATGTAAAGGAAAATTCTCACTTGACCATGTAACTTTTTGAGAAAGTTCAGGTAAACATCAGAATGTTCAAAATTGGCATAAAAAACCTAAGAGTTGTGGTATGTGTATCATCCTATCACTTTTTCACCACCGCGCAAGATGCTATGATCACGTGAGTTGTTCATGTTTGTGAATTTAGTGTCATTAACCGAAATTAACATGTATTAAATAATAATAAAAACAGAACGTAAACTCAGATCTACACTAACATGTAAACTTAGACAAAAACCCTAAAACTTTGAACATGGAGAAAACCTGGTAAATGACGAAACTTGCAGTCCAAGTCGATATATATCTCTATTCTAAAGAACTTATTAGCTTCATCTCGGTACTCTACGGGTTTTGTGGCTAATGTACTCCCATGATAACTTGGATTCCTCTTCTTCAATGGACACTTCTTAAGAAGATCTTGAACTTAGATAATGGAGGAACTCTCTCTGACTCAAAACAATAATATGAGACTCACAAATTCAGATGGATTTATATTCTATAGAATGAACATGAATGTTTCCTTATAAAGGCATGAAATGGTGCAATCTTCCAAAGGGTTATAAATTGGAGGACACCCTTTGGTTTGTGGTGCAATCTTCCAAAGGGTTATACCTCTCCCATGCACCACTTGGAGCCTAGAAGTATGTTCTTCTAAATTGGAGGACATGTCCCTACATGTGTGTACATTTCCCATGGGGTACCATCCAATGGACATTTCCCTACTCCATCAACACTTAATATTTGAAGAATTTACAACAATCCCCCACAATTCTCCAAATATTCATACAGACAGTTGAGAGAGTTTTCGTGAACTAAAGCTGCATCGAAATAGGTAGTTTTCGCCTTGAACATTTCCTAGTGAATGACACTCGGATTTACTTGACAAACCAGTGACCCATGGTCTTGAACTGTTCTGCCGTTGGTGTAAACCAAGACAATTACCAACACACAACTTTACTTCGACCATTTCGGCCATGAACAGCGATCCTAAATTCATCAAGTACTTTAGGGAAATCAGCCTGTAAAATCTCATGGAAGCGGCCTCAATTCTTACTTGAAATAAATGATCTACTATGAAGAGGTAATATGTCTTTACCCTCATTAGGATTCATCTCCTAATATAATGATCATTAAAAGCCTTAGTTTATCCTAACATGACAGACAGCACTCTGCGTCATTATCATAATGGGAAAGAGTACAAAACTCTACAGTGCTTGTTTTGAATTGCACAAAGTTTCAATTGTCCCTTTTGAACCTAGATCTTGGGATCTCCAGTCAGCTAGGTTGGGTTTCCATAGTGATAATTCTTAATTTATAGGCTTCAAGCCCATTCCCCGCGATGACTTCTCAACTTGCTATCTAGGTAAACCTTTAGTAAGTGGATCCGCTAGGTTTTCCTTCAACTTGACATAATCGATCGATATTATGCCACTTGAGAGCAGTTGACGTATGGTATTATATCTCCGACGTATGTGTCGAGACTTACCATTATACATTGTATTTTAGGCTCTCCCAATAGCCGATTGACTATCACAATGTATGTTTATCGCTGGCACCGATTTGGGCCAACTTGGAATATCCTCTAGGAAATTTCGAAGTCATCCGCTTCTTCCGTTGTTTTGTCTAATGTTATGAACTCCGATTCCATAGTAGATCGGGCAATACATGTTTGCCTCGAGGATTTATATGACACGGCTGCAATACCAAGTGTGAAAAAAAATCCACTCGTAGATTTGGAATCCACTGTATCAGATATCCAGTTAGCATCGTTGTATCTCTCTAGAACAGCAGGATATCTCGCATAATGTAGCTCATATTTTGAAGTTTCTCTCAGATACCTCAAAACTCTTACTATGGCTTTCCAGTGGTTATGTCCCGGATTGCTCGTATATCTGCTAAGCATGTTCACAGCTTGAGCGATATCAGGTCGTGTGCAATTCGTGAGATACATCACACTTCTGATGATTCTCGAATACTCTAATTGCGATACGCTTGAGCCAATATTCTTTGATAGATGAAGAGTTAGGTCTACAGGAGTTCTAGCCACATTTAGATCTCATTTGTTATATTTCTCAAGTATCTTCTCATAATAATGAGTCTGAGATAATATATATCATTCTGATGTCCTAGAAATCTTAATTCCTAGGATCACATCAGCTACTCCTAAATCTTTCATATCAAATATGTTGGATAAGACTCTCTTGGTAGACTGAATCATTTCATGATTACTACCAATTATCAGCATATCGTCTACGTAGAGACACACAATGACATATCCTTTTTGAGTTGATTTGGTGTACACACACTTATCACACTCATTGGTTTTGAATCCACTTGACAACATCTCTTTGTCAAAATTCTCATGCCATTGTTTAGGTGCTTGCTTTAATCCGTACAATGATTTTACAAGTTTGCACACCTTCTGTTCTTGTCCAGGAACATTAAACCCTTCTGATTGTTCCATGTAAATCTCTTCATCCAATTCATCATTCAAGGATGTCATATTTACATTCATTTGATGTATTTCAAGACCAAATATAACTGTTATGGCTATGAGCATTCTTATTGATGTGATACGAGTCACTGGTGAATAGGTATCAAAGTAATCAAGACTTTCTTTTTGTCTATAATATTTTATGACAAGCTTTGTATTGTATTTATCTATTGATCCATCCGGTTTCATCTTCCGTTTGAATATCCATTTGTAGCACAATGACTTACAACCTGGAGGAAGATCAACCAACTCCCAAGTATGGTTTTGTAGGATTGAATCAATCTCATTATTGATAGCCTATTTCCACAAAGGTGCCTCCGACGAAGACATTACTTCTTTATAACTTTGAAGCTCATTTTCTAACAGGTACGTCAGAAAATCGGGACCAAACGACTTAGACGTTTTGCTATTTTGCTACGTCTAGGTTCGATTGTCTCAACATTTTCACGTTGATCTGACTCTTGGTCAACCTGATCACTGTCTTTGACAGTATCAATAGTTCTTTTGAGAGACTTTGTTATTTGACTTTCCTTAAAAGGAAATGTCTCTTCAAAAAATATCGCATTCCTTGACTCAATTATCATATTCGGATTGATGTCAGGAATCTCAGACTTGTGGTACCAAGAATCGATTCACACTACTGTTGCGAGCATATCCAATGAATATGCAATCAACAATTTTGGGTCATATTCTAACATTCTTAGGTTTAGGAACCATTACTTTGGCAAGACACCCCCACACTTTCATATATTTGTAGGAAGGTACATAATATTTCCACAACATATATGGTGTCTTGTCCAATCTTCTGTAAGGTAGCTTGTTCAGAACGTAGTTGACGGAAAGCAAGGCTTCCCCCCACAAGTTCTGGGGCAAACCAGAACTTGTCAACATGACGTTCATCATTTCCTTCTACGTTCGATTTTTGCACTCAGCATCCTGTTTTGTTGAGGTGAATAAAGAGCAGTAGTTTCGTGAATAATTCCATGATTGGAACAATATTCACCAAATGTTGACACATATTCACCACCTCTATCACTAATGATTCTCTTGATTTTCTTGCCAAGTTGATTTTCAACTTCGTTCTTATAGTGTATAAAGCTCACAATAGCTTCATCTTTGCTCCTCAGCAAATACACATAACAGAATCTTGTGCTATCATCGATAAAAGTGACAAAGTACTTTTTAACCGCCTCTTGTTTGCACAATATTCATATCACACACATCAGTGTGTATAAGTTCCAAAGGTTCAGAACTTCGTTCTATGGAATAAAATGATGTTCTATGCATTTTTGCTTCAACACATGCCTCACATTTATGTTGGTTATCAATTGCAAATTTAGGTATAAGGTCCATGTTAATTAATTTACGCATCGTATCATAATTATCATGTTATAACCTCCCATGTCATATATTTTGTAACTCAATAATATAAGCAGAAGATGTAGCTTTATTATTAGCACTGTGTCGATTGACAGTCATTACATTGAATTTGAAAAGGCCCTCAGTGAGAAATCATTTTCCTACATAAACATCATTCTTGGTCAATACAAATTTATCAGAAACAAATACAAGCTTAAAACCATTCTTGCTAAGGAGAGAGCCCGAGACCAAGTTCTTCCGAATATCAGGAACATGCAAAACATTCTTCAATGTAAGCTCATTTCCAGATGTCATCTTCAGAACCATTGTGTCATGTCCAACCACTCTAGAGGTAGACGAGTTTCCCATTGTCAGATGATCGCTGTCATCGACCTTCTGATACAAGAAAATATCTTACTATCAGCACAGATATGACGAGTAGCCCCAGTGTCTACCCACCATTCTCTCGGATTCTCAACCAAGTTGGCTTCAGTTACCACTGCTGATAGGTTCATCTATGAGATTTCATGAGTCAGCTGCTCATCTTCAGTGACACGGACCTCATTTTTCTTTTTCTTGCCCTTGTCCTGAGACTTCTTGTTTCTGCAGTCCTTTGCCATATGACCACTTTTTCCACAGTTGTAACACTTCCCCTTGGACTTCTTGTTAGCTTGGGAATAATCAGCTTCACTGTTCTTTCTCTTTTTGCTACCCTTTACACCCTCGAAGATGTTGGCCTTAGACTCCACAGTCTTGTAGATGGCCTTCTCAGACTTCTCGTTGTCCTCTTCGATCCTCAATCGGACTCCAAGTTCTTCAAGGCTTATCTGCTTCTTTTTGTGTTTCAGATAGCTCCTGAAGTTCTTCCATGATGGAAGCAACTTTTCAATGATGGTGGCAACTTGAAACGTAGCACAGAGTTTCATCCATTCATCCAATTTTCATAAATGATCAATTACAGTTCACCAAACTGAAACATTATCGTTCTTGAATCTACCATTTTGTAGTCCAGGAACCTACCAATGGTAAATTTCTTTTGCCCGACATCCTCGGTTTTGTATTCCTTCTCGAGAGATTCCCAGAGAATCTTCACATAAGTCATGTCTTGGTACACATTGTACAGGGTATTGTCAAGTCCACCCAAAAGGTAGTTCTTGTACAAGAAGTCGCCAGACGACCATGTCTCTTCTCGCAGTTGCTTGGTTATTTTCATTTCACCCTCCACAGAACCTGGAGGATCTTTGAGGTACTTAGCCAACTGGAGAGTTGTTAGGTAGAACAACATTTTACTCTGCCTTTGTTTAAAGTTTGCCCCACCAAGCTTTTTCGGTTTTTCTCCATGAGCGACCAGTACTGTGATGTTTCCGCTAGCCATGTGTAACTGAAAAAACCAACAGAGGTCAATAAGTCTACAAAAGATAAATTGCATAACGATCAACAAATGATTTGTTCAAATGATATACCAAGTATCCACTCGTTGTTCTATTGGACAGTAGTACCAATAAACACAAGTCCTTGAATTTCGACTAAGTTTCTTATGAAAATTAAATAAAGGAATATTCCCAGAAGACGAGGGGGTCCGGAGTAACCACTTAAATCCCTGACCACTTAGGCTCTTATCGCCTTTTTGACAGAATATCCTTTAAGCATTTTCTCAATAGAATCTCTTAGCAATTCAAACTTAGTATTACACTTCCAATTTCATAATACAATGTGTGTATATATATGTGTATTAATCAACCCAGATTGGATGGAATTACTTGTGTAAGATTACACTTTTAATTCTCACCCAAGTATGCAACACACAATTAAATTTCAACTTTATCATTATGTGTATGCTTGTGATAATTGAACACCATAATATAACTTAAATCTATACTACCAAGTTTATTGTTTACAGTATATGATTTTGCTAAGTTAGTATTATGAAATATTCTAAGTTTATGTTAAACTAAAAATAGTTCCAGAGCCAATTTCGTTAGTGTCGCGTTTGTATCTTCGGTTCGAACGAGACTGTCCAGTGTGTGCACGTTCGTGTAGCGTTCGTAAATGCGTTCGAACGGAGTGTTCCAGAGAGTTCACGTTCGTGTAGCGTTCGAGAACGCGTTCGAACGGAATTTTCTAGAGAGTTTACGTCTGTGTGGCGTCTGAAAACGCGTTTGAACGAAATGTTCCATAAGGTTTGTGTTCGAGTTGCGTTTGAATACGCGTTCGAACGTTCTAAGGTAGAAGACTTTCGTTCGAGTTGCGTTTGAATACGCGTTCGAACGTTCTTATAAAAATTCAAATTTTTGCCTATGCGTTCGAACGCCCTTACGTATTTTTCATGCATATAGTATATTTTCCAGAAAATTTATTGTCAAAGCATGCGAATTTTCATCTAACAACACTAATATTAATAAGTTCTTAAGATTGTTCGTGAATTTAGTGTCATTAACCGAAATTAACATGCATTAAATAATCAAAAAACAGAACGCAAACTCAGATCTACACTAACATGCCAACTTAGACAAAAACCCTAAAACTTGGAACATGAAGAAAACCTGGTAAATGATGAAACTTGCAGTCCAAGTCGAGATATATCTCTGTCCTTAAGAACTTATTAGCCCCGTCTCAGTGCTCTACGGGTTTTGTGGCTAATGTCCTCCCAGGATAACTTGGATTCCTCTTATTCAATGGGCACTCCTTAAGAAGATCTTGAACTTGGATAATGGAGGAACTCTCTCTGACTCAAAACAATAATATGAGACTCACAAATTCGGATGGATTCAGATTCTATAGAATGAACATGAAGACTTCCTTATAAAGGCAAGGAATGGTGCCTTAAGGGCACCATTTGGTTTGTGGTGCAACCCTCCAAAGGGTTATACCCCTCTCATGCACCACTTGGAGCCTAGAAGTATGTTCTTCTAAATTGGAGGACATGTCCCTACATGTGTGTACCTTTCCCATGGGGTACCATCCAATGGATATGTCGCTCCTCCATCAACACTTAATATTTGAAGAATTTACAATAGTTCACCACCTCGTGAGCCGCTACTCCACCACCATGTAAGGATGACAATTTTCCCTGTCTCGTCCCGTCTCAACGAGATCCCATCTTATTTGGGATGAAATTTGTTATATTTATTTATATTTCATTTTTAAAACGGGACGGGACGGGATAAAAAATTTATCCCGACAACTCAAACAGGATGAACGAGACAACAAGATTGGATCTGATTTAGCGAGATGGGAGAAGGGGGTGATTTTTTATTCCAAAAAAATATAACGTGATATAATTAAGATTGACAAATCTTATTCCGTCCCAACTCTTTGCCAACCCTACCACCAAGCAAACTAATGTTGATAAATAGATGTGTTTGGAAAAATTCATCTCCAAATTCAAATATTATTTGTTAATATTTTTAAAATATTAGAAAAGACAAATTTCTTAAACACTTATAATGTGATTGAGTTTTTCAAAACCCGAGTCATTTGCCGCAAACAGCTAGAGTCTCACTGGTCGCCAACTTCATCAGGTAATACGTTAATGTAATTGGAGTTACATTAGTAGTGATTTTACAAATAGACATGTGGAGAGTTTTGTATTTTTGGCTAAACTCGACAATGAAAAATGATAATCCGTTTCCTTGCCTTTAACATACACTAACAAAGTCACGAAGATTAATAAAAAATAAATAATTCGGTGATAAACAAACTTTAAACGTTTTTGAGTTATTTTTTAATACCTTGGTATTGACTTGAATTTTAACGAAAAATCAAGTGGTCATGTGATAAATAAATTTTAGGAGTTTAACAGGTAAAATGATCATTTTACCTTTGCGACATCAAGAAGTTAACCAAAAGTAATTTGATAGTCAGAAACCTCGCCGTTAAATCACTCTTTTTGGGCTTAAACGAAATAGGTAAAACCCCCGATTGTCTCGTATTCTTACAAGAAACACATTGTCTAGATTCAAACCCATAACCTTTAGATCGGATCATGAATCTTACACAAAGTCATGCCCATTGGGGAATGGGGACAAACTTTAAGTTGTCTTGTACCATTTTAAAAATCTTGGTATTTTTTTGTACCATTACGAAAAACAGGAAAATGTTTCCAAGTTGTATTCAAAACTTGCATCATCATCATCCTGATTATTTTTATTTCAAACAAAAAAATAGAAAGCAAATTGTACATCACCTTTGCAACACAAACAATATAAAGTGTGATAAATTCTAAAAAACATATGGAAAAATAGACTTGACATGTTTGGGGAAATCATCAAACTTGGAAAGGTACCAATTCCTAGTAGTATAGCTCCTTCCCATTAAGTAAAAAGTAAAACCTATGGCATTGCAAAATGCATAGACACTTTGAGCAATGAAAAAGATTCCCCAAAACCCTAATACCTCAAACAAGTAATGTGGGCATATAACTTTATCAAATAAACCACCCATGGGAATCTTGTATTCTTTTTCCCCATTTCTTCTCATTTTTGAAAGGAGATAATGGTGGTAGAAGTTGCCACTTACTCCCACCAAAAATAAAATTACCCCAAAATATTTCAAATCAATTACTGGCTCTGCTTCTGCTAATCCTTGACTTTGAGCATATATCACTGTTGCAGTGGATATCAAATAACCTAGGCTTATGACAATTGCAGAATCAAGAACCATCCCACCACTGTATTTGTGAATGAACATCACCTGAAAAATATAGTACCATTTTTTCCCTCTTAGATTTTATCTATCCGTACAAATAGAAGTAACTTTATTTTTAGAGTTTAGTCCCAAGTTTGAGTCAATTAACAAAGTAATTCTTATATTTTCAATAAGAAAACGGGCCTAAAACCCTATGTGCTATGACATTTTTTTAATTAATCATAAGATTATATAAATTTATTGAGACATTAAATTATAACACACCGCAAAATCTTACGTCTCTGCTAAATCTCAAAATCCCATCCCAATAAGACGGTACCCATCAAGAAGGGATGAGACTGGAAGATAAAAATTAAAAACAGTAATAATTGGTCCAAACCTTTAGGAATAAATCAGAAATTAAACATGCAAACAAACCAGAATTGAAGCAAAAAAAAAAAAAAAATTGAATGGAAAAGGGGAAGGGAATACCTCAAAGATCCTTTTGAAGAAATGAAAGGTAAGAGCAGAAGTGAGCAAGAAAAATCGAAAATCCTGATGAGGGAAAATCCAGAAGGAAGCAAGAGCCGCCAAGAAGGAAGGCGTGTAAAGTAAAAGCATCCCATTTCTGCTTGAAATTTGAATCTCCTTCTTCTTGTTGGTATCAGTCGCAGAGTCGATGTTCCAAAACTTTGAATATTTCAGGTGCTTTCCCTTCACTTCTGAGTAGCCTAAGTTTGCCATTCCTATCAAATTCAACACGCACATTATTTTGATGAACAATGAAGGAGGTAATGGGGAAAATATTTTTGTAATTAGAAACATGGCTTCCTTCATTTTTCCTCCTCCTTTTGTTTTTTTTTTTTTTTGGGTGTAGAATGAATTATGGACACCACCCGTCAGTCGTACTTAAAAGGAAGGAAGCAACGTAATTGACACGTCGTTTCAAAAGTTACATGGTTTCCATCGCTGTTTTCCTTTCCGCTTTAATTACATTTAATTAAATTATTATTTAAAAACAAAAAAAGTTGACATTTTGGTCATTTGGTGTGAAAGCGAAGCGATAATCTTATTTATTTCATGGCCCATCAAATCAAAGTTGAAGTTGGTGACAAAACGCCACGTTACTCATTGATTTGCCCTCTATTCAAGCATTTTTAAAGATGACTGCCCCAAAATTAATTTACAATAATACCCTTAATCATTTAAATAAATTTCTTTTTTATTTAATGGTTTGATTTTCTTATTTCTTTTTTTTCTTATTTAATTCTTTTAGTTTTTTATCTCATTTATTTTTTTTATATTTATATTTTTCCTCTTTTATTTATTTACTAAATAATATACATAATCATTTATGATACAAAATAATGAGTATATCACCAAATGTGTTAGAATGAAATTTTGGAAACAACATAAATTAGAATTTATGGTTTTATATATTTTCGGTTATTTTTCGTATATTATTATATGTATTTTTCTCTGAAAAATTATTGATAACTTAAAAGAGAATTTTTTCTATTATATATAAGTAATGTTAAATAAATTAATAAAGAATCAAAAGAAAATTAAATAAATATTGAAACACAAAATAAATAATAATAATAATAAATATATATAAGATTTATTAAACAAATAAAAGATAATAAATATATAAATACTATTAAATAAATGAAAGGGAAAAAAATATAACTAAAAAAAATAAATGAGATAAAACAATTAACGAATTAAATCAAAAAATAAAATAAAATAATTAAATTAAAAATAAAAAATAAAAAAAGAAAATAATTTATTTAAATGAGTGGAGATATTATTGCCAATTCATATTAATTTGGAAAGAGAATTAAAAACGAAATTGATTCTATCTTGCCAAATGACACAGGAATTAATGAAATTTCCTTGATGAAGTAAACCTCTAGGTTCCAAATGAATATTCAAGAGGAAAATAAAAACAGATGGATTAATTAATAAGTATAAAATTAGACTTATAATTAAAGGATACAAGAAAAATAAATACCTAGATTACTTTGATACGTATTTTTTTGTGACAGGAATAAATTCCAATCCCCCTTGTTTTTCTTCTATGAAAAGGATGTCGGTAATTGAAATTGAATCTGTGGTCCCCTCTCCACCGTCCAAATTAATATGAATTGTCGTTGTTAGGTATCAAAAAATAATATGCTTACTGTGTTTTTTTAATGTTCAAAATTTTATTCAAAATTATTTTTCTAATTTTGTTATTTTGGAGGGGGAAAAAAATTAAATACTGAAGAGTAAAGTTTTAAAAAGTACCATAATATTGTTGATTCAAAAACATAGATGGACGGCCTCCAACAAAAACCCGAATTATTAGAAATCCCTAGACCTACCCCATTGCGATCACTACTATTTTCAAAATCATTCCAAAAGATTAGTAACCTGGCTCTGTGAGATTCTACTTAAGCAAATAGCTTATGAAATAAGAGATTTTGAAACTTTTTTACCCAATACAATTTTGATCAAAAATTTTATGAACAAAATTACCTTTCAAGTAGATCTTTACTTGGGTACCTCACGCAGGGAGTGGGGATGAAATTCATCTATTTACTTTACTTGGATGTTTAAACCTGCAAATACTTGCTTACCCATCTCAAAAACTGCCAACACAAGTATGTGTATACATGTACTATTCTTTTTCCCCCCTCTGGATTTCATACACAACACTTAACATTCTATTGCATTGTTCCTAAAGAGTTTCCGAATAACACTCGTCATCAGTACCATTACTACCACTTCTCCTTGATCGGAGAATTCAATCAAGTAAAATGGAAACATTTTCAAAACAGGCCTATAACTCACTATACAAACTCCACAACAAAATCTTATGTACTAAAACTACAATGAAAATAAACCAGGAATATATTGCTTACTCATCCCAAAGACAGGTGTAGGAAGAGGGGTCTGAAGCTACTGAGGATACAACCTCAGAAAGAATCAGACATGGAACTCAATTGATTGTCTCTTTTGCCAAAACTGAATGCAAACTTCTGTTTCTCTTCTTCTAACACAGAGCCAAGCATGCCTCTGAGAGAAGATTTTGTCCAAAGCACAAGTTGTAAATCATCTTATTTATCCTAATTGTAGATTTTTACCGGCTTCTCATATGTGTGACGATTCTGCAAAATTGAGTTTGTCATAATAGAGAACCAGGACAAACAAGACGACTCATTATTATTATCTTCATCTCTTTTTATAGTCACTACTTAATACTTATAGCTAATCAATGAAGTCACAAAAACAACACAGTACTTGACATCACAAAAAAGGAAAAAGAAACGGCAACAGAATGCAGTGAAAACTTGAGCCCTACAATCTATAGCATGTTTTGTAAAGCCTCTGACAAAAATCTTAAGATAGCCACCACAGATCATTTCAACAGCTAAAAAGACTAAAGTTATTCCAAACAAACTCATACCTGATTAGCTGCATGTGACCTCTTCGGAGCATTGTCCGTGTGTTCCAATCCAAGATACTGCTCCCAAGCACCATAGACATCCCTTCGCTAAAAATCACAAAAATAGTTCATAGGGTAGAGAACATAACATATTGATTTGAGAGAGAGAGAGAGGTAGACAAACCTGAAAACGACTGGACACAACATCTGAGTCTTGAAGGTACTCGGGTCGACCCAATGACAAAAATGCGAAATTCCACTGAGTGAATAAGGGGGGAATTTGGGGGAGAAAAGAAAAGTTAAAATTTCAACAGTCACTTGAATCTTTGTACAAGAGTACATTAATATTCCAAACATAGGGGGAAAAGGTCAAGAAAACTCTTACTCTTGATAAGGGTAAGCAAAACGAGAAAGCATTCAAATTTTAGTTTCTTTACTTCCTGTGTGGAGTATGACAACACAAGTGAAACATTGAGATGATACCTTTGAGAATTCTTCATCTGGAACCTGCAATTTTTTCTGAATCCGAACTTTAACTTCAGCTAATGTTTCACCCTCACGGATGACCAGGAAAAATGGTTCCCCAAAATTCTGAACCTGCTGTTAAAGGAATAGAACATGAATGAATGTGACGCAGCAAAAAATCATAAATAGAAACATAAACCTCAACAACTTACCACTTGATTCTGAGTTGTGTCTTTCATAAAATGATAAACATGAATTAAGCGATCATGAGGACCAAAATTTTTCTCCTCTTCTGGAATCTGAGGAATAAATAAAAAGATAGAATCCTTTTAGTGAAAGTCGAAAGAAAAGCCTTGTGTATTCACCTAATGCATGTAAAATGTAAACCATGAAAACAAGCCACCATTTTCAATACCAGTCAAAACAATTTAGAGATGTTCCTTTTCTGGCCAAAACTAAACAGGAACAGTAAAGTCATGTACCATATTTCTGTGGCATCGCCCAGAGTCATTAGATAATCAAATACAAAAAGAAAAAGAAAAGAAAAGAAACAAAGGAGCCACACACTAAAGAAGATAAAATAAAAAGGGTGTGAGGAAGTTCCTTAAAAAATGTTACATAATTGAAATAATATCCATTCAATAAAAAACATATTACGATGCAACTTCAAAGACAATCCCCAACAAATCGAAGACCCAAGAAATGCATTCTCTTGTTGTCCATCTTTTTAACCGTATGCATCTCTAGAAAAGCTTCACCACAATTATCAATATAATTTGACTGAAAATAACAGCACACTAGCTTGTTGAATGATGACTGGCCAACACTTGACAAAGTAAATCATCTTCCCCACAAATTACATATTCTGGAATTTAAAAAGACTACACCATACAGGTAACAGTACAAAAATAACTTTAGAACATTGAATAAAAGTCTGATATATAAAACTTCATGTTAGTCTGCTGCACCATGTTAGTCGGATATATATAACTTTATGAATGGTGCAGAATGTGTTTAACATTTATAAAAAGACATGAGGAAAAGAAATGTTAGTCTGCTGCGCCATTTAAACACGAAGGACGGACTTCTAGTCAATGTTTAAAAATAAGTGGCGGCGCCTCGAGGCGGCCGGCCATTGAGGCGCGAGGCGGACCGCCTCGAGGCGGCGAGGCGGGCGCCTCGAGGACAAAGCAGATCTTTGCAAATCCCTAACCTTATGTTGAAGAATCTTTACAGAAATGATTCCAACCAACTTGTTAATTAATTGATGCAGTCTATTCTTTCTAGAACTATTATTGATTAATTTAGAGGGAAAATAAATAAATAAATAATTATATGAATTTGTTACATAAAAAATATTATTAGACTCCAAATAGCTAGCCAATGTTGGTTGGAAGACAGATCTACATTCAATTGATTTGACAAGATTTGGAATTGTTTATTTTTTATTTTTGTATAAAGTGTGTTTATATATATTTCCATTTTTTTTTTGAAAATTTTAATTACATAAAATAGCAATAGAAATTTAAACTTTCAAGATCTAAAAAATTATATTCAATAATTGTGTTTCTTCTATGAGTCATTTTGGGGTCCATATATTATACAGCTACATATTATTTGAGGAAACTTGGTAGAAACATGACATATCAATAAAAAATTAAAAAAAAAAAAAAAAAGTACTGCGCGTGAGGCGGCGGCCGCCTCACCCGTAGTGAGGCGGCCGCCTTGGAAAAACCGAAAGAGGCGGCCGCCTCAACGCGCCCTCGCCGCGAGGCGGCGAGGCGGCCGCCTCAACCGAATTTTAAAACAATGCTTCTAGTGGAACTACCAATCACCAACACAACAAATAGAGTGGATAATTAGGCCACAGTTAGTTATACTTTTAGTATTAAGCAAGCATCAATTTCAGAACATATACGTTTAGGAAAGGATCAAAAGAATAAGGATAGCTTTGCAGCAATTACGACTTACCTCCTCGGCACGCAATGTCCAGTACTGATCATTAATATTCTCAATCTTTTCATTGAGTGGGAAGATCTGCAAAATATAGTTGCAGAGTTACTCTCTCTCTCTTTAGGATATTGAATGCCAAAATTAAAAGCAAGACATCACATAACAACCGATGCCAGAGAAACTTGAAAACTTCAATAAAGCCTGCAGCCAAATCTAAATGCAGGAAGCAGCATTTCTTGCACTTCTTTCCCTCTAAAAGGCAAAACCTAATTTGCTGATTTCCCCTAAAGCTGGTACAAACAGATGGATACAGATTTGAAGGTTTATTCAGTACCCTAAAACATTTTATTTATAATTTTTGCTTCACTTTTTCAGTGAAAGGAACAAGCAGAAAAAAGTGTGTGAAAAACAACAGCAAAGAAGCAACAGGGTAATATTCAACTTCAAAATGACCATTACCACAGCACTGATAATTCAAAAAAGCGAAGATTTGGTCATAGCACTTTTCAGACTATTTAATTTATTATGTAATTGATAAATAAATAATCGATACATAATTAAAAATTGGAACCCATTTAGTGACAGTGTGAACAGTTATTGATAAGAAGGTCAGAAGGATCTTCTTGATGGAGAAAAATTATTGAGACAAAACTTTCACACTTGTGATTCAGTAACAGACTGTAGTGTGTGTACTCTAACAAACTACCCGGAGGGGCTAGGTTGATAAGCAAGTAACTATCATTCATCATTAACTATTGGTATACCCTCAAGGATTAAGAAAAAGACTACATTGACTAAAAGTCCATTTGGTACCTTGTAAATCTTGTGATAGAAAACTTCAAGCAACCTAAGTTCAGCATCAGGATGAGACAACTCAACCTGTTCCAGATTAAGGCAGAGAAAAGTGTGAATTTCTATGCATATCATCAAACAATTTTATCTGATAAAGATAACATTAATAACATGTCAAATTTAAGTTTCATTGACAAAAGGATATATTGGACAATTCAGAATTTTAAAACAGCTCAAAAAGGCCTTAGAGAAGTTCAAAATTTGAGCTCCTCTTAGGGAGGTGGTATTTTCAATGTTTTTTTTAATATGAAACAGAAAAGAGTATCAATAATCCAGAATGAGTTTTTCAACTAAAAAGAACTTGTCAAAATTGCAGACAAAACACTTAAAAAGTTAAAAGATATTTGAATGGTGCTTTTATTTGAAAAAAACAATGTAGTCATTCCCAAAGCCACATCAAAAGGAAGCTTGGACGAGATATTCAATAAGTGCAAAACGCCAAAGTTGCAGTAGTTACCTTTGTCTTAAGATCATCAAGTACATCTCCAACAGTGCTCTGTTTAGGCAATCTAATAGTATGAATCACTACCTGAGAAAAGCAAGTTTTTGTAAGAGGCATAAACTTGAAAGTGTGATTTCAAATAAACAATAATAAAGAAAACCTAATTTCATGTTGTGCACTTACTTCATCCTTGGTAGCAGAATGAAAAGCGATCTTCAATGTTTTCAGGCCTTGGAGTTCTGGCAGAGGAATATCCAGTACTTCATAATATAGGATGTCTGAAGTCTATCCAAAAGAGATGAAAACAATTTCTTCTCAGCCACTGAACTAAACAGTAACTGGAAGTACATAAGACATAATCAGTAATATCAAACAGAGACCAAGAATGACACTAACCTGATTATAGTGGACCAGCATGTCATATAGGTGTTCCACTCCACGGTACTTGATAGGTTGAGGTTTAGGCGTCTGGGAGTAACAGTTATGAGATGTAAGCCTAAGTTTGGATGGATCATCCAAGCCAAGATGGCGAGCTACTCTTTCCACGACATCATCATAATTGTGAAGCCTCGATCTAGAAATATAACATGAATGAGTGTTTTTTTTTTATATGTATGAAAGGAAAAAAATGGGTGAACAAATTCTAAATATGCCTTTACTGGAACTGATTGTTCTAGAAAAGAACTGTAAGACAAACTTACAACTCAAGTAAAAATTCATCCTCTTTTGGCTTCTCCAAAGATCGAAAGCGAACAACCTACAGAACACTGAGTAACTCAGACACTTGATCTATTTAATTTTTAATTATAGAAAACCATCATTACAATTCCAAACAGGAATGATGAATACCAACATAGAATCTAAAGTCTATACACCAATGAGAACAATTTGCAAATTTATCTAATTTGTATGTTACAGATGAAAGTTACACTTAAACTGGAAAATAATCAATTCCTTCCTTTTGATTTTATCAAGTACAAGCACTTAAGAGCTACAAAAATGTTGCACTTAAAAATCTAACAAACTGAAAAATGAATTCCATCTAAATCCATATCTTATCATCGGAAAGGTTCAAAGTATACCTGACGGTTATGCACATAAGCCAGATATGAAGGAACATCTGGATAGCGGCATTGTTCACTGTTTCCAGCTTGAGAAGATTTTTGGAAACAAATGATGTCCCCATCTTCAAGCTACAGAGAAAGTAAATGATTAAATGAAAAGAAAAGCAAGTTGATACAGAAGACAAAAACTGATTTAAGAAAAGAATAAAGTAACAAGAAAAATAAGATGCACAACAACTTTGCAGAGAGAGAGAGAGAGTTGACTCTTATATTATTAATATTTGAGACTTGAAAGCTGATTTAATATATGATAAATTGATCTTCAAAATTATCCAGGCCTTGCATCAACCAAAGATTGCACAAGGGCCATACAGAAACAAAATTTTCCATAAATAGTATTATACACAAAATGAGTCCATCCCTTCCACATGGCTGCATCAAATACACGACACTTTCTTAAATAGGATACAGTAGTTAAGAAGCAATTACTACAGGAGACGCCTCAAAATTGGTTTTGCATACCTGACTAGCTCGAAATGTTAGCTTCTTGTCTATGGGCTCGCACATAACATTAGGCTCAAACTTTATTTCCTGGCATAGAGAAGCATGTGTAAGATGACAATTGGAGAAAAAAACTTGAATAACACAAGAACAGTATACTTAAAGCAGATAAATAACCTCATAAAGGTCAATTTCTTCATCAGGAGCAAAGCCAGCCATTTCATTTAGTTTGTTCAACACTTCTACTGGCTTACCAGTACCCTTCACAAACAGCCTCCCAGCATAACTGACATCATAGAAGAAAGCCTATGTAATCATGATTAATACCTTACTATAATCCAAAGAGAAAAGAGGAGAGAAAAATACCGGAGATCCTCTTTCAAAGGATCATAGATTTTAAAGAATAGAAAAATATCCTCTTTAGTTTTTTCAGATAGAGGGACAGGCTGCAAATCCTGGAAAATTGCAGAGGTAAGAAACTATACAATTAAGAAAATCATGCCAGAAAAAACACTATCAAGATTTCATTTCGACAAGCATTAGAAAATAAATAAAGAAAAAGACTAGCAAAAATTACCGGCCCAAGTTCAACTTCCAGAAACAACTTTAGCTCTGCATTATTTGCCTTATTGGAAACCTCTCTCAATTGTCCAACCTACATGTGTTGCAGAGTTACTATAAACAAAACAAGCAAGCACAGTAATCCAGCTAAAAAAATGGAACAAAGGATAGCTGGTAGATCATCTACTATACCAACTCAATCAGTGATATTATACATAGGTTTTTTACCCCATATCATGAATTCCACCTTCTATGTCGAAGAATATTATAAGCAGGAATCTATTTATGTTACAAATTCATCTCACCAAAGAATTTTTCTTTTTTTCCCCTTGGATAAGTAACAAATAAATGCAACCTTACTTGACACAATAAAACTTTTCAAGACACCATTAATATACTTGCTCTCATGTTTCTTACAAAAAATAAAACTTTTCAAGCCAAGCCCAATTGATCTCTAATGCAAATCACTTCAGAAGCAAAGCCAATAACACACACCCCATAAACACTCACCACCACACTGTTGGAATGACACAGGCAAAGGAACATAGAAATGAAAACAACTGATCCCTAACTTGTTTGTCTAATACATACAAAAAACATCAACCCTAATAATCAATCAATGTTAATATTTATGATATTTAAGCCAGACGAATGCATATACTAGCCGTTCCACAACTTGCAAAATCAGAAAATGTTACAGATTAAAGGATGAGAGCTGAGAAAACAAAAGTTTCTTACTGATTGTGCCTCCTCCTGAGGTGTCAGTGGTCGATTTGGACGATAAGTATGGTTTTGGCGCTTTGCCCACAGCCAGAAACGCTGAAATTGCACTGGTATTCCAAATTCCTTAGCAACTTCTTCCTATGAATCAGAATACATGGACTATAAACATCCCAATGAAATGGAACTTCAAGGGAGGAGGTTTCACATTGTTAATTTTATAGGAAGAAAGCACCCAAATATATATAAACCCCCCATATGCATGAATCATAAAAACGGACATCTATAAATGCATATTATGACTTCTCAATAGCAACTAAGACATCTGTATGCATTCAGGAAGGAAACTTTTTTTCGGATAAGATACTCGGCATGAACAAAACCAAACAAAGCCTCTTCCGACTAGGCGGGATCGGCTACAAGCAAAATAATTTCCAAAATGAGAGTAAAGAAAATAAGAAATAGTACCTTAAAATGGTTAAAGGGCATTTGTTTCTGAATTCGGAAACTAGGAACCTTATCATGATCTACAAGGTCAAAATATATATCCTTTCCAACCTGTTCAAGTAGGTCCTCAGTACGCGCAACCTAAAGGCATAGAGTGGTGGTGTTAGCAAGTATGTTCCACAACAAATAACTTTCACATTCCTATCAAAAAGAAATAAATTTCATACAGTCATACTTTACTAACCATTAAAGACGTTTACAGGGAGAGGAGAGAGGAAAAAGTAGAAGAGAAATTTGGAAAGTCGTAACCTTTATGATAGTATACAAGTGTGCTTCCGCTTTTTCCTTTCGTTTTTGCTCCTTTTCTTCTTGTTCTTTCTTCAACCTCATCTGAAATTCATTTGCCACGTTCAGATCAAGACTTAGTTGTTACCAGCACACCATTAAACTTTCATAGTCAATGAACATCATCACACATCTCACCCTAAGGTGCTCGGCAATATCCTTCTCGTCCACGTTACATATTATTTTGTCCTTGTCACTTTCACGTATATACACAAGCATATATGCATTTGAATATTTTGTAAATTTGAATGGAGAATTGTTGAAGCCAGGATTTGTATGTGGTAACTGTCAGATGCAACCCAAACATAAAAAAGCATCATTATGAAAGAAGTATAACATTAAAATAAAAGTTAATGCATAAGTCTCAGAACATTAGTACCTCTTCCTCGCCTCCATACTGCTCCTCTAATGCCCTCTTCATGTCTTCTTTTGTTACCCGTTCGTCATCAAATTTTAACCTAGAAAAGAGCAATCCAAGAAAAACTTGCAATTTAATAAAAATGACACAGCAGCGACATAGGATTCACAACAAAAATAGATCAGGCTTGAATCTCATAGGGAAACAAATAAAAAACACACACTCACGCACACAAGTCTATGAATGGGCACTACTGTCCATGTAAGAATGCAAACTACAATCTCAAATATTATCAACAAGAGAACCAAGTAGGGAAAAGAAATATAAATGTATGTTGTTAAAGGCGGCACAGTTTGGGCGGGTTTTTCAAATAGTCGCCTATGGCGCTTGGGCAACACCTTAGGTATTATAAGTTATGATTCCTTATATGTTAGATAAAATTCTACATGTTTGACTAGTCAATCTACCCTTTGACTGGTCAAAGGCGGCGCTTAAGCAGCGCTTGTGTGGGTTGCACTACCAAAATGTCTTACTCCGCCTACCGCCTTTGACAGCATAGAAAAAACACATATTTATTCAACTCTTCTCTAGTAAGGACATCCTTACTTATCTTAAGGATGTGTTAATGTGAACCATTGGATCAATCCAATGTCACTCATTTCATTGTTTTCTTATAATAAATGCAGGGAACAACTTTTTGCTGACAGCGAGAATTAACTACACAAAATATAATGTAATGAGGGCCATTGGATTGATCCAACGCCTCACATTAATCCATCCTCACTTGAGAAAATTAAGGATGTACTTACTTGAGAATGGTTATATATAGAATAATTCACAAGTGAGGATGTTGTCATTTATTTTGCAACCTTGCTTACATTTGGCAAAATATTTGCTGACATCATTGCCTCCAAAAACAATAGAAAAAGCATAAAAGAGGAAAAGAGGGCTAGACATA
Organism: Zanthoxylum bungeanum; assembly: GCA_019454045.1. Lineage (NCBI taxonomy): Eukaryota > Viridiplantae > Streptophyta > Magnoliopsida > Sapindales > Rutaceae > Zanthoxylum > Zanthoxylum bungeanum. Next base: position 168,475 of record SKCR01029750.1, read on the forward strand.
TATAAAAAGCAAAATTTCAACAACATTAAACGAAATTAACAAAAAAGAAGAAAACCCCCTTAGTATCAATTATGTGCAACCAAACAATGGACATGCATTGTACATGATCTTGAAGCATATGCCCATATGGAAAAATGAAAGATTCTAGTTTCAAACTGACAGATATGTGGTTATAGAAGGCAAACACAAGGGTCTTTATAAATTAATAGTTTTAGGTAGGTTAAAAATAAAAATTAAAAGGATTAGACAAAAAAAGGGGGAGAAAGTGAGGGGAAGCAAAAAGGCAAACTAGAATGAGAAAGAAATAAAAGTGCATGTAAAGATTGATCATTTATAATTTTTTTCATTTTTGAAAAGAATACACTAATGTCTAATATGCCACTACATAAGTTCAGAATTGTATGACTTCTGTGAATCTGAAAGAAATTTAACACACAAAAAGGTACTATCAACTTTTCAATTTCTTGACCTATGCTTTATATGTCAATTCCTCACTCAGAAACTTTCACATTAGTGTATAGATATCCATATATTGCATACCATTGATCTGAAAGAGTTGGCCTGATATAGGCATAGTAATGTCCACCATGCACTCCACCGCTATGAACCAAAACACTGCAAGCAAACAATCATTAAATCCTTAACCTCCACATGTGACCCTCTTCCTCTTAACACACACTTACCACACGTAAAAGTTTTTACAGTATAATTCAAGAAATATCTAAATTTTAATTTTCATGGTAAGAACACTTCAGGTTTTCTCTCTTTAAAATTTTTTCCTCAGCTTTGTTAGTAGTATAATTCATCCTTACTTAAAATCAAAAGGTATTAGAAAAGGCATATAACTTGTGGTATAAGTCAGAATCTATGATTGAATATTACACGATGATAAACCACAACATACTACCTGTGAAGAGTGTAAAGATTCCGAACACCTCTATCCGCATCAGGTGATAAATATTTTCCATTCTCTCTATCAAGATCAAGTTGCAATGGAAACTCATATCGGTCATTTATCTGTTGACCATTAGCAATATGAACGATTCATACTTTAAAAGATATATGTACAAAAATCATATCTAAAGTATAAAAATAAAAAATCAAAGCAAATAACTATCAGTGAATCAAATTGTTGATGTACTCTATAGATTGGTGGTGGACCATGCTTTGACATAATGAATTGAAATTTCAGAAATCTCACAAATTATTGTTTACTTCGTCTAGAGAAAGGTTTCATCATTTAAGGTAATTAAGAACAGATTTTACATATACTATACATAAGACCCATACATAAAAATATGAAGTTGCATGTCTGCACCTCTGCGTATGTCTGTGCATAGAAATATCCTGTCTAGAATTTTAGACACATCATCTATGCATTAACGCCCAAAATATGCCTATGCCTACAGACTACTACATAGTCAATCCAAATCTATATACTAACAAAATGAGCACATCAATCAATCAGAACAATAAAGAATGAATAAAGAAAATTTTACCAGAACAACAATACAGTAAATATCAAACAAAACTTGCAATGTCTCTGAGCAATTCCACAAGTATATCACAATGGCAAGGAATTATCTACTCAACAACTAACCTTAACCATAGTATCCCGCATAAAATCATACTCAAAGCGTTTTAACTGAAGTTGAAGAACAGGAGGAAAGTCAATGAACAGGACACCCTTCCTAGCATCCTGAAAAGACCCAAAATTAATATAATCAAAAATTGTCTCAAAACAGTAAACATTCAAGCGAAAGGCAGAACAGATGGAGAAAAAATTGCATTTAGTGATTCACTAGGAGAGGAAACGGACCAGGGTTCTAGAACAAAAGCCAAAAACACAGGGCAGCACAAAATCTATAAAAGGAAAAGAGGTAAAAGAACTGGCAAGATAAACCCCCAAAAAATAAACAAATTTGTAATTAATGAATCAAAACCTTTCAAGTTAGTTAAATCTGTACAGCTTGATTATTGAAGTTTGTTTCTTAAACAACTTACAATTAACAAATTCAAGTTCCAATGTTTCCGAGGCATCTTACCTGTAAACCATGTTGTTCAGCATGATACTTATTATCGCCCTCAAGACGTTCCACTTCCACATATTTGTCAAAAGAAGCATACACATCTCGACAGCCTTTGACATCAAGCTGAAGATCTACACTTAAGTATACCAAATTCTGTTAGGGTCAAAATCAATTTGCACTAATTTAGTCTTCAACTGAAACCGTAAAAACGCACCATAGAAAGATTCCTTTCGAGTTGATTTATAGTCCACATTGATGCATTCAATGTAGTTCATGTGATGTCCTTCGAATAATTGTTGTATCGTACCCTCCACAACAGTTCCCTAAGCCAGCAAGAGAAATATTTAAAACATAAGTAGAAGCCAAAAAAAAAAAAAACAAAAGAAGTTTGTAACCATGAAACCCTATTACCTTCATCTTATCTTCAAGTTTTTCACAAAGAACCCTATTAAGTTCTTGAACATCATGCTGCATGAAAGACTCATATGTGTCCCATCCAAAAGACTTCGTCAACTCTTTCGTTGCTACACTACAATCGCTATATTGGAGTTTGTAAAATAAACTTTGCAAAGCAAGAGGTATGCTTCCTGATGGCAAATCATTCTCGGTTGTTGGCATATGATACACAGCCTGCAATAACAAGATGTGGGGTTTCCTTGCTGATAATATCAATATGACAAGTTATGAAGAGTAAACTCACTAACCTTTCTGAAGTAAGGAATATGATACAGTGTTTGAAGAAGAGAGTTCATGTAGCAAGTAGCTCCTTGGTTCTTAAGTCCAACATAACCAGTCTCCTTTTTGGAGTCATGTGACCAATAATCAACAACCCTACGGACAGCAACATCAGCTTCAACTACGCATGTGTCATTCACAAGATAACCTCTACTGGGGTCATACAATTCACCAAGGGGCATAAACGAAGTAAAACCCCAATCACTCTCACGTGCATTAAACTGATGATGTGTGTCTGCAAAAGCAAGCAACAAACAATTGAATCATCTATAGTTAGCAGCAATACACCACAACAGTTAGCAAGCTTTGAGTCAAGTTTGGCCTGCCAAAATTAGCTTGACAATAAAGAAATAAGAATGTAAAATCAATATTGTCTTATTTTTGTTTTCTATAAGCATTTAATGAATTTCATTTACGCTATAAAGCAAAGCCGCACGCTTCAAGCCATTACCCCTTGAACCATGGCTCAATGGTGCATATAACGTATAATAATTACATTCCGATAGACTCCTTGTCCATTTTCACTTTTGTTACTTATGTAATGAATACAAATATTTATCCAAACAAATTACAAGAATCAACTGTTTCTGGTTACAAGTATCAAAACAACATATTTGATTAAAACTCAAATAATCCTGGAATTGCCAGACCAAAAAAGTTTCCAAATTTTTTTGCCATACTCAAGTTTGAATCCACATTAAGAGTTCAGCTGCCTCTTTTTTATTTTTGTTATGATTTCTTTGATTTTGGAGTCTTAAGGAAATTCAAAGGTTTGCTGCCTGTAATGGGTGGTAGAACCATGGAAGTGAATAAATAGCATTTGATAAGACAGACCCCTATTCTAATTATGATTGGATAGATCAAACTTTTCTTCTGGTTCATGTAAGTTTCCTTCACAAAAGAAGTATCCATTTCAAGGCCGCCCAATTATGCATTATTTTGCAATTATATCTAAAGTGTCTAAACCTACGCAGTCTTTCCCTTGCTTCTGTTTCAGACACCTCAAAGCCACACTCAATCTCCAGAAGGGCAGAAGGCAAACCATATCACTCACCAAACAAAAATTAATAAGATACACTTATGAAGAATACAGAAATCAAAGCTTAATAATGATCACAATATGAGAAAAATGTACTAATTTAATATTGTTTTCGTATTCTATGTTGTGAATGTCTCCACAGACTCCACTACACTACAAATTAGGGAATAAGACGAGAAAGTAACAACAATTTTTTTTCCAAATTATACAATGTTTAGTATGAAAACAATGTAAGCTACGAAGAGAACAGAATAAAGATAACCACTTTTCTCATAATATTGCATATAATTTATTTCCTACATTATTTTATCCTAAAACCAATGCCAAAGATTTACCTGAAAAAGATGAAAGTGAGGTTTCTTATGTCACATGAATACTAATAATGAAGAAAGTACCTTTTCTAACTGAATACTTGCTATGAATTTGATTGACAACAGCTAAACTGAACTGAGCATATCTACTCCACCCATAAGGCAAATTTCCAGAGTCGGCAACATCTAAATACATTGACAGTTGATCCACATTGTTTCCCTTGGGAAAGATAAGAATCCGCCTGAGAAACACAAATCAACATAAATCTCCATGATCAATCATAGCGAAAAGAGTGTAGCTAAGAAGACCAGAGTCATTATACCATTTATAACTTCCAACGTAGAAAACATCGGAGTAAAGTTTCTTAGTATTAAGCCTCGTAAAATTCTCAATTGTCCATGTGAATCTTGCTGATGGTGGATCATCCACTGACGGCGCATCCACTGTAGTCGGCGTCTCTGCTTGTGCTACTAAAAACAATTAATAACGCAAAATAAATAACACACTAATGCTCCATTCACTCAATATATATATATATATACACACACACATATATAAAAGCAATAAAAAATATAAGTAACTAAAAATTAAAAGCAAATAAAATTGATAGAAAAATGACATGGAATTATTACACAATCTAATTTTGTTCCATTGCTGACCAATTAAAAGCATGAGACAACTGTTTAGATTATGAATTCAATTTGATTTTGTTCTCCTATGGATTTTCTCGGGAAACAAACGGAAAAAGGAATTGAAATGAAGAACCTTCCATTGGCTGAGGACCTTCGACTACTAAGTCGGAGTGTGGGACCAACATCTCATCGCTATCCTGTCGCTACACAAACAAATAAATAAACGAAACATGTCAATGGAAAAGAGAGCTTGATTTAGTAATTGAAATCTTAGAAACTAAGTAAAGACCAATCAGAACAATAAATTCGAAGTAAATTGAGACAAACATCGAGATACTGTAAAAACGGCTGCGTATCAGCGACGGAAATTAAATTGAACTGACAAAAAGAATGAATGGAAAAGAGAGACGGAGATTTGGTACTTACATCCAACGGTGGAGGAGTCATCAGAGTCATATTTGGTCGTGCGATCGACTGAATCTAAGTGCTCTGCTGATAGTATGAGAAATTTTAGAGGAGAGAGGGAGACAGACAGACAGACACGATTGGTTGGGGGAAATGAATAAAAAAAAGACAACGGGGCTTTTGGTTACCGAGAGGCAATTAAGGTATTTCACAAAAAGTTTGTAGGAAACTACGAGACGAGGACGAGAAATAGTTAAAAGTGCTTTTACGTCAATAAATTTTATAATATTAAACATAATTGGATATCAGATCCATTTGGTATAACTTTCAAATAAAATTTCATCGGAAAGAGATTATAAAATTAGAATTTTTAGAATTAGAGTTTTTGATTAAAAAAAATTAATAGTTTGATTGTAAATGATAATTTTTATTAAAAATTATAAAATTACTTTAATGGATAAGTTTTTTAAAAGTTGTGTTATGAAATAAATAAAATATTATTATTAAATTAAATAAGAGTATTATAGATAATTTAATACTTTAAAAAATCATTCTAAGCTCTACTTTCAAAAATTCAAATTTTGAGTTTTTACTAGTTTTTTTAATTCTCAAAAACTCTAATTAAAATACAATCAAATACCATCAAAAATTTTGAAAAAATTCTTGGGATTAAAAAATTATTTTTACCTCTACTTAAAGTCATACCAAACCGCCACGTAATTGTTGACTTATTGTGGATGTAAGTACAAATAATCAAATATTTATATGCATAATGTAAATAAGAAGTATAAGGTGGACCAAAATGATATTAAGGAAGCAAGACTTGGCTAAGTTTGGGCCCGGCCCGAGCATGATTAATTACATGTGGGCGATCCGGGCTTGGATCTGGCATGGTACCAGAACAAGCTTTTGATCAGGGCTTTAACGCCCCAAGTTGTCATTATAATTAAAAAAAAAAAAAAAAAAAACCAATTTTTTTTTTATGATTTTTGTCAAATTTACCAATTATATATATATACACACACACTAGACATATATATTTTAGTAAAAGTACATATCATTATCAAAATTGACCATTACATTGCAATACATATGTTTTCTGTTTAGTATCAATCAACCAGTCACTTTTCCATTAACATCATCAGTTACAAAATATTTAAGAAATATTTTTCCCCTGATACTATTTAATATTGTATTGGCTCATTTATACAAAATATTGACGGTTGTTTTTTGTTCGAATGAAAAAATAGGGAATTCATCTCTCGAATAAATCTCATTCGAACAGTGAATTTATTTGGTTAGTTGGGAACCACACAAATTTGACAAGCAAACAAGATTAAACACATAGATTTATTTGGTTCGGCGGAGAGTGATTTCAACCTATGTCCACGGGTGAAATGGGGATATTTTATTATGTCTCGGGGTCAACACCGACCCGATCTTACAAACAGAGGAAGCACATATACAATAATATAACGCCTCGGGTCTTAACGAGCCGGTAAACTCTCTCAAGTGGTCAGGTAACTGTCCAGCTTTCTCTATCTATCTCAAGCTCTTGAGTTCTGGATTTTTTTTTTAAAGTTTTTATAAATTTCTAACCCTTGAAATTATGACTCCAACCTCTTTTATATAGGCTCACAAATCCATTATTCCCCCAACTCTGACGTTAGCACATGTCACTTAGTCATCATTGCAGTCATAACTCTCATCAACCACCCTTAATCTAGCCAATCAGATCTGTTTATTCTTATGCTACTGCATCAGCCTATAGCGGCCTCTGGCGGCTCTGCTCTACCACTGTTCTGCCACTACATGGCATATGGCGGTTGGCAGAGCCTACAACCAATGTGAATCGTTGTTTTTCCTCCATCCTCATTTGCCTCCTGGAAGCACATATTCTCATTTAGGGTATATGTCACAGGACCTCAATATTGGTCACCAAGTGATCCCATCTTCGCTTCTTAGGTCCGCGTACCGAGGTAGATGATACTTATCGAAATCATGCACAACTCTTCAATAAGGTCAGGTTCATACATAATGACCTCATCAAGTCGGGTTTTACAGATTCCAAAACAACCTCGAATCTCTTTTTTCATGTGGTCGAGTCGGTGTCATATCATGATTCATCTTCAACACGCCCTGCCCTTTGGAGAACTTCTATATATCATATAGTCGGGTCTTCCTGTCAAATCTATCTCTTTCTGGGCCCTTGGGCATTTCCTATTCACTTTCAGCTAAGTATAATAGTCTTCGAAAAAACACTATCAATAATTGTCCCCTAATTCTCGATATCAATGAGTTTGTGAGTTGATGTCGGAAACTTTATAAAAGATTGTGGTGTATACATATGATGATCGGGCTGGTATCCTCGGGTTGAAAAACCCTCGTGAGTATCTCATACAAAACACCACCAGGTCTAACCACTTCGGGATGGACTGCTCGTACATTGTCATTCATGAGCTATTTCTAGTTAGTCATTTTCCCTTCTTGGTCTCTAAAGAGACGGTTATTTGGCACTAAAGTGTTCCCGGGAATATGCGAAGGCATAGTCTCTCTCATGAAATGACCATCACATCCATTTTTGTTTCGTTTCCCCGATGAATTAGATGTCACCCATATGTGACTTTCTCGCAAAAACTTTGACAATCGAGATTAACCGAGCATGTGGCTTCTATCCGAGCCTTTAACTTGAATTCAACGGTAGAAATTGACCTGATACGTGTCATGTAGGAAACATTTTCCTTGCGCAACGGAAACGGATTAGGCACACAGATCGGACTTGAAAATTTTTTCTGCCATTCCCTTTGAATTGCCGAATGGAACCAGCAGCTGCACTGAAATTTTCCTAGTGTTTTTGATAAAATTTTAGCCCTGAATCAGCCCCGGAACAGTCCCTGAACAACCCCACAAAAATTGCACTGTTTTGCACCCAATATGCACCCAATGTACTACATAAACAACCCCTGAATTGCGTGGGCTTAGGCTGTGTTTTGGTTCTAATTTTTCACTTGAAAATAGCCTCAACACAGCCCTAAAACATTACAAAATATTCCCCAAAAAAATTGGATTAAAACGAAACCAAATCGAGTTCTGTTTCACCAAGTAAAGGGGTGGCAGTGAGTAAATCAAAACCCCATTGTCGTGTACTTGTAAGAATAAGATGAAGATGGATTTGTTCGACACCACAAGTCTTCCGAGCCACGTCTCGTTACCAACGGAAACTTGTGTGGGCAAGACTCACATAAACAATCCCTAAACTATTTAAAGATAAAGTCACACAACAATTTTTATTATTTTGATTTTTGTTTTTCCTATGTTCTTCTTTTTCTTTTCTCAACAATTGAGAGGATTTGGAGAAGAAGAAGTTGAAGGCTAGGTTAGAGTTTGAGAGATCTCCAAAAAGAAAAATCAAAATTTCTTTTTATACTTAGGGTTACTAATTTCCAAAATTAACAAACTATTAGCCTCCCCACCATAGCAACATTCAGCCATATGGCTTTTTTCTTTAATTTTGTAACATTAATCCTTTATTATTATAATAAAGGATATGTTACAAAAATAAAAGGTGTAATTGCCTTTCATAAAAAGCAATTACTCAAACCAATCAAACACCTTCCAAAAACCATTTTTGGAAAATCAAAAATCAAATTTTATATTTATTAAATTATATAAATAATATAATTTAATAATATGCAATTACTAATTATCAAATAATTATTAAAAGTATATACTAATCTTTTAATATATAGTATCAAGTGTGACACATCAATATTATTAATCATATTAATAATATTTATATATATGTGAGTATATAATTGGACTATCCAATTATACTAAATCCGCTATAGTATATCGAGCTAGCACGGGGACCAAATGGACTTACGGTTCCGAGCTCCAATAATCTCGAAATATTAATTAAGCTCTTAATTAAATATTCTGAATTATTAACTTCAGGTTATTCCACTAAAAATCCGAAGTTACACTCTCATTGCCGCAGATGATATATTAAGCCGAACCAAGTCGGTGTCCATCGATATAGTCACTACATACAAATTGACTCTTCATGAGTATCTCGTAATTAGAGTCGGGTCATAATGTCTGTTATACCCATCTAATTATTTATACCTTAAGTACCATTGATTCTCTAATGAAAAATTTATTTATAATCATTATGAATTTAAATTTTTCGATTCATAATAGAAATACTTGAGCGCTCAAACCGTTCAAGTACCGAATCAACCTTTAAGAAAGATACTTCTCTACTTCTCGCAAGAAGGAGTGAACTCCATATTTGTGTAAAATATTCTCAGCTACACAACAGATCATGTCCTCAAAGTACGTAGCTATTGGTCGAGACTGCTACACCAACCTCACCTTTGTAAATCAAAGGACATAACTGTCATGCAGGAGTTTGTAGTATACTCAATATTAAGATCAATCCATATATGACTATCTAGTATATTGAAATGACTTTCTTTGTTTAACAGATGTTATGAGAATGTCATTCCATATGGGTCCAGTCCAATATGATCACATCATACAAGGTGACTCCATTCTCATGTCTCTACATGGACGATACCGGATTAAGGTCGTCATACAAATATAGAATGGACCGCAGCTATAGATAAACCACAAACAAAGTACCCGATTTGTTTGTTCTCTATGGACTATTTAAGATTACTAACTTCAGACTTAAATCCTCTTGTGTATGACACTCATACACTAAGTCTGAAGGTATATAAGTAATCTAGGGTAATCAAGATAATTTATAATATGCGAAATTAAAACAAACACTTTGATAAATAAATAATACATCATTTTATTTCAAAATATATAAAACCGTTTACATAATTTGCAACTCTATGGCATATATCCCAATAATCTCCCACTTGCACTAAAGCAAATGGGACATGTCACGTAATCCTAGACCATTTAAGTGACCTTTAAACACTTTAGCCGACAAGGTCTTTGTAAACGGATCAGCCAGGTTATCTGCGGATGCAATCTTTGTGACAATAATGTCTCATCTCTGCACTATCTCCCTGGTGAGATGATATTTCCTCTTTATATGCTTTCCCCTCTTGTGGTTTCTTGGTTCTTTTGAATTTGTCACTGCACCACTATTATTGCAATAAAGTGTGAGTGATCTATTCATATCTGGAACAACTTCCAGATCTCCCAAGAATTTACAGAGCCAGACTGTTTCATTAGCTGCTTAACAAGCTGCTACATATTCAGCCTCCATGGTGGAGTCAGCAATGCAAGATTGATTTATACTCTGTCATACTATAGCCCCATCACCTAGGGTAAACATTGATCCAGATGTTGATTTCCTATAATCAACATCTGTCTGAAAATCAGAGTCCGTATATCCCCTCAGGATCATATCCCCACCGGAATATACAAGCATATAATCTCACGTTCTCTTAAAATACTTGAGAATGTGTTTCACAGCCACCCAATGATCCAATCCTGGGTTCGATTGAAACCTACTGACTACTCCCACTGCAAAACAGATGTCTGGTCTCGTGCATAACATAGCATACATGAGACTACCAACTGCTGAGGTATATGAGATATGTCTCATTTCCTCAACATCTTGAGGTGTCTTAGGAGAATGTTCCTTTGACAAATGAATTTCATGCCGATAAGGCATATTTCCTTTCTTGGAATTCTACATCCCAAATCACACAAGGATCTTGTCGATATAGGATGCTTGAGATATAGCTAACAGTCATTTCTTGTGATCCCAAAGTATCTGAATCCCAAGAACATAACTGGCCTCTCCCAAATCTTTCAATTGGAATTGGTTAGTGTGCACAACAGAACCTGGGCGACGCCGTTCATAGGCTCGCGACCTAGTTGGGAAGTACTAAATAACATGGAGTCGCCACCCGGTGTGAACCGGGAAAATGAGATTTAAGGCCGCACTCACCCCTCGCAAGGGAAAACCTCAAACCGCTGGGTTCAGAATGGTCCCTTACTTATGTCACTTGTAATAAGAGGATTTATGTAATAATTCAACTAGGCTTAAATAACATTTATTTCCAAAAATATCATGCTTCTAAATTCATATGCATACATCAACAAGTTCATCACAACATGCAACATCACATGGCAATCTTATGGAAAACTAAGAACAACCTAATCATGCTTGAGTATTATCTCATGAACCTATTAACCAAATAACATGCTAACAGCCTAATCATGCTTGAATACAATCCCAAGAACACATAGAATGGGTAAATGCGGGCATACAAATAATATGATTGGCTACATAACACAAGAAAGATCAACCAAGAGGCAATTATGCATGAATATGATAAGACAGGCTCAGTTCAGTGTGCGCGCGTTCATGTAGCGTCCGTAAACGCGTTCGAACGGAAATGAAACAGAATGCTCGCGTTCGTATGGCGTTTGATAACGCGTTCGAATGGAAATGAAACAGAATGCTCACGTTCGTATGGCGTTCGTTAACGCGTTCGAACGGAAATGAGACCTGATGCATGATAAGGCAAAATGCATGCCCGTTCGAGTTACGTTCGTAAACGCGTTCGAACGGGAACAGACCTGATGCATGAAATGGGACGCAATACATAAACAACAAAATAAAGGGGGCGCGGCGAAGTACTGCCGTAAATGTGGCCTTTTGGGGGCTCTTGATCTCTCAAAGAGGGGACCTTTAGACCAACATACTAAGCCCATGCGCGTCATATCACATCATGCATACAAACATAAAGACAATCATATTCAACTAAGTATGTCTGATTGAACGTATCTTGCATCCAACCGAACACACATCAACCGGCGCGGCAAAGCATCGTGGTAAATGGCTTAACCCCTCCCCATAGGGGATCTTTCATTCCACTTACTAAGCCCATGCGCTCGATTGAACCATGCATAAATAAACAACAATATTAAACGTAATGTGTCCGATTGAACGTATCTCGCATTCACCGAACACACATCAATCGGTGGCGGCAAAGCATCGTGGTGAAGGATTTTAACCCTTCCGATTAGGGGACCTTTCATCGCACTTACTGAGCCCATGCACTCGATATATCATACACAAATAAACGACATACATAATTTAATAACAAGAAATAGATAAACCAAAGCAACACAAAACAAGAGAAGGTGCCGTTTACTCAAGTGGTACGTGGAGTTGTATCCCAATACAGACCGCACTACCGTCCATCGGATTCGGCTACGGAATTTACGTCTGGGTTTCATCCTATATACCACAAGAGACGACACTTTTCCATTTCATTCAAGCCACAACATGCATCCATAAACGACTCTCATGCGAATAAAATTCAATAATAAAAGAAACGAATATAAACTAATAAAAAAGTGCCATCAGGTCTAACCTTTTCAGTCGTCTCTCGGACTCGCGTTTCACGAAGATCGGAAGGGGTAAAGATCCGTAACTCTTCCGGTTCACTGGTTCACTGCTCTCGTTCGTTGTCTTACTGTTTTGGGTCGTCGTCCTCCGTCTTTTGCCACTGTTTTGACTCTGATTCGCTGCCGCTATTACTGTTTTGCTGCTGTATTTTAGTTACTGTTTTTGGGATGTTCTGGTTGCTGTTTTTGGTAATTTAGGGGACTGTTTTGGTGTGTGTTTAGGGCTGCTGTTTGGGACTGATTTCAGGGGTAATTTTGGTGCTGTCAGGGGCTGATTTCAAGGGTTAGGGGCTGCTGTGTGTTGTGTTTGTTAAGTTGGTGAGGGAATGGGTTGTTGTGTGTGTTGTTTGTGTTTTGTATGTGAGCTAGGGGAAAAGGGTTGGAGATTATTTTCTTTTTTTTTCTATAATAGGCGTGAACTTTAGAGAGAGTGGAGAGAGGAGGCTTTTTTGTGTGAATGAGCTAGCTACCCTTGAGAAGGTTGGTGAATGGTCTTTTTATAGGCAAAGGGTTAGGCTTGACAAGGAAAGGATTTGATTTGGTGTTGGATAAGGAAAGTCAAAGATTGAGGGGGGACAAATCTTGGCTAGATAGGGAAGGTTGAATATTTAGTTTATGTTGATTAGGCATACAATATTTTAAGTTTGGGAATATATATGTTGATTGATTTTAACTTGGTATGATTATATTTGATTGGTTTAGATTAGATATGATATCTTTTTAATTTGGTATGTGATTTTTAGATTTGTTTTGATTTCACCATGTGTTAAATATGTGTTTTAAGTGGGCTTGGGCGTGTGGGCCAAGGCTTGGGCGAATTGGGCTTGATGTGAGGCTAGCAGCAAAACCAGAATTACCGACACCGTTCGAACGCCTCCTCGAACGTGGCACGAATGCCCGTAATCTGTTCGGAGTTCGAACGAATTAACGAACGCAGCACGAACAAAAACAGTGAACATTGTTTATTCTAACTTTCCCATTCCGACGTCCGTTTCTCGTGACTTCCGTGACTTAAAAGGTAGTGCCTCCAAATGAGACTCATCATAGGGACTAATATGCAAAAATACAGTGCCTACAGTTATCTAGCCAAGATTTCACGTCCGATAATATCTTTACATCATTCCCAATTAGTAAAATGTCATCGACGTATAAAACAAGAAAAACCATCTTCCTGTCAATGATGTACTTGTATACACAAAGCTCATCAACATTTTTCTCAAAATCATAAGACTTGATCGTGGTATCAAATCTTATATTCCAAGATCGAGATGCATACTTAAGTCCATAAATAGAACTTTGCAGCTTGTAAATATGTTGTTATTGACCTTGGGCTATGAACCCCTCTGGTTGTACCATATAGATACTCTCATCAAGATTCCATTCAAGAATGCAGTCTTGACGTCCATTTGCCAAATTTCATAGTCATAATATGCAGCAATGGATATAATAGTGCAGATGGATTTGAGCATGGCTACTGGCGAGAAAGTTTCATCATAGTCAACTCCCTCTTTTTAGGTATAACCCTTGGCCACTAGCCTAGCCTTGAAGGTCTGTACCTTCCCATCTAAACCCCTCTTCTTCTTGTAGATCCACTTATAACCTATGGGTTTCACCCCATCAGGTTGGTCTACAAGTTCCCAGACTGAGTTGGAGTACATAGACTTCATCTCTGGGTTCATGGCTCTGAGTCATTCCTCTTTATCAGAATCATCCATTGCACTACGATAGGTCAATGGATCATCCACACCATCGCTAGATGCGACAACTTGTGCCTTTCCAACTCTAAGATAGCGATCAGGTTGTCGTACAACCCTCCCACTATGTCTAGGTGGTAGATCATTTTGATGAGCTTGCATCTGATGCTCAGATGTTGAAGGTGTTATGTATTTGTCAACTGTCGTTAACGATGGTGTGCTGGTCGAACCAGCAAGTAACTCCTCGAGTAACATTTTACTTCGAGGCTTGAACTCCCTCATATAGTCCTCCTTTTATAAACGTAGCATTTGTCGATACAAACACTTTATTATCTTCAGGGTTATAGAAGAATCCACCCATAGTCTCCTTATGATAGCCTACAAATAGGCACACCTGAGAACATGACTCCAACTTTATAGTCTTATTCTTCAGCACATATGTTGGACACCCCCATATGTGGAAATGTCGTAAACTAGTTTTACGACCACTCCATAACTCTAAGGGAGTCTTAGGAACAGACTTAGATGGAACTACATTAAGGATATGCATGGCAGTTTACAGTGCATATCCCCAGAATGAACTATGTAGTGAGCTATAACTAAACATAGATCTCATCATGTCTAGTAAGGTCTGATTTCTCCTCTCTGCAATACCATTCTGTTGTGGTGTTCCATATGCTGTGAGCTGGGATACTATCTCATGTTCAACTAAGAATTCCTCGAAATCTCTGTCAATGTATTCTACTTCACGATCTGATCATAAAGTTTTGATTGTTTTACCTAATTGATTCTCAACCTCAGCACGATACTCTTTGAACTTTTCAAAAGTATATGGCTTGTGCTGCATTAGGTAAACATACTCATATCTGGAATAATCGTCAATAAATATGATGAAGTATTCATAACCACCTCGGGCTCTTACATTCATCGGTCCGCAAATGTCCGAATGTATCAGCTTAAGTGGTTGGCTGACTCTTATATCTTTTCCAGTAAAAGGTCTCTTGGTCATTTTTTCTTCTAAACAGGATTCACAGACTGGTAAAGTTCCGAGCTTTAACTGGTTAAGGCTCCGTTCTTTATCAATCTGTCTATTCGGTCAAGGTTGATATGATCAAGTTTAAGATGCCACAAATATGTGTCATCGTGAGAAATCTTTTGATGTTTAGTTTTAGGTTTCTCAACCTTAAACATTTCAACGTTGAGCAGTGACCTATGTGATAACGGTCTTAACACATACAAGTTATGTTCTGAGTTTCCTATGTATATGGTTAATCCATTTCTACCAATAATAACTAAATTGCTATTAAAAGAAAATGAATAACTATCATCCAAAAGTTTAGAAACAGAAATCAAATTCCTGCGAAAACCAGGAATGAATAACACGTTGTTCAAATTTAAATAACTATTATTTGTAAAATTTAAACTAGAAACTCCCACTGCTCTTGCTGAAACGGAATCCCATGTCCCGACCCTTATGGTGTAGTCACCTTCAACAAGGTCCCTCCATGAGTCAAGTAGCTACAAAAAAAGAAGAAAATGGTTAGTGGCTCCAGAATCAACAATCCAAGCGGATTTATCATCCTCCACTAATAGAGTTTCGATAACGAGTAAATCATATTTACCTGTATCCTTTTTCTCTTCCACCTCAGCAAGGTATTTAGGACAATTCCTTTTTCCAATGCCCGTTCTTGTTGCAGTGGAAACACTTTTTCTTGGGCTTGGCATCATTGGAGCCTTTCTTGTTCTTATTCTTCATGGGCTTAGTCTTAGCCTTCCCAGTGCTATTCTTCTTCATCTTTGCAGATTTAGAAGACTCAACAAAATTTATCTCAGCACTGGACTTACGAGGATCCACAAGCATGGACTCGTAGTGGGTGAGCTCATTAAGCAGCTGGGTCAAAGTAAAAGTCAACTTGTTCATAACAAAATTACTTTTAAACTGCAGGAAACTCTTCACAAAAGTTTCCATAATCATAGTCACCTGGCTACGCTCGTCAATACGAGCTCTATGGGTTTCAATAGTGTTGAGATAGGTCATCATCCTCAAGATGTGCTCTCGGACTGATGTCTCATCCTTCATCCTAGCAATCATCGTTGAGACCATGTCCTCATGACGTTGATGCTCTGAAGGCTGCCCGAACATGCCCTGTAATGACTTTATCATCTGAGATGTTGAAGCCATAAGTTTATGCTTTGCAGCAAGAACCTCATACATTCCTGTTAGCAAGTAGCAGCAGGCTTTATCATTTGTTGCGGCCCATTTCTGGTAGGTATCACACACGGTTTGTCTAGTATTTATGGCTGGCTCGGGAGGACACTCCTCCGTTAGAATAAACTTCAGGTCTTCGCAGACCAGGATATCGTTCATGTTACTTTTCCATTTAACATAGTTTTCTCACGTTAATTTGTCATTTGAGAGTATGGAAATAATTGGAGAAACCACGGCTGAAAAATAAAACAAACATGCATTTAACATTTATTCATCGCATATTTAAATTTTGGCATAAAATTAAATATGATGCATGAACCATGAATAACGAATTAGAAACCTAAGAGAATTACTATGCCATTGAAATCTATCATCCCACAATTAAGTACCGTCATATGGTAGGTCAAGTACTTGCATGATAGATCGAGACAATCTCAGTCGATTAATATATGCAGGAATAACTCTTATTCCTATATTAAACAACTATCGTTTGATTCGATCAATGAATTTTATTAACAATTAATTATTCTTTTATGAGTGTGACACGTCGTTTCAGGATTCTTGGACTTAACGAGTGAAGTGTCATCGTAGAGTATGTCAGGTCACAAAATACATCTAGAATTTCTATCCTATCGGAATCCAAACCTGATATTGACCCAAAATGGACACCATCCGTAGGAGAAGAAAGCAAAGCCGTCTCGAGTCGTCTTTTGAATCTCACGTTTTCGGACTAACAACGGAGATCGCATGATATACTATCGCATATCCCTCTCCCACTCACTATTTTAAGTTTTAAGGTTTCTATTTATAAAATATCTAATATTTTAATTTAAATAGTGTGAATAAATTTATGGCGGCTAAATCATAACTCTTACTAGTACATTATTAGTGACCTAACCAATTTTAACTCTTAAAAATTGAATCACTAATTTCCATTAGTCTCTACTAAATGTATTACTCAATTAAACTAATTTAATTAGAGTGGTATTAGTGACATATTATATTTTAACTTTTAAAATACTAGAACACTAATAGGTTTAAAATTTTAGAATCCTAAAAAGGTCAAGATTTATATTAAACTATTAAATTAATCTTAGTGCGTTATAAAATCCAATGGTACGTGGAATTATATCCCGAGTGCAGACCACATTACCGTCCATTCAGATTCGGCTATGGAATTTATGTTCGGATTTCCATCCTATATACCAATGGAATTTATTATACACTAATTAAGCTCAATATATTAGAATTCAAATTTTAAACCTTAAAATAAATTATTCCAATTAATTGTTTTTCCATGCATATCATATTCTAATTTTAACATTTTAAATCACATAAAATCATATTTCATGTCTATAATGATAATGCATCTATATGACATGTTATTCAAACAATTCGAATTAAACATACATATAACATAAAAAATATTATGCATTGATCGGGCTCTTATTGGAAAATAAAAAATACAACAATTGTAAACAATGGCTTTATAGCCTTACTCATCTAAACATGCAAATCAATATTTATAACTCATATAAACATATTAAAAACAGTAACTTTAAATGAAAAATAGAAGGGTTAAGAATATTTTTCAACCTTGCTACCTATTAGCTACCTGGGCGACGCTTGTTGTCCTAGGCTCGCGGCCTAGTTGGGAGTACGGAATAGCCACGGGGGACTAAACCGGAAAATAATGGAGTCGCCACCCGGTGTGAACCGGGAAAATGAGATTTAAGGCCGCACTCACCCCTCGCAAGGGAAGACCTCAAACTGTTGGGTTCGGAATGGTCCCTTACTCATGTCACTTGTAATGAAAGGATTTATGTGATAATTTAATCAAGCTTAAGTAACACTTATTTCCAAGAGTATCATGCTTCTAAATTCCCATATACAAAATAAAACTTATGTACACATTTCACATATATCTCACATCTAAAATTGCATGCTTAAAAATATATCAAAGTAGCAACGAACATGCAACTTCATTGGCATATTACATTCAAGAAAACACAAGCACGCATATTAACCATACAAGCACACATATGGGCACTTTTCCAAGTGGTACGTGGAATTGTATCCCAAGTACAGACCGCACTACCGTTCATTCAGAATCGGCTACGGAATTTACGTCTTGGTTTCCATCCGATATACTGCAAGAAATAATACTCAAATGTATCATGACATAAGCATATGAATTGTAATACATTAAACACGTTCGTATTCATACATGTGGG
Source organism: Zanthoxylum bungeanum (assembly GCA_019454045.1). Lineage (NCBI taxonomy): Eukaryota > Viridiplantae > Streptophyta > Magnoliopsida > Sapindales > Rutaceae > Zanthoxylum > Zanthoxylum bungeanum. Next base: position 187,169 of record SKCR01029750.1, read on the forward strand.
GATAGCTACTAGGAAAACTATGCGTTAAATCTAATGAAGAGGACTCAATTCAGTGGGTGCACGTTCGCGTAGCGTTCGAGAACGCGTGCGAACGGTAAACAGAAGGTTCGCGTTCATGTAGCATCCGAGAACGCGTTCGAACGGAACCAGACCTGATGCATTATGAAACTAAGAAAGTGCGTGCGCGTTCGCGTAGCGTTCGAGAACGCGTGCGAACGGTAAATAGAAGGTTCGCGTTCATGTAGCATCCGAGAACGCGTTCGAACAGAACCAGACCTGATGCATGCAACACAAAGAATAAAGATGACAATGTCAAATTCAATATGTCCGATCAAATGTATCTCGCATTCGACTGAACATATATCAACCGGCGCGGCAAAGCATCGTGGTAAAGGGTTTTAACCCCTCCCCATAGGGGATTTCACATCACACTTACTAAGCCCATGCGCTCGACTGAATCATGCATACAAAGAATTAAAAGCAATAATATTAAACATGGTGTGCCCGATTGAACGTATCCTGTATCCAACCGAACACACATCAACCGGCGCGGCGAAGCCTCGTGGTAAAAGGCTTTAGCCCCTCCCCATAGGGGATCTCACATCACACTTACTAAGCCCATGCGCTCGATTGAATCATGCATACGGAAATAAAGACAATCATATCAAACTAAGTATGACCGATTGAACGTATCTCGCATTCAACCGAACACACATCAATCGGTGCGGCAAAGCATCGTGGTGGAGGATTTTAACCCCTCCAATTAGGGGGACCTTTCATCGCACTTACTAAGCCCATGCACTCGATCGTATCATACGGGAATAAGCAACATACATAATTTAAATGACGAGAAATAAATAAACCAAAGCAACACAAGACAAGAGAAGGTGCCGTTTACTCAAGTGGTACGTGGAGTTGTATCCCAAGTACAGACCGCACTACCGTCCATTCGGATTCGGCTACGGAATTTACGTCTGGGTTTCCATCCTATATACCACAAGAGACGACACTCTTCCATTCATCCAATACCCACAACACACATCATACACACAACAAATGCCACAAATACAGGAAATATAATCAAAATAAATGACCAGAAATTAAATAAGAATAAGTGTGAAAGATACCCTCAGGTCTAACCTTTTAAGCTGTCACTCGGACTCGCGTTTCACGAAGATCGAAAGGGGGTAAAGCTCCGCAACTTTTCTGGTTCACTGGGTTGCCTCTTCCTTCGCTGTTCGGCCGCTCAAGCTACTGTTCCGACTCCGTTTTGCTGTTGTTTCCTTGTGGTTTTGCTGCCGTTTCCTCCGTGTCCTCAGCTTACTGTTTGTGGACTGTTTTGATGTTCTTGATGGACTGTTCTGTGTGTCATTTTTGGTGTGATTTTGTGTGGTTATTTCAAGGATTATAAGTATAGTTTATGTTACTGTTTTAAGGGATTTTAGGGACTGTTTTGGGAGTGGTTTAGGCTGCTGTGTTTTGTGTGATTTTCGGTGATGTGTGGAGGTTTAAAGGGCTGATTTTCGGTGGTGGTTAGGGGTTGTTTTGGTGCTTGTAGTTTCAGTGATGTGAGGGTAAGGATGAAGGGAGTGATTTGCTTGTGATGTCTAATATTTCTTGTGTGAATCGTATGTCTGAGCTAGAGAGATTCGAGAGGAGGGGTGGCTAGGTTAGGGGTTGTTTATATAGAGAAGGGCTAGGGCTTCACCTTGTCTCACAAGGAAGGGATTTTTGTTTCCAAATTAGGAGAGATGGGAAAGGTATATACAAGATTGAGGGGGGACAAAATATTTTAAATTAGGAAGTCAACTAATCTAAATTGGTGGATATCTTATTAGATTAGGAAGTCAAGTATTTGATTAGCTTTGATTGGTTTATGATTGATTTTAATTAGGCATATCTTATTTTAATTTAGTATGTGATTTGCTTAGTTAGGAAGTTAATATATTTGATTTATCTTTATTAGGTATGATTATATTTTATGTTTTATTTATTGGTAAATGATTTAAATATATTTACTTAATATTAATGTTTAATTTAATTAATTGGGATGTGTTTTATGGGCTTTGGGGGGGCTAAATGGGCTGGGGTGCGAGGCTAGCAGCAAAACCAGAAAAACCGACTCCGTTCGAACGCCAATTAGAACGTGGCACGAACGTCCGCAATCTGTCTGAGGTTCGAACGAAGTAACGAACGCAGCACTAACGAAGACAGTGAACTTGTGGAACGAGCTTGATGACGTACTTATCCTGAATTTCCCCTTCCGACCTCTGTTTCCCGCAATATCCTTAGCTAAAAAGGTAGTGCCTCCAATTGAGACTCATCATCGGATTTCACATGCGAAAATGCAATGCTTACAGAGATAAAGTCACACAATAATTTTTGTTCTTTTGATTTTTGTTTTTTTATGTTCTTCTTTTTTTTTCTCAATAATTGAGAGGATTTGGAGAAGAAGAAGATAGAGGCTAGGTTAGAGTTTGAGAGATCTCCAAAAAGAAAAATCAAATTTTCTTTTTATACTTAGGGTTACTAATTTCCAAAATTAACAAACCTTTAGCCTCCCCACCATAGCAACATTCGACACCACAAGTGAGTAAATCAAAACCTCATTGTCGTGTACTTGTAAGAATAAAATGAAGATGGATTTGTTCGACACCACAAGTCTTCCGAGCTATGTCTCCTTACCAACGGAAACTTGTGTGGGCAAGACTCACATAAACAATCCCTAAACTATTTAGAGATAAAGTCACACAACAATTTTTTTTATTTTGATTTTTATTTTTCCTATGTTCTTCTTTTTCTTTTCTTAACAATTGAGAGGATTTGGAGAAGAAGAAGATGGAGGCTAGGGTAGAGTTTGAGGGATCTCCAAAAAGAAATATCAAAATTTCTTTTTATACTTAGGGTTACTAATTTCCAAAATTAACAAACTATTAGCCTCCCCACCATAGCAACATTCAGCCATATGGATTTTTTCTTTAATTTTGTAACATCAATCCTTTATTATTATAATAAAGGATATGTTACAAAAATAAAAGGTGTAATTGGCTTTCATAAAGAGCAATTACTCAAACCAATCAAACACCTTCCAAAAATCATTTTTGGAAAATAAAAAATCAAATTTTATATTTATTAAATTATATAAATAATATAATTTAATAATATGAAATTAATAATCATCAAATAATTATTTAAACTATATACTAACCTTTTAATATATAGTATCAAATGTGACACATCAATATCAGTAATCATATTAATAAAATTTATACATATGTGAGTATATAATTGGACTATCCAATTATACTAAATCCACTATAGTATATCGAGCTAGCACGGCGACCAAATGGACCAAATTACCACAGATGATATATTAAGCCGAACCAAGTCGGTGTCCATCGATATAGTCACTATATACGAATTGACTATTCATGAGTATCTCGTAATTAGAGTCGGGTCATAATGTCTGTTATACCCCTCTAATTATTTATACCTTAAGTACCTTTGATTCTCTAATGAACAATTTATTTATAATCATTATGAATTTTAATCTTTCGATTCGTAATAGAAAGACTTGAGCGCTCAAACCGTTCAAGTACCGAATTAACCCTTAAGAAATATACTCCTCTATTTCTCGCAAGAAGGAGTGAGCTCCATATATATGTAAAACGTTCCCAGCTACACAACAGACCATGTCCTCGAGTATGTAGCTATTGGTCGAGTCTGCTACCCCAACCCCACCTTTGTAAATCAAAGGACATAGCCTGCCATGGAGGAATTCGTAGTACACTAAGGATTAAGATCATTCCATATATGTCCATCTAGTAGATTAAAATGACTTTCTTTGTTTAACGGATGTTATAAGAATGTCATTTCAATATGGGTCCAGTCCTATATGATCACATCATACAAGGTGTCTTCATTATCATGTCTCTACATGGACGATCACGGATTAAGGTCGCCATACAAATATAAAATGGACCGCAGCTATAGATAAACCACAAACAAAGTACCTGCTTTGTTTGTTCTCTATGGACTATTTAAGATTACTAACTTCAGACTTAAATCCTTTTGTGTATGACATTCATACACTAAGTCTGAAGGTACACAAGTAATCTATGGTAATCAAGATAATTTATAATATACGAAATTAAAATAAACACTTTGATAAATGAATAATACATCATTTTATTTCAAAACATATAAAACTGTTTACATAATTTGCAGCTCTAGGGCATACATCCCAACATGTCCCTCATCCATCACTCTGAACCCAATCCAACGGTCAGTATCATCCCGAGCAATTTATATAAAGGCCATTTTTTCTCATTTGTAATTTTTACAACTTCATATCTTGCAAATGTATTCAAAAAATCTTCAAGCTTTTTGCAACTTCGAGCTCCTTCAACAATCTCAACCACCAATCTTTTTCCTCTTCATTCATTATACAAGTAAGTATTCATTGTCCTTCTTATTTACTTTCTCATTCCGAGCATGCTTTATGTTTTGTAACATATATGTGATGGGTATGATGAACATATGCTTTGATTGATAAACGTTGCATGCTCCTGGGGGTTTTGTGGGTTTATTGTGCTTCCGGTTTTCTTTTTGGGTTTTTGAATATATGTTTTCTGGATTTTAGTTGTTATCACATGTATGTATTTCTGGGTTCATCGGTTTAGATTCATATGGATAAGTCGAGTCGGGTTTCTATTTCAGGTTATGTTATTGTTCTGAAAAAATTTACAATTTTACCATTGGTAGGGTATTTAGAGCTTTATAAGATTAGTCACTCGGTTGAGATGGCAAGATAAACCCTAAATAAATAATAAGCTCAAGTAACAGTAAATTATGCCCATAACTTGTGGAATGAGCTCAAGTTAACTTGACTAACCTCATTCATCGGGTCATCCCTTTCTAGAAATGTCAAAATTTGAGGTCTCTTCTGTAACTCCCCTTGTTGTTCTGCCTCTCGAGGTACCTGTTCCACAGCCTACTGACCCGATCGATGTAGAAAGCTCGGGATCGTCAACACTCACTGACCTTGACATTACTTCAACCCCTCAGAAATGGAAAACCAATCTTTCACCATTCGATATCATCTTCCTGACCCAACGCTTCATCCTACGGACTTCGAATGCCTGGACATGGACATGGCTTCTACTATCACTCGTGCTGAACTGGACCAACTCAGAGAAAGCACTACAAGAAATAAGGTATTTAGCGTCGAGACATATCGATGCTAAAATTCACCAATTAGATGCTGAAGGTAATTGGTATCGAATAATTTCGACGCCAAAAGGTGGACGATAAAGACAATTAACGTCGAAATAGAATATTTCGACACAAAAGTCTAACATTTTACATCTAAAATCTTTCGATGAAAAATCATAATTTGCGACGCTAAAGTGCCTATTTGGCGACGAAATTTTTTTTACGCTAAATGACCTATTTTGGCGATGTGGATGCTGGTTTTCGCCCGAGGTCCACAATCAAGAATTTGTAGGCTGGGGGCACTAGCGATCCTACAAAAAAAGGTAGAGTGAGTGTGGAGGTTACTGCCCACCGGTGTGGTGGGTGTCGTAGGCACTCCGACGCTCAAGTCAGTAGTGAAGACGAGCTGTAAATAATGGAAGAGCAATGCTTGATGTTACATTGACTTCTGTTGACTGCCGTGAGGGCGGTGGCCGGTGTTCCAGAGGGTTCTGGTGAGAATAGCTAAGCTTAGGGTTGTAATGCTTCTCCCTCATTTTCTTCTGATTATGGCTCATTTTATAGGCTAACAAAGGTAGGTCTCATTAATATATTAAATGACAGGCGTTTTGGATGCTGTAATGGTTTAGTCACATAAATCATGGAGAATACGTTTCTTTTTAGTTGGTTAGGTAGCTGGCAGATCAAGAGGTTGGCCTCTCTTTTGTGTAAGGGCCTGATAAGGTAATTGGGCCCTTGGCCCAAGTCTTGCTCGAATACTGTTTGGTGAAGGGTTTTAGGTTGTATCTGACATTGGGCCTGAGGTGAAATATCGAAAATGCCCTTGGCCCAAATTTGGCCCGTACAGTTTGTCACATACTCTCTAAGTCAATAAGTCATTGACTTGGAGAGTATTTCAATGTACGTTGTATGAAACAAGATGTAAGAGTACCTGTCAAGAATGCATAGTTCTATGCACTATCCTCTGTCATTTGGATGGTTCAGTAAAGCCTTTCGTGCGTTTGGATAGAAGAGCTCATAAGACATGAATCGTTTTGATGTTGAGTAGTCCAGGTCTTCACCTGACTCGACATGATTCCATGGGGGGATGTCTAATGTCGACTGAATCAGATGAAGGTTCATGAGTTAATTCATACGACATTGTCGTCTGGACTGAGATTAGTCCAACTCTTCATTTGACTCGACATGAGTCCATGAGGGGATGTTTCCTGTCGACTGAACCAGATGAAGGTTCATGAGTTTAATTCAGACGACATTGTCGTATGGACTGAGATTAGTCTAGGTCTTCATTTGACTCGACATGAGGGATGTCCCATGTCGACTGAACCAGATGAAGGTTCATGAGTTAATTCATATTAATTGTCGTCTGGATTGAGATTAGCCCAGGTCTTCATTTGACTCGACATGAGTCCATAAGGGATGTCCCATATCGACTGAACCAGATGATGGTTCTGGGTCATCCCCATACTATGGGTCAAAGGACCATGAGAGTCTTCAATGTCGTCTGGACCAGATAAAGGTCAGGTCTTGAACTTGACTCTACATGAGCCATGGGGAATGTCCCAGTCAATTGAACCAGATGAAGATCAGGATCATCCCCATATTACGAGTCAAATGACCATAGGAGTCTTCAATGTCGTCTGGACCATGTGAAGGCCAGGTCTTGAACTTGACTCTACATGAACCACGGGGAATGTTCCCAGTCGACTGAACCAGATGAATATCAGGATCATCCCCATACTACGGGTCAAAGGACCAAAGGAGTTTTCAATGTCGTCTGGACCATATGAAGGCCAGGTCTTGAACTTGACTCTACATGAGCCATGAGAAATGTTCTTAGTCGACTGTACCAGATGAAGGTCAGGATCATCCTCATACTACGGGTCAATGGACCAGGGGAGTCTCTAATGTCGTCTGGACCAGGTGAAGGCCATGTCTTGAACTTGACTCTACATGAGCCATAGGGAATGTTCCCAGTCGACTGAACCAGTTGAAGGTCATGATCATCCCCATACTACGGGTCAAAGGACCATGAGAGTCTTCAATGTCGTCTGAAACCTATGATGGTCCAGGAGGATCTTCATTATACTAGACCTTATGAAGGTCAATGAAGGTCTTCACTCCTCATTCTACAATCCTCACTCTACAAGACCTGACAAAGGTCAATTAGGGTCTTCATTCTTCATTCTACAATCATCACTCTATAAGACTTGACAAAGGTCAATGAGAGTCTTCATTCTTCATTCTACAAGACCTGAAAAAGGTCAATGAGAGTCTTCATTCCTCATTCTACAAGACCTGACAAAGGTCAATGAGGGTATTCATTCTTCATTCTACAATCATCACTCTACAAGACCTGAGAAAAGTCAGTGAGGGTCTCCATTCCTCATTCTACAAGACCTGACAAAGGTCAATGAGGGTCTTCATTCCTCATTCTACAATCCTCACTCTACAAGACCTGACAAAGGTCAGTAAGGGTCTATGGTCGAATGAAGTCTATAGTTGATGGCAAATCATCCATGTAGTATGGAAAAGATGACAATCCTTCCATGTAGGGTCGAATGGAACCTCAGCCAAATACTTAGCCTTCATCCATGTCATGTCGAATGACACATTTTCCTTAAGTTGTACACGCGTTTGAGATCCACAACAAGTCCCAAGCTACACACATGTAGATGTCGAATGGGAGGAATATCAAACCTCAAGCCATACATGCATCTGGGATCCACAATAAGTCTCAAACTACACATATGTAGATATCGAATCTCCATACATACATGTCGACTGAAATGTCTTCACACAAAGTCATACATGCATGTCGACTGAAATATCTTCAAACCAAATCTTCATGTAGTGTCGAGTGGGATGTCCTTGCCAAGTCTTCATTTGTGTATTGTCGTCTGAGATATCCTTCTCATGGCAAGTCTTTTTATATATAGTATCGACTGGGATATCCACCTCAAGCCAGATATATTGCTTCATCGTATGGGGTGAATGGTAGGAAAATTGGTTAAACTGGAAGGAGGCGTCTTGTTCTTTCATAGTCGAATGAGGAGATGACAATCCTTCCATGTAGTCTGAAGAAGATGATAATCCTTCATCATCTGAAAGACATGACAATTATTTCACGTAGTATGGAGGAGATGACAATCCTAGAGTTTATTTATTGGTCGATTAGGTATGTTGGAGGATTATGAGGGTATTCTCATGTCGACTGGGAGAAACATGTCGATTGGGCCATGTGTTGGTAAATATAGGTCGATTGGATCAAATGGGTTTCACCCTAAGTTGGAGTTTTATGAATGATAGTTTTTTTTCTAAAGTAACCAATAAATACTTATTTGGGAAGCTATGATGTCCCCAAGGCGACAATGGGTGGCCTCTGGCCCTTTTTTTTGTCTAATTACATCAAGTGATATCTTTTTGAGATGTATTACTAACATATCATTTATTATGTCGTTTGGGAGGATTCGAGCTTCTCTCAATGTGAAGGCCGGTGGAGCTTTCTCTCTTATTGTTCCTCCTATCCTCCTCCCATCTGATCTCGATTTGGGCTTGAGTCATGGCTTGATCCATAGTGTAGCATCGAAATTTAGTGAGCTTTTTGTAGAGTCCACTTTCTGAAAGTAATCTATTTCTGAATGCTTCCGCTGCAGTAGGCTGATAGAGATCCGAGATTGTTATCCTCTCTTTATTGAAGTGAGCCACATAACTTCGCAATGACTCCCCTCTTCGTTGTTGGATGGCATTAATGTCATTGGTGGTCTTCTCAAGCTTGTAAGAACTTGCAAAATGCTCCACAAATTTGTCTACTAGCTGTTGGTAAAACTCAATGGATCTGTGTGGGAGATTGATAAACCAGGTCAGGCCAGAACCAGCTAATGTTTCTTCAAATCCTCTTCACATACCAGCTTCTCATTGGTGAGGAGCCAGACCCGTTGATATCATCTTGTATTTGTAATGGACAATATGATCATCTGGGTCAGTTGATCCATCATACATCTTCATATTTGGAGGACTGAACTTTCTTGGTAGTTCGATGGAAGTGATGGTCTCCAAAAATGGAGTATCTGAGATCATATCGGCTCGATTTTTTCTCAACTGTAGTCTGACACCATGTAGGCTGGAGAGAATTGCATCTTTGAACTCTTTCATTTCCTTGCACATGGTGGAGGCAACTTACCGTGCTTGGTCGATTGGGGAGATATGTTGACTTCTTTCTTGATTTGGTGGATGGTTGTCTGATGGCGGATTATCGCTTGCCACATTATTGAATGCCCCCAAGAGATTGGTGGGGATTGTAGGATTGCTGGGATGGTCTTGAGTATCAGGTTGTTGGGAGGTTGAAGAGATTTGCTCCAGGTACTCCTGGAGGGTTATAGTGGAGTTTCGCATGGATTGACTCTCTTCTTTTAAGGCGCGTAATCGTTCGTGATGCGTTCGTGAACACGTTCGAACGTCAAGCCGATTGCGGGCGTTCGTGCAGCGTTCAAATCAGCATTCGAACGGTGTCGGTACTTCTGGTTTTGTTGCTAGCCTCACGCCCAAGCCCAATTAGCCCACCAAAACCCACCCAAAAATAATTAAAACATTTAAAACATGTCACAAATTAAAATAATATCCTTCTTAAATAAATAAATCACATCCCAATCTAAATAATTCACATACCTAAATAAACAAATCGAATATATCACCTTCCCAATCAAACCAAATCTCCTCCCTAACTTAAGATGTTTTTTCCTTGTGAGACACTAATCAAAATATTCCCCCCATAATTACTTGATCCATTCCTATTCAAACCTTAGAAACCATAGCCTTTGCCTATAAAAAGAAGCATAAACCAACATTTGACACCCTAGCACATACATAAAAATCACAGAAAATTTTGCAAAGCATTAACCCCCAAAACAGCAGCCCAATTACCTAAAATAGTAGACAAAAACTGCACCATAACACCACCGAAAACCACCACTAAAACTGCACTATAACCATCGAAAAACACACTCCAACAGCAGCCCAAAAAGACGCCAAAACAGTCCCTTAATATAGTGAAAATAGTGACCAGAAAATACAGCAAAAAACAGCAGCAAAACAAAGGAAACGACGACCCAAAACCGCGAGGCAACAGACGAGAGCAGTGGACCAGTGAACCAGAGGAGTTGCGGAGCATCAACCCTTCCGACGGCCGTGTAACGCGCTTTCGAGATACGACCTAAGAGAATTCATCTATTTGATGTGTTCGCAAGATTGTGTTCAAGCATGATTAAGTCGTTAGGATGTTACTTGTTTCTCAAGCATGATTTAGCCATTAGTATGTTATTCCTCTATGCATGATATTGTTATCTTCTTTCGCAATAGGTGTTTCTTTATGTTTATGTTTAGGTTGTTATTTATTTTTCGTGTTTGATGATTCAACATGTTCATGAGATTATTGTGTGATACCATATGTTTGCCGTTATTATGATTCATTTTATACATGCGAACTTATGAGTAGATTATCCTTGGAAATATACGTTGCTTAGGTTTGGTTAGATTATTGTACAAATCATATCATTACCAGTGGCATAAGTAAGAGACCATTCCGAACCCAACGATTTGAGGTATTCCCTTGCGATGGGTGAGTGCGGCCTTAAATCATTTTCCCGGTTCACACCGGGTGGCGACTCCATGTTATTTCTCTGGTTTAGTTCCCCCATGGGCTACTCCGTACTCCCGACCGGGCTGTGAGCCTGGAACAACGTTGTCTAACATCTGTGTCCTACAGTCTGGCGACTCCACTTGGGATAGAGAATCGGCCCCGAAATAATACATTGTAATGATTGTGATTTGTGCTAAAATTAACTGTGTTTACCGTGGGTTGAAAGAGGTTTAATCAAAGGCACTTTTAAGGCTAGGTAATGGTTTGGTGTCTTCCCTCATTCACTACCTTTCTATAAGGAAAAGCTGCGAAGGCACCTAGATAATCATGTATTTGTAGCCTACTGTGATGGACTAATTTGGAGGACTTGTTGTTTATTCCTGTCACCAAGCGATAAGAGCATAAGAGGCTTGGGTTTTTAAGAGAGTTCGCTCCGCCCTCCCTCTGGGGAATCTACAACGGGAAATCCATTTGACAGTTAGTCACGCACCATAACTCATTGGCACGTACCGTGAGGTATAAAAAAAGTGCGCTCACTTGGTCGCTCGAACCCTTGAGTGGGGAGACCTAGTTGTGGGCAATCCTTCGCCATCGAGAGTCTTTGTTCACACTCCCACAAACCCACACGTAGACCGGAGTCGTATGACCTATAGTAACTATTTCCTTGTGCTTGTGGACCATCCTCATTTGGATGCAGTTGGGCTTCTTGTCAGAAATGCAAACTTGTTGGGCCATTTAAACTGGGACGAGTTCGTATCCTATGACAATTGGGCCAAAAGCTTCTGAAATGTCGATGGGCCGCTCTGTAGAAATTATTGCTTTATGCTTGAATTATCTCTTTATGCTTGTATTGGGGGACCATCCTTATTTGGATGCAGTTGGACTTCTTGTCATAAATGCGAACTTGTTGGGCCATTTAAACTGGGACGAGTTCGTATCCTATGACAATTGGGCCAAAAGCTTCTGAAATGTCGATGGGCCGTTCTGTAGAAATTATTGCTTTATGCTTGAATTATCTCTTTATGCTTGTATTGGGGGACCATCCTCATTTGGATGCAGTTGGACTTCTTGTCAGAAATGTGAATTTGTTGGGCCATTTAAACTGGGACGAGTTCATATCCTATGACAATTGGGCCAAAAGTTTCTAAAATGCCGATGGGTCATCCTGTGTTTGGGCCCCTTATCATTTGAAGTTGTTTAATCATGTTGTCGCAAAGGTGTAAACCTGTTGGGCCTTTTCAACTGGGACAAGTTTGCACCTTGCAATAATATGATTGAAGCTTTAAAATGACAATGGGTCGAATTATATGTTCCACACATCGCACGTATCTCATGCATCTCATGTATACACATATCGTGTTAACTCTCTTGTGTCTTAAGAGCCATCATAGATATCCATTGGGTTAGGGAAAATGGAAGACTTGTTAAAAGGCCGATAGTAAAACATGAGCGAATCAGAGAATGAAAAATCATGTATGGATCAGTTGGAAACCAATCTCACCAAGGTTACTGAACAGTTGCAAGCCTTGACTGCTGATATGGCCAGTATGGTTGTGCCCCGTGCTGGGGGAAACTCTGAGAATGAGAGGTGTGAAGACCCTCCGACTAGATTGAATGATGATATTCCGGGTTTTGATGATGATATGGCTGAATATGCTGCGGGGAAAGTGGCAGGGTCTCAAGCTGGACTGCAGAAACTCCGAGATCAGGTAGAGTCGGTTACCCGTAAGATGAGGGGAAAACATGAAGACCTGCTAGATTATGAGGCAATGACCTTTGAAAAACAATTGCCATCTCAATTCAAGATGCCAGATATGGTCAGGTTCAACGGGAATGGGGATCCGAGGGTCCATCTCCGTCAGTATGTTTCAGTTATGAGTTTAGTGGGTTTATCCAAGCGTCAGGTTCAGAAAATATTTGGGATGTCACTCGAGGGGGCACCCGTGGTATGGTATCACAGCCTGGAGAGGAAGATCAAGGAGGATTGAAAGGAATTGGCAGAGGCCTTTTTGAAACAATATGTTACAGATCTGGAGATCGACTTGTCACTCCGGGACTTAGAAAACACCAAGCAGAAGCTAAAAGAAAGCTTCAAAGAATATGTAGACCGTTTGAGGAGCCAGATTTTGAAAATGCAGACTCGGCCCTCAGAGAAGGACCATATAAAAATGATTATCAAGGGTACTAAGACCTCAATCTATGGCAAGTTGAGGAGGATGACCTCCATGATTACAGATTTTCGACAGTGAGGGAGACTGTCATGGATATTGAAGAAGAATAAGCTGAGAACATAAAGTTTTATAGCCTGAACAGGAGGCCCATTGGAGGAACATCAGGTGCCAAACTGTTTCTGCTGAGATGGCTGCTATCCGGAACCGGCGTTTCTCCGACCTGGGTAGACCATTGTCTAAGGTATTGGAGAAATTAAAGAGACAGAGACTTCTGAAACCCTTAGAAACCAAACCACATCCACACCCTCCACCACCACATCTCAACCTGAACCACTATTGTCATTTCCATCAACAAAAAGGCCATGACACTGACAATTGTGCCCACCTTCGCAATGAAATCTAGGACCTTATAGACTCCAAAAAGATACCCGACCCAGAAACAGAACAGCCTAACACACACAAAAACCTCCTGCCGAATTACCACTCTGTCCCACCACCAACCTATATGATAAACTCTGGCCTACCCGAAAGCCTTGTCCTCAAATCCTTTGACCACCAAGCCTTCTGCCTGGGAATTTGGGATAACAGCAGCGAGGATTAAACAGAACAGTGGAAGAATTTCTGGGAAGATTTCTCCAGTAGTGATGAAGAGGTGGTGTGGGAACACAAACTAGGCGACACATGCTGTTCCAGGCTCGCGGCCCGGTTGGGAGTACGGAGTAGCCCGCGGGGGACTAAACCGGATAATAATAGAGTCGCCACCCGGTGTGAACCGGGACAAAGATTTAAGGCCGCACTCACCCCTCACAAGGGAAGACCTCAAACCGTTGGGTTCGCAATGGTCCCTTACTTATGCCACTTGTAATAAAATGATTTGTGCAATAATCTTACCAAGCCTAAGCAACATATTTCCAAGGATAATTTACTCCTAAGTTTGCATGCATAGGTACAAAGCTCATGTCTAAGTTGACATATAACACATTTTCATATTTGCATACAACCTATTTGCAATGTCTGAATTCATGCATAAAGATAAATTGACATACGAAAAGCGTACAATTTCACATTGGTAGACACGAAAACGCAAACAAATAACATTCTTACAAGCATGCATATTAAGGAAATACAATTAAGCGCATAATGGAAATAGATAACTAAAGAGGTAATACAAATGCATAAGGTAAAAAAGAGACAACTATACGCTAAAATAGACATGTCGTGATGTGATGCAGAAAAGATATCTAGAATTGACACACACGTGCGTGGGCCTTTTTCCAAGTGGTACATGGAATTATATCCCGAGTACAGATCATACTACCGTCCATTCGGAATCGGCTATGAAATTTATGTCCGGGTTTTCATCCTATATACCACGAGAAATAATGCCGAAATGTTATCATGACATGGGTACACCAATGATAATAGATCGAGCCAAGACAATGATAGATGATGCAATCAATAGATGGAAGACGCGACAAATATCGTGGTAAAGGTAGCCTTTTAGGCTTTTCTTCCCCCAAATGGAGAACCTTTTAGTCCAACACCATAAGCCCATTGCGCTTTTCATTACAATGCTTACAAAGATAAAGACAACAATATCGGACTTCGTATACCCGATTGAACACATCTTACATTCAACCGAATATACATCAACCGGCGCGGCAAAGCATCGTGGTAAATGATTTTAACCCCTCAAAATAGGGGACCTTTAATCCAACTTACTAAGCCCATGTGCTCGATCACATCATGCATATAAAAAATAAAGACAACAATATCGGACTTCGTATACCCGATTGAACACATCTCACTTTCAACCGAATATACATCATCCGGCGCGACAAAGCATCGTGGTAAAGGATTTTAACCTCTCAAAATAGAGGACCTTTAATCGCACTTACTAAGCCCATGCGTTTTATCTCATCATTACATAAACAAATAACATGCGGAAATCAAGTAGCGAAATAAACAAATCAAAACACATAAAACGAAATATGCGCCGTTTACTCAAGTGGTACGTGGAGTTGTATCCCGAGTACAGATCATACTACCGTCCATTCGGAATCGGCTATGAAATTTATGTCCGGGTTTCCATCCTATATACCACGAGAGGCAACACATTTTTCATTTTATTCAAGGCCCACAACATACACCATTTCACAATACATGCATTTTTTTATCTATTCAAAGGCCACAACATGCATCACTCCATAATAATCATGCAAACGAAACTCAATAAATAATAAAAATACAACTGAAAACGGATATGAAAAATACCCTCAGGTCTAACCTTTTTCGTCGACTTTCGGACTTGCGTTTCACGGAGATCGGAAGGTTAAAGCTCTTCAACTTTTCTGGTTCACTGGTTTGTGTTTTACCTCGCTATTTCGCTCTTTCATCCGTGTTTTCCTCAATATTTTTGACGTATTTTGCTGCTGTTTGCGTGTCTGTTTCGGCCGCTGTTTTGGGGTGAAATTTGGACTGTTTTGAGGTATTTTTTGGGACTGTTTAAGGACTGTTTTGGTTCACTATTTTAAGGTAAATCGGGGACTGTTTTATGCAGTTTTTGGATGCAGTTTCGGGGCTATTTTGCGGAATTTTTTTGGGTGTGTGATGCAGTGTGATGTACGGCAGTGGGGGCTGTGCTTATGCGACAGTTTGGACTGGTTTTGAGCGTGGATGATACGTGAGTGTGATGGCTGTGTGTGGGCCAAGGGGCATGGGCTGCTAGGCGTGAGGGTTTTAGTGGAGGGCTGATGAATGGCATGTGTTTTGGGGCATGTGTACGTGAGTCTTTGAGGGAGTGACGTGCAGGTGTTAGCTAGGTTGAAGGCTAGGCGTGAGTGGAGATGAGTTAGATTTTAAGGTTTACTCTGATTTGGTTACGTGAAGGAGAGAGGCTGGGCGTTTTTTAAAGGACGTGTGTCTAGGGTTTATATTTTGGCTTCAATGAGAGAGAGATGAGTGAGGGGACGAAGCTAGGGCTTATTTGTGTTTGCTGCTGCTGCTGATTGTATGCCGGTTGTGTGAGTAGGCTGTCGGTTGAGTGGTGAGAGAAGGGGATGACCAGCGAGAAGGGGTGTTGGCTGCTTAGGGTGAAGACCGAGTGGTTATGGGAGAAAGAGAGAGGAGAGTGATGGAGGCCGTGAGTGGTTCTGTGCTAGGGTTTATTTTTTTGTTTTGCTGAGTGAATGTGTTAGAGAAGAAGAATAATAATGATGGTTGCCGAGTGTGAATGAGGAGAGAGGCAGGTTAGGGTTTATTCTTTATGCTTCTTTGAGTTGTGCTGTAAGTTCATACCATAGGGAGTTAGGGTTTGGTTGATGTTTATATATAGAGAGATAGGAGAGAGAGGGAGTTCGTATAAAGAGAAGAGAGAGGATCCTAGGGTTTTGGATGTGCATGGGGCTTTTGATGGGTTGCGAGGGTTTTGGGCCAAGGCTAAAATGGTTTGCGGGGTTTTTGGGCCAAAGGTGTTTTAAAACAGAGGTCCAACAAGTGAGCTCGAAGCTAAACAAGCGAATAAAATCTAACAAAAATATCGATTCCCTTCCGACGTCCGTTTCCCGTGACTTCCTCGACTTAAAAGGTAGTTTCTCCAAATGAGACTCATCATAGGGACTAAAATGTAAAAATGCAGTGCCTACAGGTGGTAAGAGGAATGACACGCAGCGGGCGTTTCTACAGTGATACGGCTGAGAAGGGTAAAGAAGTGTTGACGGAAGGTAGAGAAGTGTCTGAAAATGTGGAGAATGCTGAGGATGCAGTGCTACGTCAGTTGAGGAAGACACGGGCACAGATTAGCATCTGGGAATTGTTGTGTTCATCTCAGGAGCACAGACGGGCCATGGTTGATGCCTTAAGCAAGATAGTGGTAACGGAGGATGCCAACCCCGCGATGTTTGTCGGATCGGTGCAAAAGGAAGCTTTGCAGATAATAACATTTTCTGAGGAGGAACTCCCGGCCGATGGAAGAAATCACAACAAGCCTTTATTAATCAGAGCTGAAGTGAGGGGCAAGAAGACATCTTGTGTGATGGTAGATGATGGCTCATCCATCAATGTGTGTCCATTAAAGATTTTGGCGAAGCTGGGTATGAAGGCAACGGATCTGGATCCCTCCAATATTACCATCAAAGCTTATGATGATAGCAAGCGAGGAGTTGAGGGTACATTTTCCGCAGTAGTCAAGGTTGGCCCGATTGAGGATGAGGTTGAGTTCACAGTACTGGATATCCCGGCTACCTTTGCTTTGTTATTGGGAAGGTCGTGGTTCCACAAGCTTGGGGGCGTGCCCTCCACTATGCATCAGGTTATTAAGTTTCCCTACGGGGGAGAGATTGTCACCATCCGAGCTGAAGTAGATAATGTTGTGGCTGCTTCAGAGATACAGCATTTCGCGAGGTTCCAAGTATCGGCAACTTTTGAGGAGTGGGTGGATCCTAAGGTGGCTATGATCACGGAGAAGATGAAGTTCGAGCCGGGTAAAGGTTCGACATTGCCAAACTTTAAGGGGCAGACTATCCGGAGAGGGTTGGGATACATGTCTGATGAGGATAAGCCGAAATCCAAGAAGAAATGGTTGAAGCTGATGGAATGTTTTATGAAGCAACAAGATATCATGGAGAACCTGAACCGGTAGAAGTCAATGGGATTGTGGTACCCGGGTTTGAGATCTTTCAGGAGGTGATAAGTGAGAAGTCACTGGCATCGGAAATTGTGAAGAAAGAATAAGAGAAATGGGGAGAAGAGCTGATGAAGTTAGAGGGCCTGACCCTCAAGGAAAAGGAGGAAGAACCAGTTGTGGGAGATGAAGCATCTATGGAGGATGAATATGTTTATCTCTCTGATTTATTTGAATGTATTCATGCATCTGCTAGCAATAAAGACAATCATTTTGCTTACTCGTCTAAGTCTTTCCCTTTCAATTTGCATGACTTAAGTATATTTGATATCAGTTCCACCAGAACAAATGCATTCAACCTTGGTACGCCAGAGAGCCCCAAGGAAATTCTAATTGCAAGTGAGGTTACCTCTGAGGAGCGGGAGAAATTAGAAGGAATATTGGCCAAATATGCCAAAGTGTTTGCTTGGTCCTATGAGGACATGCCTGGAGTAGACAGAAGCATCGCCCAACATATAATTCCAACTTATCGAAATATGTAGCCGGTGAAACAGAAACTTCGACGGATGAGACCTGAATGGGCCGAGAAAGTCAGAGAAGAAGTCAAGAAACAGATTGATGTGGGATTCCTGGAAGTGGTGAAGTATCATGAGTGGTTGGCAAATATTGTGCCAGTGCCAAAGAAAGACGGGAAGGTCAGAATGTGTGTGGATTACAGAGATCTTAATAAGGCTTGCCCGAAAGATGATTTTCTTCTACCTCATATAGATGTGCTAGTTGACAGTGCGGCCTTATCTGCCATGTATTCATTTGCATATGGGTTTTCAGGATACAATCAGTTTCTCATGGCTGAAGAAGATAAGCACAACAATGCCTTTGTCACCGAGTGGGGCATATATTGTTACAAAGTAATGCCATTTGGGCTCAAGAATGCAGGAGCTACTTATCAGCGGATGGCCACTACGCTATTCCACGATTTGATGCACAAAGAGATTGAAGTGTATGTGGATGATATGATGGTAAAATCAGAGACAAGAATTGGGCATACAGAAGCATTAGAGAAGTTCCTTCAGAGAGTTGACAAATACAACTTGCGGTTGAATCCCAAGAAATATGTGTTTAAGGTAACATCAGGAAAATTGCTGGGACATACAGTTGGAATGGGAGGAATAGAGGTAGACTCTGAGAAGATCAAAGAAATTAATGAGATGCTAGCACCAAAGACAGAGAAGGAAGTCAGAGCATTCCTCGGGAAAATTCAGTATATCAGTCGGTTCATCGCCAAGTTGACATCAGTATGTGAGCCTATCTTCAAACTGCTGAGAAAAGACCAGCCAGTGAAATGAAATGAGCAATGTCAAGCAGCCTTCGACAAGATAAGAGAATACTTGGTAAAACCTCATGTATTAAAACCTCCGAGACCGGACAGACCCTTGATATTGTATTTGGCCATAGAATCAGAAGCATTGGGGGCAATGATGGTACAGACAGATGAGACAGAGGTAGAGCATACAGTCTACTATCTTAGTAAGAAGATGCTTCCATATGAAGCCCGCTATCAAGAAGTAGAGAAGATCTGTTTGGCAGTGGTATGGGCGTCCAGGAAACTGCGGCATTGCTTCCAGTCTTACAAGATCCATGTGGTAGCCAAAGAAAATCCCTTGAAGTATCTACATTCAGTGCCTTCGCTAGTGGGGAAGTTAGGCAGATGGTTAGTGTTGCTGACAGAGTTTGACATTGAGTATCTCACCTCCAAAGTAATCAAGGGACGAGCCGTAGCTGAGTTCCTGGCATTGCAACCTATTGAAGGGGATCAGTACAAGTTTGAATTCCCAGATGAAGAGATCCAAGCAATAACAGTTCAAGGATGGAAAATGTATTTCGACGGAGCGGTAAATTGCAAAGGAGCCGGAATTGGGATTGTGATAGTGACCCCGAGGGAGAAACCTTGCCTATGGCCAAGAGGTTGACGTTCGGAGTAACTAACAACATGGCCGAGTATGAAGCATGTGCTTTTGGATTGACTACATTGATAGCCTTGAAGGCTGAGAGCGTGGAGGTCTACGGAGATTCGATGTTGGTAGTCCGACAGATGCAAGGAGAATGGGAATTGAAGGAAGAACGGTTGAAACCTTACATTTTTTACCTCAGAAAGTTGGCACAGGCTATCCCCGATTGTAAATTTCAGCACTTGCCGCGAGAAGAGAATCAGATGGCAGACGCATTAGCTACACTTGCAGCGACTTGGGAAAATCCAGAGAAGTTAGTGATGAGACCATTGGTACTGACAACAGCAAACAGACCCGTTTATGAGATAGAAAGAGTTCTGGAAATGGAGATCGACGATGGTAAACCTTGGTATCATGACATTCAGAGGTATCTGGAACACATAGAATTCCCAGAAGGAGCAAGCAGAAAAGTCAGAATAGCCATTCAGAAGTTGGCTTCTCAGTATGTGATTTTGAAAGGAGAATTGTACAAGAGACGGGTAAATGGCGTTCAGTTGAAGTGTTTGAGAAAAGAATAGACTCAGAAGGCAATGGAAGAAATACATGCTGGGGTATGTTGACCGCATATGAATGTGTTGAATTTGTCTCGCAAGATTGTAAGACATGTTTTCTACTGGTTGACCATGGAGACAGACTGTGCAAAGCTGGTAAAACATTGTCATGATTGTCAAGGACATGGTAATTTGAATCATATGCCGCACACAGAGTTGCATGGGCTATCAGAGCCATGGCCTTTCTCAGCATGGGGAATTGATATGATCGAGGAGATTCGACCGAGTGCATCGAATGGACATCGTTTCATAGTAGTGGCAGTGGACTACTTCTCAAAATGGGTGGAAGCCGAGTCATTTCGTAACGTCACAGCAAAGCAGATGGCGAAGTTCTTAGCTCGGAACATCATATGTTGATATGAGATGCCGCATCATGTAGTGACAGATAACGGAGTTCAGTTTCAAGGGGAAACGAAGGCAATGCTAAAGAGATATGGGAAAGGACATCACAAGCTGTCACCTTACCGGCCGCGGGCAAATGGGGCAATTGAGGTAGCCAATAAGACAATAAAGAAATATTAGCCAAGATGACAGAGAACTACAAAGATTGGGCTAACAAGCTACCGTATGCCTTGTGGGGGTACATAACATCAGTAAGAACAACAACATGAGCCACGTCTTACTCTTTGGTCTATGGAATGGAAGCAGTACTGCCAATGGAAGTTGAGATACAATCCTTGAGGGTATTAGCAGAAACAGAGTTACCTGAACACGAATGGACCGCACAGAGATTTGAACAGTTAGCATTACTGGATGAAAAGAGGCTGAATTCCTTGCATCACATGCAGATATATCAGAAGAGACTAGACCGAGCATTCAACAAGAAGGTGCGTCCTACTAAGATCAGAAATGGTGATTTGGTACTTAAGCAGTCGAGGTCGTCGACGACAGACCCAAGAGGAAAGTTCAGACCTAACTGGGTAGGACCCTACATATTGCGGAAAGTAATGGGAAATGGGGCAGTGAGACTGTCAGATTTGGAAGGGAACGAGTTCACCGAGCCGATCAACGTGGATAGATTGAAGCAGTATTTTACCTGAGGAAAGAAGATCGAGCAGTCACCAAGGGAATTGATAGAAGACCTAACCCAACGGGATTGGAAACTCATTCATGTATGCATGCATACACGTAACATATTTGCATTCTTTTTGTGTTTGTTCTGTTTTGTAATAACAGGTTTCAAAGAATAAAAAGAGAAAGCGGCAAAAGCAAGCCAACCAGAAGCAGCAACAGTACAGTGTCATCAATTTCAGGAAGGAATCAGTATCAGTTTGGGGGCGAGGCCCACATCAAACATCAGTTTGGGGGTGAGGCCCATGTCAGCATCAGTTGGGGGATGAGTCTCAAGGTCGAGGCTCACATCAAACATCAGTTTGGGGGCGAGGCCCATGTCAGCATCAGTTGGGGGATGAGTCTCAGGGTCGAGGCCCACATCCGCATTAGTTTGGGGGCGAGGCCCACATCAACATCAGTTTGGGGGCGAGGCCATGTCAGCATCAGTTGGGGGATGAGTCCCAGGGTCGAGGCCCATATCCGCATCAGTTTTGGGGCGAGGCCCACATCAAACATCAGGTTGGGGGCGAGGCCCATGTCAGCATCAGTTGGAGGATGAGTCCCAGGGTCGAGGCCCATATCCGCATCAGTTTGGGGGCGAGACCCATGTCAACATCGGTTTGGGGGCGAGGCCCACATCAACATCAGTTTTGAGGATGAGTCCCAGGGTCGTGACCCACATCATCAACAGTTTTGGGGATGAGTCCCAGGGTCGTGACCCACATCATCAGCAGTTTTGGGGATGAGTCACAGGGTCGTGACCTACATCATCAGCAGTTTTGGGGATACGTCCCAGGGTCGTGACCCACTTTGGCCCAAGTCTTGTTCCAAGTTTTCTTCGGATACTGTTTGGTTGAGGGTTTTGGATTGTATCTGACATTGGGCCTGAGGTGAAATATCAGAAATGCCATTGGCCCAAATTTGGCCCGTACAAGCGACGAATAATTTTGACGCTAAAATATAACATTTTACGTCCAAATATTTCGACGAAAAATAATAATTTACGCTCTAAAGTACCTATTTGGCGACAAAAATAAATGACATATTTTGACGACCAATATTTTCGACGCTAAAAGATATAAAATATTAAAATATAGATATTATTTTTTATTACCGTTTGCATCAAATAATTCGACACTAAATGGTGTAACAAATTTATTATTTAACATACTTTTACTTTGAAATATTCAATTAAATATTTTGAAAATTATTATTATACAAAAAAATTTACGGAATAATAGTACAATTATTTTTATGATAAAAATTATCTTGTTATTATAATTATAATTTATTAAATAAAATAAATGCATAGTCTATTAAAAGTCTTTGCTGTGAATGTTTATACAAATGAAAATAAAATTTATTGCTGCTGTGATGGAGGGGCGATCGAGCCCGATACACTCCGGTCGAGTGAGGCCTTCAGCATCTCCTGGAAAGACCTTATCTATTGGTCGAACTCATGCATCTTCCTTTGGTGGTCCACATCGACCTGAAGTAGCTTCTCATGAGTTTTCTTCAGCTCGTTTTCGGTATTTTCCAACCTGTTCTGGGTGTTGGCTAGCTGTTCTCGAAGGCATGAGTCAGTATGAGAAGAAACAGTAGTGCGTCCGGATGACATCGGCTTCTTATGAGTGTCAAGTCCGATGTTGTATGTTGTCTGGTTCTTGAAAACCAATTGCAATAACTCCTTATCTGATAGAAGGTCGGACCTTGTCTCCTGAGTTTGTCGCTGGAGCTCCACCATTTCGTTATGTTTATAAAAAAATTTAGTTAATATTCTAATTTGAAAAGAAAAAATTCAATTTAAAATTCAATTTAATTCATTTAAATACTTAAACTTACGTAGCAGCGTTCGGCTTATTCATTGATCCATTTCTTCTTCTCATTGTAGTGCGTCACTCGAAAAAACTCTGGAAATGACTGCACCTCACCTATGCTACTTTGCTAAAAAGCATAAACAGATTATTGGATATTAGTAAAATTAATGAACTGTTAAAATACAGTTTAAGATATATCTACCTCATAATATTCGGCACGGTGTTGGATAAATGGCTTGGAACCTCCATGGTGGTTGAAACGCAAGTGACTTTGATTCTCCGTATTTTCGTGACATTTATTATGCATTTAACAACAATGTAAGTAACAAAAACGGTGAGAATAATCAATTTCGTATTATTTTAAAAATTACCCCGTGTTTCTCGCTAGAACAAAGCTCTCACAATAATGTCCAGTCTTACTCCTCTATAAAATCAGGCTTGTGTTGTGGAGCATCCAAAGGCCCATGTTCGTCGAATATCAATTTCAGGACTTTTGTCCTATAATCCTTATAACTTTTCCCCATATGGTGGTCAAGATACTTCTGGACGTTTAATTTGGTCAGATCCACGTTGAACCACTCCAGCAGGAATAGCAACCAAGTAAAAATTAAACATTAAATCAAAATATTAATTTAAAAATAACATAAAATAATGAAAACTCAATATTGTAAGTTTACTCACAAATAGCGTCGGGAAGAGCTGATTTATTTTTGTCTCCCACAGGATTTTTCTCCAAGAAACGTAGTTTTGGGGAGCTTCATACCGAGTAGCAGCACCTATGGCATTAGTAAATGATGAATAATATTGTCTGATTTATCTTTCTTCATCACCTGATATCTCTATCCGGATGCGGCCGTGGCCTTAACATGCTTAACCAACCTCAGGCCACGGGTGCGTCCTCGAACCTTTGATGTTTCGAGTCACATGTACTAGAAGAGACCCCAACAGCGGAATTTGTCCTTGCAGATGTAGATGGAGTCGAAGTAGCGCGTTTGCGATTGCTCGGTGCCATCTGCAAAATAAGAAACAAAATCTTTCACCGCAACTATCAAAATAAGAAACAAAATCTTTCACAAACATAAAACAACAATGTTTTACAACAGCAGCAGCAGCAATTACTAATGCTGCTGCTGCAGCATTGACACCGCTGTTATTTTGTAAACAACAGCAGCATTTGCTGCTGCTGTTCCGGAAAATTATCTCATCATTATATGCATCACTAGTAGGCTTTATGCGTCACTAACATCATAAAAAGCTTTACAAATATAATGTTCGTCAAAACATACACACACAAAACATGATTTCCATAACTAATAAAGGAATTACATATTGTTAGAAGCACTGGTTTACAAGACATATAAATGAATTACAAATTATTATAAGCACTAGTTTACTAACAAATTGTAACATATAAACATCACTATCCATAATACACTTCCCCCCAAACTTACACTTAACATAAACAATTAGTCAAAACAAAATTCCCCTCAAACTTACATATAACTTATAACTTCAACAAACCACAAAACACATTTCTCCCCAAACTTACAATTAACATAAACAATTCGCCAAAACACACTTCCCCCCAAACTTACATATAACTTATAACTTCAAAAAACCACAAAATAGACTCCCCCCTAAACTTATATATAATATTTGGCCATAATGGGTAAACCACACCCTTTAAAGTTTCCATCCAACAACTCAACTCAAGCTAGTACATGCCCAAAAACATAAACCACAACATTTCATCATCCAAACAATTCACAAAACCAACTCCCAATAAGTTATAAAATCCGGCCATAAGGGAAAAAGTAACAACTTGAAATTGTCAACCACACTCAATACTTCACATGCTAAAAATTATCATCCACAACGTTTCGACGCGAATTTCACCGTTCTCTCGAGTTTTCGCCCCGGAATAATTTCTGGAATTTATCCATCACCGAAAACACATCCAAAATCATCCATACAATATATTTTTACATGAAAAAATATTCTGTTTTAACATCCAAAATCAGATCTGATCCATATTTTTTTTTTCCATTTTTCATGCCAAAATTCAATTTAATCACAAAATTAATCCAATTAATTTACACTAATTTAATCACCATAATACAAAGTTCCAAGAACAATTCTAGGCAACATTAGAGTGGTAATATCACTCTAGAATGACAATTTTAATTTTGAGATTAATTTCTTAATTAATCCAATTTACACATGCTTTAAAAGAAAACAATTAAGGTTACATAACCACTTAACACTAAGGTTTTGCTTCAAACACATATCCATGATACATATTGTAGGCACTGTATTTTGTAGGGGTGGGCGTGGTTCGGTTTGGTTCGGTTTTGGCTAAAAATCGAACCAAACCATATTTTACGGTTCAGATTTTTTACCTCTCAAACCAAACCATTAAATAACGGTTTGGTTCGGATTGAAAATTTTTTAAACCAGCGGTTTACGGATTGGTTCGGTTCGGTTTACGGATTATTATATTTAAAATAAATTTTCATCCACTTAAGTGAAGACAAAAAAAAAACTAGTCTATCCAACAAATAGTATGAAGTGCTAGAGTGTAAGCTGTGACTCCAGGGAACACATGCACTCAATTAAGGATTGAAAAATGAGGCACAATTAATTCTTGTATTTTTTAAAAAATTACCTTGAATAATGATGTTACCATCGTTCTAATTAAGAGACAAATCCAACATCTTACTTTCAAGAATAATGATGCTACCATAAAATAAAAAACTTAAGAATAAAAGTATTAACAAATAAATTGAAGAATAAAAGTATTAACAAATAAATATATTAACAAAAAATTTAAGAATAAAAGTATTAACATACTAATAAAAAGAAAACATAGAATAAAATTAAAAGAAAAATATAAATTTTTTTTATAAAAATATATAATTTTTTTAATTATAACGGTTCGGTTCGGTTTAACAGGTGCGGTTCGGATTAGCTCCTGAACCGAACCGTAAACCGTTTGGGGTGGGCCAATCCGAACCGCAAACCGAACCGTTAGAAAAAAAAACCGTAAATTCGGTCCGGTTTGGTTTGGTTTGCGTTTTGGTTCGGTCCGGTCGGTTTTTTTGCCCACCCCTAGTATTTTGCATGTAAGTCCCTATAATGAGTCTCATTTGGAGACACTACCTTTTAAGTCACGGAAGTCGCGGAAACAAATATCGGAAGGGGAAATTCAGAATAAGTATGTGATTTGATTCAATTCACATGTTCACTGATTTCGTTCGTGCTGCGTTCGTGAACACGTTTGAACGTCAAGCAGATTGCGGGCGTTCGTGGAGCGTTCGAATCAGCGTTCGAACGGTGTTGATACTTCTGGTTTTGTTGCTAGCCTCACGTCCAAGCCCAATTAGCCCACCAAAACCCACCCAAAAATAATTAAAACATTTAAAACATGTCACAAATTAAAATAATATCCTTCCTAAATTAAATAAATCACATCTCAATCTAAATAATTCACATACCTAAATA
The DNA here is from genome assembly GCA_019454045.1 of Zanthoxylum bungeanum. Lineage (NCBI taxonomy): Eukaryota > Viridiplantae > Streptophyta > Magnoliopsida > Sapindales > Rutaceae > Zanthoxylum > Zanthoxylum bungeanum. The sequence continues at coordinate 213,744 of SKCR01029750.1, forward strand.
AACAAATCGAATATATCACATTCCCAATCAAACCAAATCTCCTCCCTAACTTAAGAAGTTTTTTCCTTGTGAGACACTAATCAAAATATTCCCCCCCATAATTACTTGATCCATTCCTATTCAAACCTTAGAAACCCTAGCCTTTGCCTATAAAAAGAAACCTAAACCAACCTTTCACACCCTAGCACATACATAAAAAATCACAGAAATTTCTGCAAAGCATTAACCCCCAAAACAGCAGCCCAATTACCGAAAATAGTAGACAAAAACTGCACCATAACACCACCGAAAACCACCCCTAAAACTGCACTATAACCACCAAAAAACACACTCCAACAGCAGCCCAAAAAGACGCCAAAACAGTCCCTTAATACAGTGAAAATAATGACCATAAAATACAGTAAAAAATAGCAGTAAAACAAAGGAAACGACGACCCATAACCGTGAGGCAACGGACGAGAGCAGTGGACCAGTGAACAAGAGGAGTTGCGGAGCATCAACCCTTCCGAAGGCCGTGTAACGCACTTTCGAGATACGACCTAAGAGCATTCATCTATTTGATGTGTTCGTAAGATTGTGTTCAAGCATGATTAGGTCGTTAGGATGTTACTTGTTTCTCAAGCATGATTTAGCCATTAGTATGTTATTCATCTATGCATGATCTTGTTATCTCCTTTCGCAATAGGTGTTTCTTTATGTTTATGTTTAGGTTGTTATTTATTTTTCATTTTTGATGATTCAACATGTTCATGAGATTATTGTGCGATATCATATGTTTGCCGTTATGATGATTCATTTTATACATGCGAACTTAGGAGTAGATTATCCTTGGAAATATACGTTGCTTAGGTTTGGTTAGATTATTGCACAAATCATATAATTACAAGTGGCATAAGTAAGAGACCATTCCGAACCCAACGGTTTGAGGTCTTCCATTGCGAGGGGTGAGTGTGGCCTTAAATCATTTTCCCGGTTCACACCGGGTGGCGACTCCATGTTATTTCTCCAGTTTAGTTCCCCCGTGGGCTACTCCGTACTCCCGACCGGGCCGCGAGCCTGGAACAGCGTCGTCCAACATCTGTGTCCTACACATATATTATTAAGACATGCAAAAATACATATCCAATATATATTTCCATGCTCAAGAAACAAAAACGAAGAAATAAAGAAATTGGAAATTCAAAATTACCGTAATTTAGTTTCCAATTCCTTCAACTTCTTCTCATTTAGTGTTGGTTAATTTTATTAGAACCTTAATCTCTTTTTCTTTTTGGTTTCTCAACACATGAGATAGGCTTGAGCCCTTGCAAAATAATAACAATTTTCATTTATATATTTTTCTTGCCATTTTCGAAAATTCTCAAATTTTTACCCAAAAAATAACAATTATTTTGGCTATTATTTTGACACCTCATTGATCTTATCCAAAATAAGATTTATTTTGATTTTTGTTAATTTAAAATCCATGTGTCCAAATTACATGGTTTGACAAATCAAATTTTGCCAAAGATTAAGAATATTCCATGTAATATTCTTAATTAAAAATAAATTAATTAACAAATTAATCAATTTATTTAATAATTAAAAAAAAAGATAAAATAAACACATGGAAAAATATTCCAAGAATATTCTTCCATTTTATTATTATTAATAATTAATTAATAATTAATTAATAAAAATAATAACAAAACAAGTGTCAAAATCCAATAGATTAATAATGTGTATCTAATCTAAATTATGTATCGTATACAAATACACATTATTTAATACGTATGTGTAAATTATGAATAATCTGAATTTTCCATAATTAATTGTCCAAGTGCTCAACGAGTACACTTTATATTGTGGGACTCTCTAGGTTCAAGTTTATCTGTCACGGAAATCATTTTCATGTCTGTAATTTGTCCACTCACAATTACGATGACCACAGATAATCGAGTTGAACCATCCAAGTCGAAGTCATTGCATATATCTGTCATAGGTTATCCGAATTATTCAGGAGATATAGATTAAACGTCAAATCTCCGCTATGAACAATTCATGTGTCGTGATATAATTATGATTCTTCAATAAATATTCGGAACTCGTTTCCGAATCATACATCGGCCAAGGATTTCAAAGAATCACAAATTGGACACCTAAATTCCGTACACTGGACTGACAGATCCTTTCTGGATACATCACAGTATATCGTGAGTATCAGTCCATACCCGACGAACAGGCGGAGGTCTGATCTTAAAAGATCGTTGATGTGACTGTCATCAAAGTACGAAGGATATCTCACATATCTACAGTGGTATCACAAGTCATATGAGCTAATATGTTATTCGACTCGTAAAGATTCCTATTGACGTTGGTGTACCATCTATCAGGAATCTCTGAATGAGTCGTTCAGTATTTATCCAATAAATACTTACGTGTCTATATGAGTCTCCCAAGACTCATGGTTTACTGAAAAAACCATTAGAACAATTCTAATATACGACACGTACCGGTCTAACGGGTTTACTAACCGACCAAATATATAAACCTTGACCAGGAACATTTTAAGAATGTATCATATTATGATATTTCTCAGTAACAATTGCGGCGTTTTTACAATTATATCACAACAATTCATTCTAAGGTCTTTGCCACATTTACCATATAATAGAATATATTGATGAAAATTACTTAATTTTATTCATAATAAAATAAAATATAAATCGTATTTACAATAAATACAATAAAATTGAGCGCACCGAGCACCAACTCCAACATTTTCTCTCACTTGCTCTATTGCCAAATTTGATGATATCTAATATCCATCGCCTCTACATGTCCATCATATAGTCTCAGAGGTAAGGCCTTCGTAAGCGGGTTTGCTATGTTGTCCTCTCCAGATATCTTGAATATGGCAACGTCTCCTCGAGCGATGATCTCACTAATAATGTGGTACTTTTGTTCCACATGTTTCGATTTCTGATGCACTCTAGGTTCTTTTGCTTGTGCAACAGCACCACTATTATCACAGAACAACGGGATCAAATCCTCGATGCTTGGGACAACTCCCAATTCGGTGATAAATTTTATAATCCAAACATCTTCTTTTGCAGCATCTGATGCCGCAATTTATTCCACCTCAGTGGTGGAATCAGCTATTGATCCTTGTTTGGAATATTTCCAACTGACTGCAGTATTATTAAGAGTAAATACAAAACCTGAGGTAGACTTTCTATCATCAGGATCTGACTGAAAGTCAGAATCTGTATATCCTCTTATCTGTAAATCATCTTCTCCATAGATAAGAAACTTATCCTTAGTACATTTCAGATACTTTAGGATATGTTTAACGGCCATCCAATGGTCGTTACCTGGATTCAACTGATATCAGCTAGTAACGCTTAATGCATGGCTAATATCAGGCCTCGTACATAACATGGCATATATAATGCTTCCTAAGCATGATGCATAAGGCTGACTAGACATTCTAGCCTTTTCATCTTCCATCTGATGACACATCTTCTTTGAAAGATGAATGTCATGTCGAAAAGGTATATTAGCAATTTTACAATTGTTAAAGTCATACCTTTCTAGGATCTTATCTATGTACGAAGATTGAGATAATCCAATCAGCTTCCTTTCTTTATCCCTATAGAGTTTTATACCAAGTATATAGGGAGCTTCACCCAAGTCTTTCATAGAGAAGTTTATAGAGAGGTATGTTTTAACACTCTACATCATTCCAAGATCATTTCCAATGATCAGGATGTCGTCAACATAAAGCACTAAGAACACGATCATACTCCCACTAACCTTCTTATAAACACAAGGTTCTTCTTCATTTTTTAGAAAACCAGACAATTTGATTACCTCATCAAAACAAAGATTCCAACTCCGCAAAGCTTGTTTAAGCCCATAAATGGACTTCTTAAGCTTATATACCATGCTAGAATTTTGGCTGGAGACAAAATATTCTGGCTGTTCCATATAGATTTCTTCATCAAGAAATCCATTAAGAAAAGCTGTTTTGACATTCATTTGCCAAATATCATAATCATGGTAATAACGATAGCCAACAAAATCCTAATAGATTTTAACATCGCTATTGGTGAAAAGGTTTCATCATAGTCCACACATGGCTTTTGAGTGTAACCTTTAGCAACCAGTCGGGCTTTGAAGGTTTCAACATTTCCATCGGGCCCACGCTTCCTTTTGTAAACACATTTACAACCAACGGGAACAATTCCCTCAGGAAGCGGAACCAAGTCCCATACTTGATTATGATGCATAGTGTCTATTTTGGAATTCATGGCTTTCTGCCATTTAGCAGAATCAATGTCTAACATTGCTTCTTATAGGTATACAGATTAGTCTCCTTAACAAGGAACAAATCGAGACTCTTGTCCTTTATCAAATACAAGCGCTCATGAGGTATCAATATCCTAGTAGATCTATGAATAGTGGAACTAGAAAGTTTTGCTTCTGTCTGAACATGTGATTCTTATATTGGTCTGTCATCTATAGGTTGGACTTCATCAAGCTCAACATTTCTATGATTACCACATTCTACCAAAAATTCTTTTTCAAGAAATCTGGCAACATATAATGACCTTGCGAATTTGAACATTTGTGTAACAAAACATCATTCATATTATATATATATACATAGAACGATTCTTCATATGTATATGATATCCTTTTGTATCTAATACAAATAGGGATATAATATTAGCTAAACAACCAGGCACAAAAATACAATCTGTCAAAATGATGCTGCCTCTGGATAGACGAATCTCGTATTCGCCAATGCCTCCTGCAGATAAAGAATCTCCACTCCCAAAATGCAGCTGCATCTCGCCTGGATTAAGCATCTTACTGACCCTCAGCCCCTGCAACGAATTACAGATGTGAGTTGGACTAGCAGAATCTAAAACCCATCTAGAACCAATGGCTTCACAAGCCAAAGAGATATCAATGATAGGGAAAATAAACAAACTCGATGCAGTGGCTCTCTCCCGTCTGACGGAAGCTATGTAGTCTGGACAATTACATCTCTAATGTCCAATCTTGCCATAGTGGTGGCACTTGTCCTCAGCTGCTTTCTTTTTCTTCGACTTGCTTGGCTTTCAACCTTTCCTTTAGGAGGAACATCGGAGCCAGTCTTCTTTGCCTTTTTCTTCTTCTTCTTCTTCTTCTTGAGAAGAATAAGAACTAGGCAAAGAGGACTTTGAGATGAGTGTCGGCACATGCTTCTTTATGTCCTCCTCAACAGTCTGAAGCATCCTATGCAACTGACTGTAGGAACAACGAATACCATTCATGTTGAAGTTCATAATGAATTGGGAATACGTCCGTAGGAGTGAGCCAAGAATCAAATTCCTGCCCAATGTCTCATTTAGTTGAAAGTCAAACTTTCGAAGATGCTCAATGAGATCCATCATGTGCATGACATGTGGACTCACTGGCTTGCCATCAACCAAACGAGCGTGGAATAATTCCATGGATATTCTTTACACCAGAGTCTACTCCTAGTTTAGAAATAACTCCTGAAGTTGAGTTATGATACTGTAGGAGTCAGGCATATCAGCATATTGCCTCTTTAGATCAGAAGACATAGTACATAGAATGAGTGACCTGACTCTCAGATCATCATCTCTCTATTTCTGAAATGTCTCTCTCTCTTCAGGTGTCGACCCTGGAGCAATATCTAACGGTACTGGACTATTCATCACATAACCCAACTTCTCTGATCTCAAGACTATCTTAAGATCTAATTCCCATTCACTAAAGTTCTCAGGACCAGTCAATTTGTTCACGTCTAGGACACGGGCAAAAGGATTAGAGGAAGAAGTATATGTCATCACAAACTTAACAAAAGAAACAAGAGTTAGCAGAAAAAAGTAATTTCATTAATATCACAAAACATTCAACATATCATGGATTTTTAATATAAGGATGTCCTCCCACTATTTTACATAAATTGATAATCCCCAAACAAAATACGAGAATTCAATAATTAAATTAAATTCTATAGCAGGAAGTAGACCTCACAAATATATTTGAACACACAGCTTTGGCACATTGTGCCCAAATATATTTCCAATCCTCAATGCCTTATCATTTATCGGATGGGGCGTATTCAAGGCAATACTCGTCAATGAACATATCCAAGGTACTAATACATCACCTCACTGTTTTGGCATCTATTGGTATGCACGTTTGCTCAAATTTATTTCTTATTAAATAAGTTTTACCGGTATAAATAAATTTCCATTAATTATAGTCACACTGCTTTGGCAGATACAACCATGGTATCATGAAAAATATTTATAGCCGTATTGACGAGACGGACCCATTAGTGTACAATACACTCACAGAAAACAAAGCCTTATTATGAGGATTTTACAAATACTATCTAACAGTCAAAATAGTTGATCCAATCAATTAATTTTCAAGCATGTGTAAAATAAATTGAATTAAATATCAAATATTTAAGGCATGAAAAATTATTTTTGATGTGGGATCAGACGCTCTGATACCATTTTATTGGGGTAGGCACAACGAAAGCCCGCGGCGAAAGGCGAAAATGGTTTTTTAAATTTTAAATTTTATGAGCGAATTAATAAATATAAAATACTTTTTAATTCACCCAAATAAGTTTAAATATATTATTTATTAACATTTAATAACGTAATATATTTCGTTGCACGACGAATTATTTTACGAAAATATTTTTCGATAAATACTACGCGTAACAGGCAAACAGTCAAACCGGTTGACCATCAGCCGAGCCAAGGTAATCCAGTCACTTGGGAATTGTTCGGTCATCCCTTGGGCTTCCCGAACAGTGCCCAGTTCGCTGGGTTCGCAGCCGGCACGTGTTGAGCCTGTTTCGACTCGAATTTCACCGTTAGCTCGCGTTTTCGCCCCGGAACAATTTCTGGAATTTATCAACCACCCAAAACACATCCAAAATCATCCATACAATATATTTTAACATGAAAAATTAATTCAATTTAATTACAAAATTAATTCAATTAATTTACACCAAATTTAATCACCACAATACAAAGTTCCAAGAATAATTCTAGGCAACATTAGAGTGGTAATATCACTCTAGAATGGCAATTTTAATTTTGAGATTAATTCCCTAATTAATCCAATTTACACATGCTTTAAAAGAAAATAATTAAGGTTACATAACCACTTAACACCAAGGTTTTGCTTCAAACACATATCCACGATACATATATTATTAAGACATGCAAAAATACATATCCAATATATATTTCCATGCTCAAAAAACAAAAACAAGAAATTGGAAATTCAAAATTACCTTAATTTAGTTTCCAATTTCTTCAATTTTTTCTCCTTCGGTGTTGGTTAATTTTGTTAGAACCTTAATTTCTTTTTCTTTTTGGTTTCTCAACACATGAGATAGGCTTGAGCCCTTGCAAAATGAAAATAATTTTCATTTATATATTTTTCTTGCCATTTTCGAAAATTGTCAAATTTTTATCCAAAAAATAACAATTATTTTGGCTATTATTTTGACACCCTATTGATCTTATCCAAAATAAGATTTTATTTTGATTTTTGTTAATTTAAAATCCATGTCTCCAAATTACATGGTTTGACAAATCAAATTTTGCCAAAGATTAAGAATATTCCATGTAATATTCTTAATTAAAAATAAATTAATTAACAAATTAATCAATTTATTTAATAATCAATAAAAAGATAAAATAAACACATGGAAAAATATTCCAAGAATATTCTTCCATTTTATTATTATTAATAATTAATTAATTAATAATAATAACAAAACAATTGTCAAAATCCAATGGGTTAATAATGTGTATCTAATCTAAATTATGTATCTATACAAATACACATTATTTAATACGCATGTGTAAATTATGAATAATCCGAATTATCCATAATTAATTGCTCAAGTGCTCAACGAGTACATTTTATATTGTGGGACTCTTTAGGTTCAAGTTTATCTGTCACGGAAACCATTTCCATGTCTGTAATTTGTCCACTCACAAATTACGACGACCACAGATAATCGAGTTGAACCATCCAAGTCGAAGTCATTGCATATATATAATCCATCTGTCATAGGTTATCCGAATTGTTCTGGAGATATAGATAAAAACGTCAAATCTCCGCTATGCACAATTCATGTGTCGCGACATAATTATGATTCTTCAATATATATTCGGAACTCGATTCCGAATCATACCTCGGCCAAGGATTTCAAAGAATCACAAATTGGACACCTAAATTCCGTACACGATACTGACAGATCCTCTCTGGATAATCACAGGATATCGTGAGTATCAGTCCATACCCAACGAACAGACAGAGGTCTGATCTTAAAAGATCGTTGACGTGACTGTCATCATAGTACGGAGGATATCTCACATATCCACAGTGGTATCACAAGTCAAATGAGCTAATATGTTATTCGACTCGTAAAGATTCCTATTGACGTTGGTGTATCATCTATCAAGAATCTCTGAATGAGTAATTCAATATTTATCCAATAAATACATATGTGTCTATATGAGTCTCCCAAGACTCATGGTTTATTGAGACAAACCATTAGAATAATTTTAATAAACGACACGTACCGGTCTCTCGGGTTTACTAACCGACCAGATATGTAAACCTTGACCAAGATCATTTTAAGAATGAATCATATTATGACATTTCTCAGTAACAATTGCGGCATTTTTACAATTATGTCACAACAATTCATTCTAAGGTCTTTTATGCCTTTACCATATAATATAATATATTGATGAAAATTACTTAATTTTATTCATAATAAAATAAAATATACATGGTATTTACAATAAATACAACAAAATTTGACGTGTCGAACACCAACTCCAACAAAAACATCACCCAAACACCTCAACCATCATCATTCATTATTAAAACAACCTAAAATAGTCCCCCCTACTAAGTTATCATTCGGCCAATTCATAAGAAATTACAACTTGGCCACTACACCTTGATTCTAAAAAGCACCCCAAAGTATGGGTGATCAAAACCGTTTCGGTTCCGGTTCCGCATGGAACCGGAACCTACCCGGAAAAAATCGGTTTCTAACTAAGTGGAACCGAAACCTACCCAATAAAATAGGGTACCCTATTATTCGGTTTCAATTCGGTTCCGGTCCGGTTCCGAATTACCCTATTTATATAACATTGTCAAACTTTAAAAATATTGGTTTTTAAAGTTTAATATTCCAGTGGGGTTTAGTTTTTAAACTTTAAAAATGCAAGAACTCAACTGTATCTCAACCTCAGAAGTAAATCTTCCACAGGATACTGTAAGAGATATTACGTTATAGTTGTTAAGGTGTGCACAATGTTGGCTATTGCTGCTAGACATCAACATTAAAGTAAGAAATTATCCAGATAGATGGAATCAGCATAGGGGTTTAGCACAGTTGAAAACTTGAAACAATCAACACAAATGAGAAGCAAAATGAACAACACTAATTGGAGACTGTGGGACACAGAAACTGGGCGACGTATGCTGTTCCGAGCTCGTGGCCCGGTTGGGAGTACGGAGTAGCCACGAGGGATTAAACCAGAGAATAACGGAGTCGCCACCCGGTGTGAACCGGGAAAATGAGATTTAAGGCCGCACTCACCCCTCGCAATGGAAGACCTCAAACCGTTGGGTTCAGAATAGTCCATTACTTATGTCACTTGTAATGAAAGGATTTGTGTAATAATTTAATCAAGCTTAAGTAACACTTATTTCCAAGAGTATCATGCTTCTAAATCCATATGCACAAAAATAAAACTTACACATAAATTTGCATATATTTCACATCTAAGATTGCATGCTTGAAAGTACATCAAAGTAGCAACGAACATACAACTTCATTGACATATTGTATTCATGGAAACACAAGCACACACTAACCACACAAGCACACATAAGGCGAATCAAATAATGGCGAACATGTGATTTCATAGACATATCATAAACAAATAGTCATTACATGTCCATGCACAAATAAAAGAGCCAACTAAGTACATAATGCAAAAAGACACTTAAGGATGCAATTAGGCATTAAAGTAAGCATTTTATGACGTGGTGCAAAAGAAGATAAATAATATGGACACAAACACACATGTGAGCACTTTTCCAAGTGGTACGTGGAATTGTATCCTAAGTACAGACCGCATTACCATCCATTCGGAATCGGCTACGGAATTTATGTTTGGGTTTCCATCCGATATACTACAAGAAATAATACTCAAATGCTATCATAACATGGATATATGAATTATACTACGTTAGACCAAGACTAAGGTAAATGATGCAACCAATGGAATAATTATGTTTTTCATTACGATGCGTACAAAGACAAAGATAACTATATGAAACTCCGTATACCCGATTGAACACATCTTATATTCAATCGAATATACATCAACCGGCGCGGCAAAGCATCGTGGTAAATGATTTTAACCCCTCCAAATATGGGACATTTAATCCGACTTACTAAGCCCATGCGCTCGATTGCATCATGCATACAAAGAATAAAGACAATAACATCAAACTTAGTATACCCAATTGAACATATCTTTCATTCAACAACCGAACACACATCAACCGGCGCGGCAAAACATCTTGGTAAAGGGTTTTAACCCCTCCAATAGGGGACCTTTAATCCGACTTACTAAGCCCATGCGCTCGATTGCATCATGCATACAAAGAATAAAGAGAATAACATCAAACTTAGTATGTCCAATGAACATATCTTACATCCAACCGAACACACATCAACCGGCGCGGCAAAGTATCATGGTAAATGGTTTTAACCCCTCCAAATAGGGGACCTTTAATCCGACTTACTAAGCTCATGCGCTCGATTGCATCATGCATAAACAAGTAAAATGCGGAATTCAAATGACGAAAAATAAATAAATCAAAGCAATATAAAACAAAAGAAGATGCTGTTTACTCAAGCGGTACGTGGAGTTGTATCCCGAGTACAGATCATACTACCGTCCATTCGGAATCAGCTATGAAATTTATGTTCGGGTTTCCATCCGATATACCGCGAGAGTTGACACATCTTTCATTTTATTCCAAGGCCACAACATACAATATTTCGTAATACATGCATATTTATCTACTCAGGGGCCACAACATGCATTTTAACATAAAAATCATGCGAACAATACTCAATAAATAATAAATAAAACAGAAAACGAATGTGGAAAATACCCTCAGGTCTAACATTTTATGTTGACTTTCGGACTCGCGTTTCACGGCCGTCGAAAGGGCTATCACTCCGCAACTCTTCCGGTTCACTGGATTAACATCTTAGCTCGCTGTTTTTGCTGTTTGGTCACTATTTTCACTCCGTTTTGCTGCTGTTTCCTCACGGTTTTCTAGTCACTGTTCAGGTGTGTTAGTGGACTGTTTTGGTTCGATTTTGGGACTGTTTTGGGGTATTTTCGGGGATTGTATTTAGGTTATTTTAGGGACAGTTTCGGGATAGTATTAGGCGTATAGGGAGGTGGTTTATGCGGCAGTTTATGGAGGGTACACACGGTAGTTTATAGCGTGTTTATTGTTGATTTTTGAGAGGGGGAGCTGTTGCGTGTACTGAGGGTTTTAAGGGTTGCTACGTGTATGGTTTTTGAGAGTTGGCTATGGATGTGATAAGGGCAAGGGCTAATGACGTGAGAGGGCAGGACGTGCGTGGACAGTTTATGCAATTTTGTTCATGGCTAGTGGCGTTTGGCAGTTAATGGCGTGAGGGACGTACGTGGGCTGAGTGGTTTGGGCGTAGCGTGAACGTGGGAAATGGCGTGGACTGTGCGTGAGGCATGTGTGAATGAAGAGTTCAAGTTTGTGGCTGCCGAGTCTGCTTAAGGTCTGCGGGTGTATGGTTCGGCTAGTGGGCTGTCTTTGTTGGAGAGTGGCGTGAATAGCTTGGACGTGCTGATTGTGGCTTTTTTGAAGGTTGATACGTGAGGTGTGAAGGCTGTGTGTCTTTGAGGGTTTATTATTTTGTTGTTTTTTTGAAGGGTTGGTGATGAGAGAGTGTTTAGGGTTTGAATTCTGTGAGTGTATTACCGTGTGTGAGAGAGGGGGATGGCTTTGGTTTTGGGTTGTTTATATAGACAATGGCTAGGGCTTCCCCTTGTCTCACAAGGAATAGATTGGATTTGGTGTCAAACAAGGAAATGATTTGATTGATTGGGGGGACAAAATATATAGACAATGGCTAGGGCTTCCCCTTGTCTCACAAGGAATAGATTGGATTTGGTGTCAAACAAGGAAATGATTTGATTGATTGGGGGGACAAAATTTGGTGAATTAGGAGGTTGAATATTTGATTGGTGTTAATTAGGCATTTAATTTGTTAATTAGGTGAGTGATTTATTAATTAGGAAGTGATTTATTTTAAATTGGTAGGTGATTTAATTAATTTTGGAATTAGATTAATTAGATTTATTAAAATTTAATTTGTTTTAATTTAATTTAAATTGGAATTTCTTTCTGGTGGATTTTATTTGTGTTGGATTTTAATTTAATTTCATTGTATTTTAATTTAATTTAATTAATTTGTGACATGTATTTTAAAGGTTTTAATTATTTTTGATTGGGCTTGGGTGAGATGGGCTTGGATGTGGGGTTTTGGGCCAAGGTAAGTGTTTGCGGGTTTTTTAGGCTAAAGGTGCTTTAAAACGGAGGTCCACCAGCGAGCCCGAAGCTAAACAAACGAGTCAAATTCGACAAAGTACTGATTTCCATCTTTTCCCTTCCGACGTCCGTTTCCCGCGGCTTACGCGACTTAAAAGGTAGTGCCTTCAAATGAGACTCATCGTCGGGATTTATATGCGAAAATGCAATGCCTACAGAAACACTGCCAGAAAAACATCTGATGAATTATAAAAAGTTCAGCTATTTTGTCTAGCATGCATAAAGTAGCCGGAAATAATTTTCAATTTTGATGGAGAATATTTCATTTGCCCCAAAAAATATATATATAAGCATCACAACTTAAATTAAACACCAAGACGGTAGGAATAACAATGCAGCCCCTATTTTATATTGCCAGTGGGGTTTAGGTTTCTTCCTAGACTTTCTCTGTGTTATTAGTTTGGGCAAAAGAAACTTAAACCCCAATTTTCCATTCACTTTAAATCATATTTTGAAGAGCTAAAGGAACTTTGAAAATATAATTTATATGCAAAAAAGGATCAGACATCATGAGAGAGAATTTAGAGAATAGACAATAAAACCTTTGAAAATCGGTTCCATGGTCCGGTTCCAGTTCCGGTTATTCTGGAACCGGAACCGGACCAGTTAAAAATTGGTTCCATCTATTTGAAACCGGAACCGGTCCGGTTACAACCGGTTCCGGTTCCAAACCCGGATTTCCGGTCCGGTTCCAACCGGTTCTGGGTAGACCCGGAACCGGTGCTCACCCTTACCCTAAAGCCTTCATTAATGGAAGCCTAATCACTAATGTCAAAAAGAGTGTGCATAAACAACAAACATTTGTTGGCATTTGAGAGGAGAAACAAATGGAAAAATTCAACAAGGTGAAGAAGTCGAAAACAAATGAATAAATAACAAACCACAGAAGAGAAGAAACATTTACAAGAATCTGAGACAGAACCGAGAGGAGAAGAGGAGAAAACACGCAGAAGCAGAGAGTGAGAGAGAAGGGAAACCGATTTGGGGATTTTAATAACCCTTTGGCATCGAACTTGTTTAATTTTAACGTCAAAAATTTCGACGCTAAAACGTTGACGGTTAATAAAAAATTAGGGTAATTTTTCTGAGAAATTAAATTTTTTACTTTTAGCGTCGAAATTATAATCGACACTAAAAGTGTAATTTTTAGCGTCCCAACTTTGTAATCGACGCTAAAGGTTTATATTTAGCGTCGATTACAGGTTTGATGCTAATAATAATAATAATAATAATAATAATAATAAATAATAATAATATAATAATAATAATAATAATAATAATAATAACCATCATCGTCAGCATGAAATTTAATATCTCCATATAATAATAATTAACCATCCATTAATCAACGAACAACACATAAAACATATACCTATACTAACTAGATTAGTCATTATTATCTTCGGCATTTGAGGATTCCTTAAAGGACTCGAACACATATTCATCTTCGAACTCTTCTTCATTTGCTACTTCCACGCTAACTTGAGAATGAGGAATTATCTCAATATTTTCTGTATTTTCTCGAGTTAACGTGATATTTTCAGTAACTTGCATATTTGGTAAATAAAATATCTGTTCAGGAACTTCAAATTCGTCAGAGACTTGTGTTTCATCTGAAATTGTGGCAATATCTTTCTTATGCATGTTCTGAATGTCCCTATATTGTAACTTTTCTACCACCATCCATTCATTTCCTAGCTTTGGATCAGACATATACATCACAGACCGTGTTTGGATACAAAAAATATATGGATCATTCTTATACCAATAACGTTGAACATTAATTGACGTTAGATGATTATTAAATTGAATTCTTCTCTTTCTGGCATTTGTGTCAAATCACTTGCATTTGAATAACAATGTACATCGTCGGGGTCTATATATCAACTCAATGACTAATTGAAACACTCCATAGAAGTCAACAATATCATAATTGTGTTCTCCTGGTACTACAATTCCATAATTTCGAGTTACATGTGAAACATCTCGCTGCTCAGTGTGAAATCGAACCTCATTCACAATGCATCCACTGTATTCGTAAGCCTGCTTTTGAGGCCCATATGCCAATACAACTAACGAAGATGACGGGTCCAGTTGGCCATTTTGCACTTGGTTGTTTATCTAACACATGATAATATTTGCGTGTTAATATAGCAAACATGAAATATTTACTATTAGGATAAAAATAAAAGTCAATATTAGGCCTTACAGTTGCCTCAAATCATTTAGGGAATTCTTTTTTGTGTCTTCCATCAACGTTGTGGTCACTACCACATTGTAGCATGGTAATACGTTAATGTAAGACAATAAAAATACATTTATGCACCTACAAGACTTACGTTAAGTACGATTGCACTTCGTCGTAATTACTCAATATAAACTAATGCGCACGTTGAGCTTCCTCCATTGTTAGCAATTTGACACCTAATGATCCAAACGGTCTGCAATTTTGACGGAACACTATGATATCTTGTTGATTACTTTCATATTCATCATGGTTTCTTATTCGACGATTAAAAAGAGTTTCAATATTCTACATATACATCAAATAAAATATTATTACCTCATTGATTAGGACCGCCTCTGTTATTGACCCTGCAAGCAGCGCTTTATTTCTCACATATTATTTGTAATATCCCAAAGCCATGTAATTATTACATAAAATTTTCATGATTTATAATTTTAACGCAAAAATAAAAATAAAATTTTAGTATTTAATATTTAATATTATCTCTCAATGGGGTACATCTATCTGTAATGGACAGGACCTCCCCTCCTAGCTTCAGATGGCAAATGCACGGCCAGATGTACCATCACATCAAAAAAAACAGGTGGCAATATTCGTTCCATCTTGCATAGGATGATCTCGATTCCTCGCTCAAGTTTGTCAATAACAGATGTGGTTAATGTCCTTTGACATAATTGTTTAAAGAAGCCACGTAGATCAAGTACGACGTCGTATATGTTTGACGGCAGATAAAGTCGAATGCCAACAGGAATGAGAATCTCAAGAAGCACATGACAATAGTGACTCTTTAATCTAGTTATCGTATCATCTCTGACCCAACGTCCAATATTCGATGCATAATTATCAGAAAATTTCACCATTTTCAGCCAATCACAAAATGATTTTCTCTCTAATTGAGTTAGCACGTAACTAGTAGTTGGCTTAATAAGACCTCGAGGAGTGGCTTGTAAATGCAATTCATTGCGAATTCTAAGATCTTGTAGGTCCAATCTAGCATTTACAGTGTCTTTCGTCTTACCCGAAATATTGAACAGTGTGCCCATTAAACTCTCGCATATGTTTTTTCTATATCCAATACATCCAAATTATGTCGTAAACTCAGACTCCCCCCAATACTCTAACTCAAAGAAAATACTATTTAGGGGGTGAATCCGGTAACGCAGCGGAAGCGGTGAAAATACGATTTTCAGATTTCAAAACTTTTTCTCGGATTAATTAAATAAACATATTTATTTAATATTCCAATAATCAAATTATGAAATAAAATTCAATAAATCATATTTAAGTGAATTTACCAAATTACCCTTACTTTGGTATTTTGTCCATTTTAGTCCGAAATTGATATAATCAATTTTGAATGATTCTAAATCATTTCTAAGATGAACTTAGCATGTTCAAAACATGAAAACACCAAAAGCACCAAAAATCCCATAAATCATCATCAAAGCCGTGAGCACTCATTAGTGCCCAAAATGTACCATTTGTCATTTCATGCTTCAAAACACATCCAAATGTAATCCAATCAACATGAAACTTTATATGCATCATATAAACATCCAAATGCACAACATATATGAAAAGCTTCAAATTTGGAATTGGTCATGAACCCTAATTTTTCAATTTCCACAAATTGGACAAATTAGACCAAATACATTAAATCAATTACTTCAATCATCATTCTTCCATCCAATCCAAGTCCCAACACAATGAAACAACTCAAGATCAAATCTAGGTCATTTAATAGTGGGTCAATAACTCTAGATTAGCAACATGGTTTCCAAAACCTTAAAAGAATAGTTATAACTACAATAGTCATACACTTCCTTCATCATACATGCTTTACACCTCCATCAAAACTTCCATCAACAAAAACCACAAGGAACAAAGAAATAAATAACCTAAGGATATCATATATTAAAGCCTAGATCCTAAGGAACATTTTCCTTACTAATAGCAAGTTGGAAAAAACTTACTAAAATCAAGCTTTGCTTTGATCTTTCTTTCTTTCTCAAGCTTCCTTTAAGTCTCTTCAATGGAGTTTCTTTTTGGTAAAGTGTATTAGGTTAACCAAATGAAAAGCAAATGAAAACAATATATACTTGTGCAAAAAATAAGCCTTGGCCGAATTTAACAACAAGCATATACCAAATTTTTCATTTCAATTTCATTTCAAATTAATTTGTTATCTTAATATAAATATCTAAAACTACTTTATAGATATTTATTTAAGTCAACAATTGCAACTAACATCATTTACTTTAAATATCCTAATATAAGATATTTATATTTTAATTAATTTAATCATTTAACAATTAAATAATTAATTAATTAATCAAATACAAATATATTAAATATATGTATAATATTTACATTATATATTAAAAACATATATTCATTTAGGATATAAGTCAAATAACTCATTTTAACTATTAATTAATGTGTATTTAAATTAATCAAGTATTAAATGTAAATACACAAAAATTAAGCAAATGACTATCTAGTCTCTTTAGCACGTATATTGCGTTTATCATTTAAACGACTTTATAAATAATCAATATTATTTATTAATTTTGCTCTAGTGCTCTACGAGTATGTTTCATTATTGAGACTCTCTAGATTCAGGTATATCCGTCACGAAATCTAATTTCGTGTCCATAATCTATCCACCCGTAGATTATGACGATCACAGATAATCTCGCTGAACCATACAGGTCGAGGTCATGGCAAATGTATAATTCCTCCGTCACAGGTATCCGGATAGATCCCAGAGATATAGATGTAAACGTCAAATCTCTATCGGGATTATCCAGTCGACTATTCTATTAGCAATCTCTAAAAGAATGTTTAGAACTAGCTTCTAAACTTTACCACGGGCCCATGGTTTTATCTGATTGCTAATCATATGGACTACCTATGCTCTGGTACACAGAACTGACGGATCCTATCTTGATACACATAGGACACCCTGAGGATCTATCTACACCCAACGAACAGGCGGAGGTCTGATCTAAATAGATCGGTGACATGACTGCCGTCTAAGTGTAGAAGATGTCTCATGTGCCCACAATGGCATCTCAAGTCTAAGAATCACAAGTGCTACTCAACCCGAGAAGATTCTTATTGACGCTGGTGTATCATCCATTAAGAATCTTCGGTGAGTTGTTCAGTGTTTATCCGCTATAAACACCTACACGTCTATACTAGTCTCCAAGACTTATGGTTCATTGAGAAACCATTGGAATCATATATTCCAGTATACGACATGCACCGGTCTCAACGGGTTTACTATACTGACCAAGTAGTGTAAACCTTGACCAGGAACTGTCTGAGAATGACAACGTCATGATACTTCTCAATGTCCGTTGCGACGCTTTTGCAACTGTATCATGACTAATCATTCTAGGTCATTACGTCTTTACCATATAGAAAGATAGATTATATTATAGAAACTGCATATATTATTCATAAATAATAATGTTTTACAGAAGTATTCAACAGAAATACAACCGGGAATATGCGCTCTGAGCACCAACCCCAACACTGGGCATACTCTGAGATTCTGGTTGACCGTTGAATAATTTACTTCTCCGCCAATGATGACTCAACTCAAGAAACCGTTTGTGCCCTGTGTATCCTATTTTATTCTTTAACCGCTGTGAATGTGTTTCACCCGCACAAACTGGACATGCAATGTATCCCTTAGTGCTCAATCCAAATAATGAACCATAAGCTGGAAAATCATCAATGATACATAATAATGCAGCATGCATCTGAAAATACTACTGAGAAGCTGCATCATAGGTATGCACACTGACATTCCATAATGTCTGTAACTCCTCGATTAATGGTCTTAAGTAAATATTCATACTAGGGGAACGTGGACCAGAGATAAGCAATGACATGAACATGAACAGATCCTTCATACATTTCCATGGAGGTAAGTTATATGGAATAATAATTATGGGCCACATGTTGTAAGAGTTGTACATATTCCCAAACGGGTAAAAACCATCGAAGGTGAGGCCTAACCTGACATTACGGGGGTCCTTCGCGAAACAGGGGTACATGCCATCAAATTCCTTCCACTCAGTTCTTTCCGTATGATGTATGAGTATGCCCTCCGCACCGATCCTATTTTCATGATGCCACATCATGTCAGTCGCTGTGTGTCGTGACATAAACAACCTCTGCAGCCTGGGCATTAATGGGAGATATTGTAATATATTCTGAGGCATTTTCTTTCTAATACCACAGACTTTGTACCGACTTTCATCACATATCGGACAATATTCAAGTGATTCATACTTGGCATGAAATAATACACAGTCATGCTTATAAGCGTCAATGGATTCTTATCTTATTCCCAGATCATGCAATATTTTATTTGCCTCGTAATACAACTTAGGCAATTTGCTGCCAACCGATAACATTTGCCCAAGTAAGTCTAGCATCATATCAATACTTTTGTTGATCATTCTGTTCATCACTTTAATGTGCAATAATTTCACAATGAAATTCAAGATCGACATCATAGCACCTTCAAATGGTATTTTTTGTGCCTCATCAAGTAGTTGACTAAATAAATTTTAATCATTTCCACCTAACACCGGTATGTCACCGCCAACACTATGACCAACTTGTGGACCTTGTAAGTCACGCAAAGCATCGATTATCTCATCGTTTGCAGGTTGATTGTAACTACTACTCCCTTCACCGGAATCAATAAACTGTGATTGAGAATTATACTGCTCATCATGATAAATCCACGTACGGTACATTGGTGATATTCCCGGCATGTATAAATGATTCTCAACTTCATCTAATTATTTCATTTTCCTATTCAAACAATTTACACATGGACACCGAACACGACCTTCTGTATCAATGTATTGCTTTGCCGATTCCATGAACTCATAAACTCCATTACGATATTCAACACTCAATCTATCCACCGAGCTCATCCAATTTCTATCTATTTCAGCCAAATATCTACATATAAAAATATAATTATTAGACATTATATTAAACTCATCAACATCACCAATTCATTAATTATTTATTTAAGCATACACATATTTAGTTAATTAATTAATTAATTACAAAACAAAATATATCTAGTTAATTAACTAATCTACATATATGAATCATAAACAACTAACAATAAATTAACTAAATAACACAATATATATATAATAAAGATAATTATAAAAAATTAAAACCTTAATTTTTTAGAAAAATTAAACTTAAATTAATTAAGTGAGAGTACTGGTTCAAATATAAGGAAAAATAAAGAGAGACGAAATAAAAAATATCGTATGAAAAATTAGAGTTTTTTGAAAATTTATAGGAAAGTTGTGAGTGAACTTGCAGATGAGAGAAAGAACAAATGGTGGAAGAAGTGTTGGTGCTTCTGTATTTTAATATAGTTTTAAAATCGAATTAACGTACTTCAACGTTAAAAAGTTACCATTTAACGTCAAAATTTAAAGGTAACAGGATTATTGGTGGTATTGTCAGAAACTTTTAGAGTCGACATCTTATTTGTCGCTAAATCTTCATATTTTAGCGTCAAATCACCAATACGATGTCAAAAGTTGTACAGTACTTTTAGCGTCAACATTTATTTCGACGCTAAAGGTAAAGGAATTATCAGTGGAATTGTCAGAAACTTTTAGCGTACAACTTTCGGCTTCGTATTAGTTATTTGACGCTAAAAGTTTACCCTTTTACATCGAAGAGTTATTTCGATGCTAAAAGTTTACTATTTTGCGTCGAATAATAGAATCGACGCGAAAATTAATTATTAGACCCTGTGAAGGTGACCAGAAAAGTAGACCATTTGGTTGTATGGTTGAGCTTGGCTCGGTTTTCTTTAACATGAGTCTGAGGTTTCCTATCTAGGGGTACTTCGCCAAAATATTGGCCCCAATGAACTTATCCATATGCCAATTGAATTTCAATGGGTGGAGAGTATTTGTGGGTCTCTATGTCATCTGGAGGTGGGCCGACCTGAGCGAGCCATCGGTACTATAGCTGAAGAGGCTCTACCGATTGAATGTCAACCCTAATGAGTACAAGGGTTGGTGCTACTTGTCCACCCATGCCAAGAGCAAGCACCTGATCACAAATATCACGGCCACCAACAAAAATTTCAATGGTAAATAGTTATGGGTCGAGGGATTTTAGGGGCAAAAGCGGAGATATGAAGACGAACAAATAGTCGTCCCGAACGTCTTTAGGTTATAAGGTAATTTCATAACCTTCTTTTTTTCCACACTTAGGATTTGTAGCTTATTCTAACATCATTGTGCGCTGACCGATCCGTCCACAAACAGTTCTCACTTCTCTTCCTCCTGGACCACCATCGCTTGGGGCCCAGTGTGTTGGAGTTCGTGCTTTGAGTGTCAATACGAATAATATATTGTACATTATATTTTATTATTTATTATTAAGATAACTACATTTTCATTTCAAACTTATTAATAGTAATTATTATGTCATAATTCATATAAGTTTGATATATAAATATGCTGAAAATGATATCGACATTAAGATAATATTACTATTATAAATTATTCTTAAAGTAACTATTCCTAGTCGTTGGTTTTGGAATACAGTCGAGTTCCTATAACCTAAAAGACTAACACATGTCGTATATTGGAATTGAAGTTTCAATGGTCTAACCCAAAAGACAATGAGCAAGGGAAGCCTGCATAGACATGTGAGTATTTGTTGGAGTGAATACTGAATGACTCACAGGTGATTCCTAATAGTTGAAAGTACACATCACCGTCAATAGGAATATCCTCGAGTCGAGTAGCATATGTGATCTTTTGACTATAGGAAATCATTGATTTTTGTGTGATCATCCACACTTTGATGTCATGTATGTCAGATATCTTTCATAGTCTGATCGTTAAATGTTCGTTGGGTGTGGACTGATGCACTCGTTAATTAAATGTGTATCAAGATATGATCTGTCGTCCTATATGTGTACCATAAAGGGTTAAAATATTCATATTAGTGAGTCACGATTCTTAAGACTTTGGCCAAAGCCGATCACCTAGGATTGATCACATATATATAAGAAATAGTGTTCTGATTAGTTGTAAAGAATCGTGGTCATGTCGACAATATGAGATGTGCGTCTTAGAAGCTTGACAGTGTAATCTATGTTTCCTAAACACAACTTAGATAACCTACGACAGAGGGATTGTTAAACATATGTGATGACCTCGTCTTATAAAGTTCAGAAAGTTCATTCGTGTTATTCGTAAATTCGGAGGTGGTCGAATTTAGTACAAATAAGCTAGGCTTATATGACGAACGTGTCTGGACTTAAAGAGTCTCACAATATGAAGTGTATTCGTTGAGCATTTGGGTAGACGATAATATTTGATATTATAATTATCAATCAAAGTAATTAAGTGCTATTGAATAACATTAATTATTTACTTGATCAATTTGGATTAATTGGATTAATCCAAATTAATAATCACACAAAGACTTTGTTGTAATCTCATAAATATCTCTATCATTGGAGGATATTTTGGTAATTACAAAATATGCAATAATAGGTGTATTTTGCTTGATTTAATTAGATTAATAAAGTGGTTAATCAAGTTGTTAAACTTTTATCTAAATTTAATTGGATTAAATCAAAGTGGTAGACAAAGTTGATTAGTTACACCTAATATGCATATTTGGACAAATTGGATTAAGTTCACCTAAAAGTTTATCAGAACTTTTATTAATTAAAAAATACATAAGCTTGATTATAAAAGGCAAACTTGAGCAATTTTTTTTATAAAGGCAAAGCATAAGAAAAATTAACCTAAATAAAGTATTTGTGAGAGAAGTTTTAGAAGTTCTCTACATTTTCAACAAGAAGAAAAAAAATATATCTTGGAATCAAGCTTACTAGGTAAGTTTGATCTTCTATAAAGCTATGTTTTCATAAATGAGTTATTATCATTAGTGAAACATATAGTGATGTATTATTTATTGGATACATAATAACATATCTTGAAGTTGAAATTAGGTTAATGAATTATGTATTGATACTTTGGAAGCATACACACAATATGCTTGTGATTGGGTCAAATATGTTCATGTTAGACATGAAACATAAAATTAGAGTTTGGAACTCTAGATAAAAGTTTAGAGCTATGGCTACCATTCTAGAATCATTTGACCATCTTTAAATGACCTAGAATTGTTCATGAGTGATAAGTGTGGTTTATACCCACTTATTCATGCATTATTTGCTTACTATTTTGTTAAGTTTCGTGTCATTTAATGTATTTTGTAGTTTCTTTTATATTTTATTTGTATGAAGCATTGGAACATGGATCTTGGGGTAATTGTACTTGTTTTGGGACCTTACGGACGAATTGGAAGCATGATGAAAGGCTGGAACGCAGAAAACACCAATCCAGAAATTATGTCTTGCATCGTGACGCCCACTTCCTGGCGTCGCGACGCGCAGCCAAAATCTTGACATAGTAATTTACCGTAAGTTGGGCGCCGCGACGCCATTTTCCGATGCTGTGCCACTGCGCAGAGCCCAGAAAACTAATTTTTAGGGTTTTACATGCACAAAGACTCCAAGACTTTTTTATAAATACATAAGCTCGTCCAAAACCCTAGGAAGAGAGGCTAATACGCAGAAAAGACTCAAAACACTTATTTTAGAGAGATCCATGGAGGAAGATTGAAGAGCGATAAGAGGAGACGAATGCGGTGACATCCAAAGACGAAGGAATTCGATTTGGGTTTAATCCTCTAGTTTTTATCTTTAAACTCTAATGATTTCCATTATGTTCATGACATTATTTTCATTGTTTTTATCTTTAGTCATGAACTAACTCCATAATTCTAGATGATGATGTAGCCAATGTTTGAACCTATGTATTGATTGTCAATTTGAGTTTTATGAAATTATAATTCAGTTTATTTACATTCTCTTGCGTTTAATGATTCTTGTTTTTTGGCCACAAATTGAGATGATGCATGTTTAGAATATATCACTCTGGAGAGATGGATTTTGAATAGGATCTAGAGAATATAACCTAGAAGTTTTATAGAGTTCGAGAGAATCTATAGTTCTGTGGGAACACAGGAAATCTGGGGCGACGCATGCTGTCCCGGGCTCGCGGCCCGGTCGGGAGTACGGAGTAGCCACGGGGGACTAAACCGGAGAATGATGGAGTCGCCACCCGGTGTGAACCGGGAAAATGAGATTTAAGGCCACACTCACCCCTCGCAAGGGAATACCTCAAACCGTTGGGTTCGGAATGGTCCCTTACTTATGCCATTTGTAATGAAAGGATTTACATAATAATTTAATCAGGCTTAAGTAACACTTATTCCTAAGAATATCATGCTTCTATATTCATGGGTACAAAATAACACTCATACATACATTTCGCATATATCTCATATCTAATAACACATGTCTAACAAAATACCTCAAAGTAACAATGAACATACAACTTCATTCAGCATATCATATTCATGAAAACACAAGCATACATAATATCCGCACAAGCATACATGTGAGCATTCTTCCAAGTGATACGTGGAATTGTATCCCAAGTACAGACCGCATTACCGTCCATTCGGAATCGGCTACGGAATTTATGTCTGGGTTTCCATCCGATATATCACAAGAAATAATACTTCAAAGTCATCATGGCATAGGCATATGAATCGTAATGCGTTAAATCAAGACTAAGGCAAACGACGCAACTAATGGAATAAACATGCTTTTCATTATCATGTGCACAAAGATAAGAATGACTATGTGTGGTTCCATAAAAATCACCTAAGAAACAATTATACGTGACATGTGATGAATATGTCTCAGTTCAGTGTGTTCGCGTTCGTGTAGCGTTCGTAAACACGTTCGAACGGAAATGAAACAGAATGCTCACGTTCGTATGGCGTTTGTTAACGCGTTCGAACGGAAATGAAACAGAATGCTCACGTTCGTATGGCGTTTGTTAACGCGTTCGAACAGAAATGAGACCTGATGCATGATAAGGCAAAATGTATGCGCGTTCGAGTTGCGTTCGTAAACGTGTTCGAACGGGAACAGACCTGATGCATGAAATGGGACGCAATACATAAACAACAAAATAAAGGGGCGCGGCGAAGTACTGCCGTAAAGGTGGCCTTTTGGGGCTCTTAGTCTCTCAAAGAGAGGACCTTTAGACCAACATACTAAGCTCATGCGCGTCACATCACACATACAAAAATAGAGCCAATCATATCAAAACCAAGTATGCCCGATTGAACACATCTTACATCCAATCCGAACACACATCAACCGGCGCGGCAAAGCATCGTGGTAAAGGGTTTTAACCCCTCCCCATAAGGGATCTTTCATTCCACTTACTAAGCCCATGCGCTTGATTGAACCATGCATAAAAAAGATAAAATCAATAATATCAAACTAAGTATGCCCGATTGAACGTATCTTGCATCCAACCGAACACACATCAACCGGCGCGGCGAAGTAGTGTCACAAAGGTGGCCTTTTCGGCTCTTCGTCTCTCAAATAGAGGACCTTTGGACTAACTCACTAAGCCCATGCGCTTGATTGAATCATGCATAAATAAACAACATACAGAATTCAAGTGACGAAAAATAAACAAACCAAAGCAACACAAGGCAAAAGATAGTGCCGTTTACTCAAGCGGTACGTGGAGTTGTGTCCCGAGTACAGATCATATTACCGTCCATTCGGAATCGTCTATGAAATTTATGTCCGGGTTTCCATCCGATATACCGCGAGAGTTAACACATTTCTCATTCATCTCATACCCACAACACACATCATACATAAACATGATTCAACGAATAAGTAAAATATAATCCAAAATAAGCAACAAAAATCACGTAGAGATGGGTGTGAAAAGTACCCTCAGGTCTAACCTTTTAAGTCGTCTCTCGGACTCGCGTTTCACGAAGATCGAAAGGGGTAAAGCTCTGCAACTTTTCTGGTTCACTGGTTCAGCGTCCTAGCTCACTGCTTTGCTGTTTTGCTTGCGGTTCGAACTTCGTTCTGCTCCTGTTCGGCCTCTGTCTTGCTGCTCTCTGCTCGGGCCACCTGTTTTAACGTTTTCAATGAACTCTTCCAAGTTTGTGTGGGTTCTTAGTGCAGTTGTATGTGATTATTTTTAAGATTATCTATGCAGTTTTTATGTTACTGTTTTTTAAGGATTTGGGCTGCTGTTTTTAAGGTAATTCAGGGCTGTTTTTGAGTGTTTGTTAGGGGGTGTTTTAGTGGTTGTAAGGGCTGTATGGGGGGTGTGTTCTCGGTGCAGGAGGGGAATGTTTTGATTTGGCTAAGGAGGGTTATTGCTTGTGGTGGATGTATGGTTCTCGGCCAAGAGAGAGTGAGATGAAGAGAATTATTCTTTACTTGTTATGGTTCTAATACCGTGAATTGTAAGAGATTATAGAGAGTTGTGTAGGGGTTATTAGGGGGTGACGCAGCGGAAGCGGTGAAAATCCGATTTTCAGATTTCAAATTTTTCTTGGATTAATTAAATAAACATATTTATTTAATATTCCAATAATCAAATTATGAATAAATTCAATAAAACAATTTTAAGTGAATTTACCGAAATGCCATTGCTTTGGTATTTTGTCCGTTTTAGTCCGAAATTGATCCAATCAATTTTGAATGATTCTAAATCATTTCTAAGATGAACTTATGATGTTCAAAACATCAAAACACCAAAGGAACCAAAATCCCCAATTTTTCTTATCTTGGCCGAATGCACTCCTTAGGGAGCATTTTGTGCATTTTGCACTTTTATGCTTCAAGACACATCCAAATGATATCCAATCAACATGAAACTTTATATGCATCATATACACTCATAAATACACAACATATATGAAAACCCCCAAATTTGGAATTAGTTAAAAACCCTAATTTTTCAATTTCCTCAAATTGGACAAATTAGACCAAATACATTAAATCAATTACTTCAATCATCATTCTTCCATCCAATCCAAGTCTCAACACAATGAAACAACTCAAGATCAAATCTAGGTCATTTAAGAGTGGGTCAATAACTCTAGATTAGCAACATGGTTTCATAAACCTTAAAAGAATGTTTACAACTACACTAGAACTTACAAACTTCCTTCATCATACATGCTTTAACACCTTCACCAAACTTCCATCAACAAAAACCACAAAGAACAAAGAAGGAAATAACCTAAGGATATCATATATTGAAGCCTAGATCCTAAGGAACAATTTCCTTACTAATAGTAAGTTGGAAAAACTTACTAAAATCAAGTTTTCCTTTGATCTTTCTTTCTTTCTCAAGCTTCCTTTAGGTTTCTTCAATGGTGTTTTTGTTTTAGTAAAGTGTATTAGGTTATTAAATGCAAATGAAATGAAAACAATATATACTTGTTGAAAATAAGCCCTTGCCGAAAATCAACAAACATATACAACAAATTTAATTTCATTTTCATTTGACATTAATTTGATCAAGTTGATTAAATATCCAAAAACACTTTATTAATATTTATAACTTGGTCAACAAAGGCAACTAATCCATTTAAATCAAATATCCTAAGTTAAGATATTTATATTTTAATTAATTTAATCATTTAACAATTAAATAATTAATTAATTAATTAAATACAAATATATTAAATATATATATAATATTTACATTAAATATTAAAAATATATATTCATTTAGGATATAAGTCAAATAACTCATTTTGACTATTAATTAATGTGTATTTAAATTAATCAAGTATTAAATGTAAATACACAATAATTAGGCAAATGACTATCTAGTCCCTTTAGCACGTATCTTGCGTTTAACCTTTAAACGACTTTATAAATAATCAATATTATTTATTAATGTTGCTCTAGTGCTCTACGAGTAGTTTTCATTATTGAGACTCTCCAGATTCAGGTATATCCGTCACGAAATCTAATTTCGTATCCATAATCTATCCACCCGTAGATTTATGACGATCACGGATAATCTCGCTGAACCATACAGGTCGAGGTCATGGAAAATGTATAATTCCTCCGTCACAGGTATCCGGAAAAATCCCAGAGATATAGATGTAACGTCAAATCTCTATCGGGATTATCCAGTCGACTATTCTATTAGCAATCTCAAAAGAATGTTTAGAACTAGCTTCTAAACTTTACCACGGGCCCATGGATTTATCTGATTGCTAATCATATGGACTACCTATGCTCTGGTACACAGAACTGACGGATCCTATCTTGATACACATAGGACACCCTGAGGATCTATCTACACCCAACGACACAGGCGAAGGTCTGATCTAAATAGATCGGTGACGTGACTGCCGTCTAAGTGTAGAAGATATCTCATGTGCCCACAATGGCATCTCAAGTCTAAGAATCACAAGTGCTACTCAACCAAGAAGATTCTTATTGACGCTGGTGTACCATCCATTAAGAATCTTCGGTGAGTCGTTCAGTGTTTATCCGCTATAAACACCTACACGTCTATACTAGTCTCCAAGACTAATGGTTCATTGAGAAACCATTGGAATCATATATTCCAGTATACGACATGTACCGGTCTCAACGGGTTTACTATACTGACCAAGTAGTGTAAACCTTGACCAGGAACTGTCTGAGAATGACAACGTCATGATACTACTCAATGTCCGTTGCGACGCTTTTGCAACTGTATCATGACTAATCATTCTCGGGTCATTACGTCTTTACCATATAGAAATATAGATTATATTATAGAAATTGTATATATTATTCATAATAATAATGTTTTACTGAAGTATTTAACGAAATACAACCGGGATTGGCGCTCTGAGCACCACCCCAACAGTTTGGGTGTGAATTATGTGTGTCCCGGGGCCATGGCTTTGGTTAGGGGTTGTTTATATAGAAGATGTCTAGGGTTTTTCTCTTGTCTCACAAGGAAATGATTTGGTATTCAATTAGGATTTCCAAGAAAGGTATACACAAGATTGAGGGGGGACAAAATATTTTAAATTAGGAAGTTGTAATATTTAATTTGTGTTGGTTTGGGAATACAAATATTTAGATTGGTAATTATCTTATTAGATTAGGAAGTCAAATATATGATTGGTTTTAATTGGTTAGGATTGATTTTAATTAGGCATATCTTCTTTTTAGTTTTAGTATATAATATATTCAAATTATTTAAATTAGGCATGATTTTAGTTTAAGTTTGGTAAATGTTTTTATTTAATTGGTAAATGGTTTAAATATTTTATTTAATGATTAATATTTAAATTAATATTTATTTATTTAATTTGGGATGTGTTTTATGGGCTTTGGGGAGCTAAATGGGCTGGGGTGTGAGGCTAGCAGCAAAACCAGAATTACCGACACCGTTCGAACGCTTCCTCGAACGCGACACGAATGCCCGCAATCTGTTTGACGTTCGAACGAAGTAACGAACGCAGCACTAACGAAGACAGTGAGCTTGTTTATTCTGAATTTCCCCTTCCGATATCCGTTTCCCGCGGCTTTCGTGACTCAAAAGGTAGTGCCTCCAAATGAGACTCATCATCGGGTTTCACATGCAAAAATGCAATGCCTACAAGTTCCTTTGAAGTCGTTAACACAGAATCACATAACGTAATGATTACTAGATTTTTATAAGGATATTGAAGTCTATAATTAATAATCTTTCACTATTTCTCGAGAGAGTGGGTGAATACTTTAGGATTCTTGACTTATAAACAATGCAACTGAATAATGATTGATTGGCATGACAAATACATAAGGGATAGCTAGATGAAATCAGACTCTAGAATCTCTCTCGTATTGGTTTCTCCTTATTAATTATTTCAATATCTTAGTTATTTAGTTTAGTCTTAATTAATTATTTTATTAATAAAGTCAGATTTACTAATTATAGTACTTAATGTGAGTTGACCACAATCCATGTGAGTTCGACACTCTTCACTAATCTTTACTAAAACTTGACATCGTACACTTGCGGTACGATATAAAATATCCACAACAAGTTTTTGGTGCCGTTGTCGGGGATTGTTTGTTTAATTCACATTAATACTATTACCAAGTAACCTTAACTTTAATTTTGATTTTAATTTTTAGTTTATTTTTGTTTTACATTTATTTTTTTATTTGATTATTTTTTTGTTTGTTATCTTTTTGTACTTCAGTGAATGCGAAGATCCACAAGTCTCAACTCGCTCTTGTTTGATCCTGAAATAAAAAGAACAGCGATATGACTAAGACAAGAAAGAAAAATTAAAAAGGTAACAATAGCGGCTGAAAACAGAGAGAACAATCAACGCCATGTGGCAATTGGAGATCATTTCAAGCCAGTCGTAGATGATAACGATTCTGGGATTGTGCACCCGCCAATCAATGCTAATAACTTTGAGTTGAAACCAGCATTGATCAACATAATACAAAAGAACCAGTTTAGGGGTTCAGCCATGAAAGATCCGAACATGCATTTAAGGATGTTCTTGGAGATGGAAGATACCATAAAAATGAATGACGTGACTAAAGAGGCCATCAGGCTATGCTTATTCTCATTCTCTTTAAGGGATATAGCGTTGGGTTGGCTGCATTCAATACCAATGGGAAGCATCCTGAAATGGGAGGACATAACTACTAAATTTCTTGCGAGATTTTTTCCACCATCTAAATTAGCCCAACTGAGAACATAAATTAGCATATTTAGGCAGTTTGAGACTGAGAATCTGTATGAGGCATGGGAGCGCTTTAAAGATCTACTCAGGAGATACCCGCAGCATAATTTCAAAGACTTGGTTCAGATTCAGTTATTCTACAATGGGTTGAATGATCCTAATAGAACCACAGTCGATGCAGATGCTGGAGGAATTTTATTCAAGAAATCTGATGAATGCGCCTATGCATTATTAGAGGAGATGGCCATCAATAACCATCAATGGCCAAATGAACGCCCGAATATGACTAAAGTGGCCGATAGATATAAAGTGGATCATATTGTTGCACTTACAGCTCAAATGTCATCCATCACGACTCATCTAGCAGTATTAACCAATCAACAAGGCCAACCATCTATTGAAGCTGCTGCTAATAGAATGTTTTTACCTGAAGGAGGATATGAGCAAGTCCAGTATGTGAATAATCGGAATTTCAACAACTATAAAGGCAATCATATGCCTAATTACTCTCATATGAACCTGTCATATGCTAATACAGAAAATGCCTTGCAACCTTCATCTGGCTTCAACTATCAAAGAGCTGAGCAGAAACTTTCCTTAGAAGATTTCATGAGCACGTTTGTTGCTAATACTTCAGCGAGGTTTGAGAAGAATGAGTCAAGGCTGAACAATATTGAGACACACATGGGAAATATAGGGGCAACAATGAAGTCTTTAGAAGCACATATTGGCCAGATTGCTTCCTCCATGACCAATCAATAGCAAGTGGCATTTCCTAGTAATAATGAGACCAGCCCTAAAGAGCAGCTCCAAACAATCTTTTCATGTCATAACAACCAGTGGATACCAAATAAGAAGCCACCATGACCATTTGGGTGGTTGCATCTGGCTGAAGACGTTGAACTTAACGTTAGTGGGGAGACAACCCTTGTATTTATTTTATTATTATTTTCTTTATTTTTATTTTTTATTTTTATTGTGTGATATTTATTTATTTATTTATTTATTCGTTTGCATGTTATTTATGCAGGTAGCACGAAACACACAAAGCCCGCGCAACCAAATTCTGACCAGTAAGAGCCTGATCAACTCCATGCACGGTAGTGTTATTCTTTACTCTTATTTCTTTATGTTTATCTTACATTGAGGACAATACAAGTTTTAAGTTTGGGGGTGTGTGTGCATGTAGTGATAATTCCTGCTATTTAAAAAAAATTATTTTGTTTTAGTCATAGATAGTAAAACATAAGTCTAATGATGAATTTTGTTTGCTTTAGATGAAATCTTAGAAATGATAAGTTCCCGATTGATTTTTATCTAATGCCTTGAGTAGGTGATCTAGGTTAGACTCGTAAGAACTTAACAATGGGTTTTTTTAGCAGTAAGAACCTAAGTAGTTGGCAAAGTGACTAGTTGAAGAAATTGCTTGCTGATGAATGACTGTTTGCTTAGATGTCTATCTCGATTTGCTAAGTGTTATATGTATGGTAAGGTTCAAAAACAAAAGAAAAAAAATCGAAAGAAAAAAAGAAAATGAAAAAAAAAAGTTAAAACCACATATAACTGATAAGCGTGAAGCTATATATGAGAAAATTTTAGGACCACCATAAAGAGAAATGCTACCTTAAATGGTAGGTGTGTTGAAGAAAAAAAATATGAAAAAATAGTAGAAAATGAAGGAAATAAAATAGTACCATACTGAGCAAAGAAATGTAAATATATAGTACTTTTGAGATATCTAGGTTGGTTTGACCCATCATATCTCAATTTTCGAGACGAAATCATCGAGTTGGCTTACTGATAAGTCGAGTTGTGACTGAACCTTTACACACACACACACACACACTGTGAGTCTAACTTAGATGATTTATTCAAGAACTTGGATTTTAGTTACATTGAGTACTTTGAAGGTTCTCTAATTTCATTGATATGCATTCTTTGAGGACAACATTATGTATAACTATTGGGATTATTTTCTTTGCTTTTATTATTATTATATTTTTTGTATGATTGCATGTTTGTGAATGACGTTTGTGGGTATCGTCGTTGTGTTGGGATGTATGCCCTAGAGCTACATGAGATGTAAACGATTTCTTTTGCATAGAAATAAAATGATGCATTATTCATTTATCAAATTGTTTGTTTTAATTTTCGCATATTATATATCTTCATAAATACCATTGATTACTTATGTACCTTCAGACTTGGTGCATGAGTGTCATGCACCAGATGATTCAAGTCTGAAGTTAGTAATCTTAAATAGTCCATAGAGAGCAAACAAAACGGTACTTTGTTTGTGGTTTATCTATAGCTGCTGTACATTCTATATTTGGATGACGATTTTAATCGGATCGTCCATGTAGAGACATGAGAATAAAGGCACCTTATATGATGTGATCATATAGGACTGGACCCAGATAGAAATGACATTATTATAATATACGTTAAACAAAGAAAGTCATTTCAATCTACTTGATGGTCATATATGGGTTGATCTTAATCGTGATTGTACTACGAACTCCTGCATGGCGGGATATGTCATTTGATTTACAAAATGTGAGGTTGGTGTAGCAATCCCAACCAATAACTACGTATTTTGGGGTCATAGTCTGTTATGTAGCTGGGAACGTTTTACATAGACATAGAATTCACTCCTTCTTGCGAGAAGTAGATGAATATCTCTCTTAAGGGTTGATTCGGTATTTGAACGATTAGAGCACTCAAGTCTTTCTATTGTGAATAGAAAAATTAATATTCATAACAGTTATGAATGAATCGTTCATTAGAGAATCAATGGTACTTAAGATAAAATAATTAGAGGGGTATAACGGACACTATGACCCGGTTCTTATTATGAGATATTCGTGAAGGATCAATACGTATGTAATGACTATATCGGTGGACACCGACTTTGTTCGGCCTTATATTTCATCTACGGCGACGAGAGTGCAACTTCGGGTTTTTAGTGGAATAACCTGGAGTTAATAATTCGTAATATTTAATTAAGAGCTTAATTAATATTTCGAGATTATTGGAGCTCAGAACCGTAGGTCCACTTGGTCCCCGTGCTAGCTCGATTTACTATAGCGGAGCTAATATAATTGGATGGTCCAATTATATACTCACAAAAGGAATAAATATTATTAATATGATTAATAATAACTATATATGATAATTATTAAATTAGAACATTAAATTATATATGATATAATTTAATACGGCTAAGGATTATTACCAATGTATGATTCCTTATTGGATAGGGAATATGATTTGTTTTTCTGAAACAAAATCAAATCCTAATTGTCCCCTACCTTGGCCGAATTTTTGGAGTCATATTAGGGATAGGATTTGTTTGTTTTGGAAACAAAATCAAATCCAAATTAAATCCCCTTTGGCCGAAAATTTGTAGTCCTAAAGGGAGTATGATTTGTTTATTTTGGAAGCAAAATCAAACAATGAATCCTACCACACCCTTGGCCGAAATTTGACTATATTGGGAGACTAATGGTTGATTTATTTTATGAAACGAATTAACCATAAGTATAAAAGAAAAATTATGATTTAATTTGTTAGATCTAAGAAATTAAAAACCCTAGCCTCCATCTCCTTCTCCAAGCTCTCAAGAGTTGAGAATTCTTTTGGTGTGTGTGATTATTCTCTAAACCGTTTAGAGATTAATTTGTGAGTGTAGCCCACACTACCCTCCGTTAGTATCGAGACATAGTCGGAAGACCTCGTGATGTTGAAAAACATCCCCAAATACTTAACAGAAGTCACGGCAACCAGCCCCTGGAAACCCTGCAATTTGCGCAAATACAAGTTCTCAGGGAGCTCTGTTTTGTTTGGTTTTCATTCGGGATTTTGGGAAAGACTTTAGGATAATTTTAGGGCTGTGTTAGGATTGATTTTTGGAGAAAAATCAGATCTGAAATTGAGCAGTGAGTGGCGCAAATCAGACCTGAAACTGGGTGCAATTCGCGCCCATAACGTGTCCAAAACAGTCCGTTATTTCACTGCAGTTCAAGAGCTGTTCGGAGACTGTTTCAAGGCTATTCCAGAGCTGAGATTTTGTCCAAAACATCAGTGAATCCACTGGTGTGGTTCGGCCAAGCAAAGGGAAGAGCAGAAAAAATTTTCAAGTTCGGTTCGTGAGCTTAATCGCTTCCGCTGCGCGAGGGAAGGCGTTCCCTACAATTGGCATCAAGAGCGAGGTTGAAAAGTGCTCTTAACCCTTCACTTTATTATTTAAAGTTTATGTTTTAACATGTTTATATGAGTTATAAATATGATATGCATGTTTAGATGAGTGGGCACATTATTAAGTTCATGTGATGAATGGTTTTAATATTTCATGTGATGAATGGATTTTGCATTGGTCGTAAATTTTTATGGCTCTTATTTTTGTAGTTGGTTTTGATTTTGGGTTGTAAGGTCATAAGGCCATTGTTTATATTCATTGTAATTTTGATTTCAATGTAAAATTTCAATTCTTTGTTAGATGGAGCACCGAAGTCGCGAATGGAGCCAATACCACTTTGAAGCGGGATTTGAAGGCCAATGAATGCCTTGGTAAATCTTATGTACAAATTAGATTAGTATAGTAAAAATAAGAGCTCGGTCAATGTAAAATAATTTTTATTATGTTATATGTATGTTTATTTCGAATTGTTTGAATAACATGTCATATAGCCTAGGGTGCCCACTCGTGCATTTTACTTGCCATAACATGTCATAGATGCATTATCATTATAGACATAAAATTATGATTTTATATAATTTAAAATGTTTAAGTTAGAAAATGATATGCATTGAAATCATTAATTTGATTAATGGGATTAAGTGTCTAAAACTTGAATTCTAATATATTGGACTTAATTGGTGCATAATAAATTCCGTTGGTATAAAGGGTGGAAACCCGAATATAAATTCCATAGCCGATTCCGTATGGACGGAAATGTGGTCTGCACTCGGGATACAATTCCACGTATCATTGGATTTTATGACGCATTAAGATTTATTAAAATGTTTAATTAAAATTTTGACCATTTAGAATTCTATGGTTTTAGACCTTTAAGTGCTTAGTATTTTAAGAGTTAAAATATTGAAGCTCATTTATGCCACTCTAATTAAATAGTTTAATATAGTATAATTA
This sequence comes from Zanthoxylum bungeanum, assembly GCA_019454045.1. NCBI lineage: Eukaryota > Viridiplantae > Streptophyta > Magnoliopsida > Sapindales > Rutaceae > Zanthoxylum > Zanthoxylum bungeanum. Next base: position 249,578 of record SKCR01029750.1, read on the forward strand.
TTGGTAGAGACTAATAGGATATTAGTGACATAATTTTAATAGTTAAAATTGATTAGCTCACTTATGACAAACTAGTGTAAATAAATTATGCTTTAGCCGCCATAAGTTTATCCACACTAGTTAGGATAAAATATTAGATATTTTAGATAGAAACCTTAAGTTTAAAATAGTGAGTGGGAGAGGGATATACGACAGTACATCCCGCGATCTCCGTTGTTAGTCCAAAAACGTGAGATTCAAAAGGCGCCTCGAGACGGCTTTGTTTTCATCCCCCTACGGATGGTGTCCATTTTGGGTCAATATCAAGTTTGGGTTCCGAAAGGATAGAGATTCTAGATGTATCTTGTGAACTGACCTACCCTACGGCGGCACTTCACTCGTTAAGTCAAAGAATCCTGAAACGGCGGGTTACACTCACAAAGGAATAATTAAATGTTAATGAAATTCATTGATCAAATAAAACGGTAGTTGTTTAATATAGGAATAAGAGTTATTCCCGCATATATTAAAACATCTGAGATTGTCTCAATCTATCATGCGAGTACTTGACCTACCGTACAGCGGCACTTACTTGTAGGATGATAGATCTCCGTGGCATAGTAATTCTTTTAGGTTTCTTATTCATTATTCATGGTTCATGCATCATGTTTAATTTTATGCTAAAATTCTTTGATGATTTTAATATGCGATGAATGAATGTTAAATGCATGTTTATTTTATTTTCAGCCATGGTTTCTCTAATTATTTCCATTCTCTCAAATGATAAGTTGACCGGAGAAAATTATGTAAAATGGAAAAGTAACATGAACGCTATCCTGGTCTGTGAAGACCTAAAGTTTGTCCTGACGGAGGAACGTCCTCCTGAGCCGGCCAGAAATGCTAGCCAAGCTGTGCGCGATACCTATCAGAAATGAGTCGCAGCAAATGAGAAAGCCCGCTGCTACTTGCTAGCAGGGATGTCTGAGGTTCTTGCTGCAAAGCACGAACCTATGGCTCTAGCATCTCAGATGATGGAGTCATTGCAGGGCATGTTTGGGCAGCCTTCGGAGCGTCAACGCCATGAGGCCATGGTCTCAGCGATGACTGCTAGGATGAAGGAAGGGACATCAGTCCGAGAGCATCTCTTAAGGATGATGACTTATCTCAATACTGCTGAAACCCATGGAGCTCGTATTGACGAGCGTAGCCAGGTGACCATGATCATGTAAACTCTTCCGAAGAGTTTCTTGCAGTTTAAGAGCAACTATGTTATGAATAAGTTGACTTTTACTTTGACCCAACTACTAAATGAGCTCACCCATTACGAGTCCATGCTGGTGGATCCTCGTAAATCCAGTGCAGAGACAAATGTTTCTGAATCTTTTAAATCTACAAAGAAGAAGAAGAAAGGCACTTGAAAGGCTAAAGGTAAAGCCATGAAAAGAAGAACAATAAAGGCTCCAATGATTCCAAGCCCAAGGGAAAATGTTTCCATTGCGACAAGAATGGGCATTGGAAAAGGAACTGTCCTAAATACCTTGCTGAGCTAAAGGAGAAAAAGGAAACAGGTAAATATGATTTACTCGTTATTGAATCTCTATTGGTGGAGGATGACAAATCCGCTTGGATTATTGATTTCGGGGCCACTAACCATGTTTGTTCTTCTTTACAGCTACTTGATTCATTGAGGGACCTTGCTCAAGGTGACTACACCATGAGAGTCGGGATAGGGGATGCCGTTTCAGCAAGAGCAGTGGGAGTTTCCAGTTTGAATTTTATAAATAATAGTTATTTAAGTTTGAACAATGTGTTATTCATTCCTGGTTTCTGCATGAATCTGATTTCTGTTTCTAGACTTATGGATGATGTTTATTCTATTTCTTTTAATAGCAATTCGGTTATTATTGGTATAAATGGATTGACTATATGCACAGGAAACTCAGAAAATAACTTGTATGTGTTAAGACTGTTAACGCATAAGTCACTGCTCAACACTGAAATGTTTAAGGTTGAAAAACCAAAAACGAAACGGCAAAAGATTTCTCACGATAACACATATCTATGGCATCTTAGACTTGGTCATATCAACCTTGACCGAATAAATAGATTGATAAAGGACGGAGCCTTAAACCAGTTAAAGCTCGGGACTTTACCAGTTTGTGAATCCTGTTTAGAAGGAAAAATGACCAAGAGACCTTTTACTGGAAAAGGTATAAGAGCCAGTCAACCATTAGAGCTGATACATTCGGACATTTGCGGACTGATGAATGTAAAAGCCCGAGGTGGTATGAATACTTCGTCACATTCATTGACGATTATTCAAGATATGGGTATGTCTACCTAATGCATCACAAATCAGATACTTTTGAAAAGTTCAAAGAGTATCGTGCTGAGGTTGAGAACCAATTAGGTAAGACAATCAAAACTCTATGATCGGATCGTGGAGGAGAATACCTCGACAGAGACTTCGAGGAATTCTTAGTTGAGCACGGGATAGTATCCCAGCTCACAGCACCTGGAACACCACAGCAAAATGGTGTTGCAGAAAGGAGAAATCGAACCCTACTGTAGGCATTGCATTTTTGCATATCAGCCCGATGATGAGTCTCGTATGGAGACACTACCTCTTTAGTTGTGAAAGCCGCGGGAAACGGACGTTGGAAGGGTAAAGTTGGAAAATGGAATTTTTGTCAGATTTAACTCGCTTGTTTCGCTTCGGGTTCACTTGTTGAACCTCTGTTTTAAAACACACCAAACCCATTAAAACACATCTCACAAATTAAATAATTAAAATATTTAAAACACATCTCACAAATTAAATAATTAAAACCAATTAAAATTAAACTTAAATTAAATTAAATCACATTCACCAATTAAATTGAACTTGAAATTAAATTAAATTAAATTCCTAATTTAAATAAAACACATTCCTAAATTAAATTAAATCACCTTCCTAAATTAAATAAATCATATCCTTAACTAAAAAGAATAAATCAAATCACTTCCCTTAATTAAAAGATATCCATAATTAACACACAAATCCTTCTCCTACCCAAACAAGGTAAAACCCCATCCCTTGACCTATAAAAAGAACCATTCACCCATCTTTCCAAACCCTGGCTGGCTAGCTCATTCTCACGAGAGACACAAAAGAAAATCTAAAGAAAACCCTAACCCCACTCACAGCCATGCACAGCCCCTTTACGTGACCAGCCATCCTAAAAACGCCACTTACTAGCCCTCCTCACAGATTACCTCTTCACAAGCAATTCACACCCTTGACCTGCTGCATGCCACTTCAAACTCAACTTCACACCTGCCCAACTAACGCCTCACATATTGCTTCAGACCAAGACCCTCAACACGCCACACGTCCCCACTACCTCGCCTAGCCAGCCTCCATTAACGTCCTCTGCCTTCACGCCCTTAGTGCCACCTGCCAACCTCAACAGCCCCCACGCATCAACAACTAACGCACACAGCAAATCAACACACATCTGACCCTTCACGCTAATTCCTCCCCCACTGCATAGCCCCAAGAACCCTTAAAACTCTCGCCAAACAGCCCCCACTGCACTGCCTCCACTGCACTAAAAATAGTCCCAAAAGCTTCCCCAAAACAGTCCAAAAATCGTAGCCCAAACCAGTCCAAATAAACCACAAAACAGTCCCCTAATTACCCTAAAACAGTGACCAGAAAATACAACAAAAACAGCAGCGAAACGGAGTGAAAACAGCAGCCCAAATAGCAAAACAGCGAGGAAAAACATTGGATTAGTGAACCAGAAAAGTTGCGGAGTATCGACCCTTCCGACGGCCGTGTAACGCCCTTTCGTAAGACGACAAAAGAGGTTAGACCTGAGGGCACCCTTTTATTTATTATCTTTCGTTTATTTTATTTATTTTAAATATTATCGCATGAGAGTCGTTTGAGGCATGATGTGATTGTTGGATGAGCGGAATATGTGTTCCCTTTTGTGGTATATAGGATGGAAACCCGGACGTAAATTCTGTAGCCGAATCCGAATGGACGGTAGTGCGGTTTGTACTCGGGATACAACGCCACGTACCACTTAAGAGACACGTATTTCGTCTAATCCAAATTTGTATTTGAGCATGTCATAGTTCTAGGCCGTTTATTTATTATTTTAAGCATGAGTTAATTTAGTCTTGTTGTTTAATTTTCAAAGCATGATTGTGTTATTTAGGCATGTTGTTTCTTCATTCTTTATGCATGATGTTTCGTTTAGTTTATGTTTATGTTTAATTAGTTATTTGTTTACTTTGGTTTAATGGTTCAATATGCTCGTTGTGTTATATTGCGTGGAGTTATTTGGATGAAAGCATGTTAGATCTAAGTACCATTGAGCATGAATGTTGAATAGATTCGGTTAGTTTATTGCACAAATCATATCATCACAAATGACATAAGTAATGGACCATTCCGAACCCAACGGTTTGAGGTCTTCCCTTGCGAGGGGTGAGTGCGGCCTTAAATCTTTGTCCCGGTTCACACCGGGTGGCGACTCCATGTTATTTCGTACTTCCCAACTAGGCCGCGAGCCTAGAACAGCGTCGCTCAGGTTCTGTTGTCTACACCTACTAGACATGATGAGATCCATGTTTAGTTATAGCTCACTACCTAGTTCATTCTAGGGGTATGCACTGCAAACCGCAATGTATATCCTTAATTTAGTTCCATCTAAGTCTACTCCTAAGACTCCCTTAGAGTTGTGGAATGGTCGTAAAGATAGTTTACGACATTTCCGCATATGGGGGTGTCCAGCACATGTGCTGAAGAATAAGACTACAAAGCTGGAACCATGTTCTCAGGTGTGCCTATTTGTAGGCTACCCGAAGGAGACTATGGGAGGATTTTTCTACAGTCCCTATGATAACAAAGTATTTGTATCGACAAATGCTACGTTTCTAGAGGAGGACTACATGAGGGAGTTCAAACCTCGTAGTAAAATGTTACTCGATGAGTTACTTACTAGTTCGACCAGAGCGTCATCGTCAATGAAAGTTGACAAATACATAGCACCTTCGACATCTGATAGTCAGATACTTCCAAGTCATAATGATACCCAGACGTAGTGGGAGGGTTGTACGACAACCTGATCGCTACTTAGGGGTTGGAGAGGCACAAGTTGTCGCCTCCAGCGATGGTGTAGATGATCCATTGACCTACAGTAGTGCAATGGATGATCCTGGCAAAGAAGAATGGCTCAAAGCCATGAACCTGGAGATGGAGTTGATGTACTCCAACTCAGTCTGGGAACTTGTAGACCAACCTGATGGAGTGAAACCCATAGGTTGCAAGTGGATCTACAAGAGGAAGAGGGGATCAGATGGGAAGGTACAGACCTTCAAAGCTAGACTAATGGCCAAGGGTTATACCCAGAAAGAGGGAGTTGACTATGATGAAACTTTCTCGCCAGTAGCTATGCTAAAATCCATCCGTACTCTTCTATCCATAGCCGCATATTATGACTATGAAATCTGGCAAATGGACTTCAAGACTGCATTCTTGAATGGAATCTTGATGAGAGTATCTATATGGTACAACCAGAGGGGTTCATAGCCCAAGGTCAATAGTAACATATTTACAAGCTGCAAAGTTCTATTTATGGACTTAAGTATGCATCTCGATCTTGGAATATAAGATTTGATACCACGATCAAGTCTTATAATTTTGAGCAAAATGTTGATGAGCCTTGTGTATACAAACGCGTCATTGACGGGAATGTGGTTTTTCTTGTCTTATACGTTGATGACATCTTACTCATTGGGAATGATGTAAGAATATTATCAGACGTAAAAACCTGGCTAGCTGAGCAATTCCAAATGAAAGATTTGGGAAATGCAAGTTATGTTCTTGGGATCCATATACTTCGAGATCGCAAGAAAAGACTGTTAGCTATGTCTCAGGCATCCTACATCGATAAGATTCTTGTGCGATTCAGGATGCAGAATTCCAAGAAAGGCAATCTGCCTTATCGGCATGAAATTCATTTGTCGAAGGAACAGTCTCCTAAGACACCTCAATGCGTTAAGGAAATGAGACATATCTCATACGCATCAGCAGTTGGTAGTCTCATGTATGCCATGTTATGCACGAGACCAGACATCTGCTTTGCAGTGGGAGTAGTCAGTAGGTTTCAGTCAAATCCGGGATTGGATCACTGGGTGGCTGTGAAACAAATTCTTAAATATCTAAAGAGAACGAGAGATTATATGCTAATGTATTCTGGAGAGGATATGATCCTAAGAGGATATACAGATTCTGATTTTCAGACAGATGTCGATTCCAGGAAATCAACATCTGGATCAGTGTTCACCCTAGGTGGTGGGGCTATTGTTTGGCGAAGTATAAAGTAATCTTTCATTGCCGACTCCACTATGGAGGCTGAATATGTAGCGGCTTGTGAAACAGCTAAAGAAGCAGTCTGGCTCCGTAAATTCTTGGAGATCTGGAAGTTGTTCCAGATATGGATAAACCACTCATCCTCTATTGCGATAATAGTGGAGCAGTGGCAAACTCCAAAGAACCAAGAAGCCATAAGAGGGGAAAGCATATAGAGAGGAAATATCATCTCATCAGGGAGATAGTGCAGAGAGGCGACGTTACCATCACAAAGATTGCATCCGCAGATAACCTTGCTGATCTGTTTACAAAGACCTTGCCGGCTAAAGTGTTTGATGGTCACCTAGATGGTCTAGGTTTGCGAGACATGTCCCATTTGCTCTAGTGCAAGTAGGATATTGTTGGGATGTATGCCCTAGAGCTGCATGAGATGTAAACGGTTTCTTTTGCATAGAAATAAAATGATGCAATATTCATTTATCAAATTGTTTGTTTTAATTTTCATATATTATATATCTTCATAAATACCATAGATTACTTATGTACCTTCAAGACTTGGTGCATGAGTGTCATGCACCAGAGGATTCAAGTCTGAAGTTAGTAATCTTAAATAGTCCATAGAGAGCAAACAAACTGGTACTTTGTTTGTGGTTTATCTATAGCTGCGGTACATTCTATATTTGGATGGCGATCTTAATCCGGATCGTCCATGTAGAGACATGAGAATGGAGGTACCTTATATGATGTGATCATTTAGGACTGGACCCAGATAGAAATGACATTCTTATAATATCCGTTAAACAAAGAAAGTCATTTCAATCTACTTGATGGTCATATATGGGTTGATCTTAATCCTGAGTGTACTACGAACTCCTGCATGGCGGGATATGTCCTTTGATTTACAAAAGGTGAGGTTGGTGTAGCAATCCCAACCAATAACTACGTATTTTGGGGTCATAGTCTGTTATGTAGCTGGGAACGTTTTACATAGACATGGAATTCACTCCTTCTTGCGAGAAGTAGATGAATATCTCTCTTAAGGGTTGATTCGGTATTTGAACGATTAGAGCGCTCAAGTCTTTCTATTGCGAATAAAAAGATTAATATTCATAACAGTTATGAATGAATCGTTCATTAGAGAATCAATGGTACTTAAGATAAAATAATTAGAGGGGTATAACGGACATTATGATCCGGCTCTAATTACGAGATATTCGTGAATGATCAATTCGTATGCAATGACTATATCGGTGGACACCGACTTTGTTCGGCCTTATATTTCATCTACGGCGATGAGAGTGCAACTTCGGGTTTTTAGTGGAATAACCTGGAGTTAATAATTCATAATATTTAATTAAGAGCTTAATTAATATTTCGAGATTATTGGAGCTCAGAACCGTAGGTCCACTTGGTCCCCTGCTAGCTCGATTTACTATAGCGCAGCTAACATAATTGGATGGTCCAATTATATACTCACAAAATGAATAAATATTATTAATATGATTAATAATAATTATATCACACATGAGACTTTATATTCAAAGTTAATATAAAGTATTAATAATTATATATGATATTATTAAATTAGAACATTAAATTATATATGATATAATTTAATAAGGCTAAGGATTATTACCAAGGTAGGATTCCTTATTGGATAAGGAATAGGATTTGTTTGTTTTGGAAACAAAATCAAATCCTAATTGTCCCCTACCTTGGCCGAATTTTTGGAGTCATATTAGGAATAGGATTTGTTTGTTTTGGAAACAAAATCAAATCCAAAGTAAATCCCCCATGGTCGAAAATTTGGAGTCCTAAAGGGAGTATGATTTGTTTATTTTAGAAGTAAAATCAAACAAGGAATCTTACCCCACCCTTGGCCGAAATTTGACTATATTGGGAGACTAGTGGTTGATTTGTTTTATGAAACGAATTAACCATAAGTATAAAAGAAAAATTATGATTTAATTTTTCAGATCTAAGAAATTAAAAACCCTAGCCTCCATCTCATTCTCCAAGCTCTCAAGAGTTGAGAATTCTTTTGGTGTGTGTGATTATTCTCTAAACCGTTTAGAGATTAATTTGTGAGTGTAGCCCACACTACCCTCCGTTAGTATCGAGACATAGTTCGGAAGACCTCGTGATGTTGAAAAACATCCCCAAATACTTAACAGAAGTCACGGCAACCAGCCCCTGGAAACCCTGCAATTTGCGCAAATACAAGTTCTCATGGAGCTCTATTTTGTTTGGTTTTCATTCGGGATTTTGGGAAAGACTTTAGGATAATTTTAGGGCTGTGTTAGGATTGATTTTTGGAGAAAAATCGGATCTGAAATTGAGCAGTGAGTGGCGCAAATCAGACTTGAAACTGGTGCAGTTCGCGCCCATAACGTGTCGAAAACAGTCCGTTATTTCACTGTAGTTCAAGGGCTGTTGGGGACTGTTTCGGGGCTATTCCGGAGCTGAGATTTTGTCCAAAACATCAGTGAATCCACTGGTGTGGTTCGGCCAAGCAAAGGGAAGAGCAAAAAAAAATTTCTAGTTCGGTTCGTGAGCTTAATCGCTTCTGCTGCGCGGGGGAAGTCGTTCCCTACACGTTGTAAGTCCTTACGAGACTATAACCCGTCCACTATGGTAGCCTATGGGTTTAAAGGCTTGTCGCATATGCTAAATGAAATCGCGATCCCTACGAAAGTGGCCTAGTTAATTTTGTTACTTATTGTTTGTTTATTTATTTAGTTTTTATTTAGTCTTTTGCTCAGGACTAACAAAATCTTAAGTTTGGGGGTGTTTGTTAAGTGCGGTTTATACCCACTTATTCATACATTCTTATCTTACTATTTTATTAAGTTTCGTGTCATTTAATATATTTGTAGTTTCTTTAATGTCTTATTTATAGGAAGCATTGGAACATGGATCTTGAGGTAATTGTACTTATTTTGGGACTTTACGGACGAATCGGAAGCACGCGGAAAGGCTGAAACGTAGAAAACACCAATCCAGAAATTATGCCTTGTGTCATGACACCTAGTTCCTGGCATCGTGACGCGCAGCCAAAATCCTGCCATAGTAATTTCCCATAAGTTGGGGGCCGCGGCGTTGCGCAGAGCCCAAAAACACAAATTTTTAGGGTTTTACATGCACAATGACTCCAAGACTTTCTTATAAATACATAAGCTCGTCCAAAACCCTAGGAAAGGAGGCTAATACGCAGAAAATACCCAAAACACTTATTTCATAGAGATCCAAGGAGGAAGATGAAGAGCGACAAGAGGAAACGAAGGCGGTGACGTCCGAAGATGAAGGAATTCGTTTCGGGTTTAATCTTCTAGTTTTTATCTTTAAACTCTAATGATTTTCATTATTTTTATCTTTAGTCATGAACTAAATCCATAATTCTATAGGATGATGTAGCCAATGTTTGAACCTATGTATTGATTGCCAAATTGAGTTTTATGAAATTATAATTCAGTTTATTTACATTCTCTTGCGTTTAATGCTTCTTATTTGTTGGCCACAAATTGAGATGATGCATGTTTAGAATCTATCGCTCGGGAGAGATGGATTTTGAATAGGATCTAGAGAATATAACCTAGAAGTTTTATAGAGTTCGGGAGAATCTATAGTTCCTTTGAAGTCGTTAACACAGAATCACAGAACGTAATAAATTGTTGATTACTAGATTTTTATAAGGATATCGAAGTCTATAATTAATAATCTTTCACTATTTCTCGTGAGAGAGAGTGAATACTTTAGGATTCTTGACTTATAAACAATGCAACTGAATAAGGATTGATTGGCATGACAAATACATAGGGGATAGCTAGGTGAATCAGACTCTAGAATCTCTCTCGTATTGGTTTCTCCTACTTAATTATTTTAATATCTTAGTTATTTAGTTTAGTCTTAATTAATTATTTTCTAAATAAAGTTAGGTTTACTAATTATAGTACTTACTGTGAGTTGAACACAATCCTTATGGGTTCGACACCCTTCACTCATTTTTACTAAAACTTGACACCGTACACTTGGGTACAATATAAAATATCCACAATAATGAGTCAGTTCTTTGTGGGATTCTAATTTGGTTTGTATTTTGATCCAAAGTATTGCATATATATATTTAGAATATATCTATGTTTATTATATAACATGTGTTGGTGTTGGTTTTGATGTTAAAAAATATATATATTTTGGGTGGTTAAGGAGTATTGGAAGTTAATTGGGTGAAAAACTCAATTTGCATCATCCCTCTCAGAGAGCTGACGACTTGAAACAAATGAAATAAAAAAAATTTAGAGCAGGTTGTAGCACGCACAATGTGTGTGCGCCGAATCTTGTTTACTTTCGTTTTTGAGTTTTCCAGACTCTGATTCGTCCCCGTTTTTTTTCCTATTGACTCGTAATGGAATATAGTATTCCATTAAATTATTTTAAAATACACTCATACTTTATATCAATAAGTTAGACTCATTTTCGCTGCTCGGGGCACCGATCCGACCCTATGGGTTCCACGTCCGCCCCAACATTGTGAACTCTGCCACAACATCTGCTAGAGCTCGCCCTTCGATAGACATATGAGACAGATAACATATATCATATATCATATTCACTAAGCTCTACCGACTATTTTACCATATGACCTAAGGTCTTTAGTATGTGCAAAATTTACCTAAAAATGTGGTCGGTGTATACCCTGATGGGGTGAGCGTGGAAGTAAGGGGGTAACTTTCTAGCTGCATTGTCTAATGAAAGAGCCATCAATTCATGGGCTGAGTATCTAGTTTTTGCATCCAATAATGATTTTTTAAAATGGTGAACTAGCCTCTGGATTTTATCTATTTCTTGTACTAATACTGAGCTTACAGCATGTAATGAAACAATTAAGTACAAAAATAACCTTTCACCTGGGATTGGCTTAGCCATAAGTGGTGGTTGGGTCAGATATTTCTTGAGCTGTTGGAATACATCCACGTACTTGCTCGACCACTGTACCTCCTTATTTGCTTTCTTTATCAATTGAAGGAAGGTGTTGTTAGTGTTTGCTAAGGTCCCAAGATCATAAACAAGCATGAAACATGTGTGAATACAAATCAACGAAGTTGCGGAATACTCACATCGATCGGTTGAGCGACGCTAGAGGCAACAAAGCTTCAAATTCTGCTCACTGGTTGCTCGGCAGTGGGTGTGTGCAGTTCACTAATTTTCGGCCATTTGAGGTCATCTTCCAAGCTCCAAGCTTCGTCAAACGATTCCCGGCTCATAGGTGGACTTCCCTATCACCTTCGCATGTCTCTCGGAGTGCTAGCTCTTGTGATTTTTGCCACAAAAATAACACACTCATGCTTCCCTAGCTCACGGCAGTGAGCTACTGCAGAAGAGAGAAAAACAGCCCCAAGGGCGTGTGCGTAGAGAGGAGAGAAGGAAGAGAGTGTTAGGTTAAAAAATGATTTCAAAAACCAATTAAAACATATACCAAAATATTTGTGTAAAGCTTTCAAAAAGTAAACACAAAAATTTGGCTCCAAGAATATAATAACATTATATGTCTTTCAAGCTTTCAAAAAGCTTTTCAACAACTCCCATCAAGTCACATCTATCAATCAAGTTGTCAAGTCACATCACTCAAAGTGACAAGTGATTTGATGCTTGATGCGACTAATGATTTGACGTTTGATTTGACTTGCGTGCCGCACTCGAATTCGAAATGCGAATGCGCTCGCAAATAATCTCGGGCTCGGGTTCGCTAATTCCAAATTAACGAATTTTTTTTTTCGACGTAATTAAATCTAATTTAATTAAATAATCATGCCTAGCATAATTACTATTCACGTCGCTAACGAATTAATTCTAAATTAATTCGTTCGCCCGAATTAAAATATAATTTTAATTCCGCGTCGAAATCCAATTTCGTTTAATATATCAAATATATTAATTTATATGATTAATTCAAAATTATCGTTATCTCTCTTTAATTTATATTTTATCCCAGATAAAATATCTCCGCAATTAATCCCAGATTTATTTTCCTCTCTTCTAATTCCAGATTAATTTAGAGTGGCGAGTCATACGTCATCGATGAATCTTCGGGAAGCGACCCATGAGATCCTCGGATATGTTGGCTGTAAATTTGGTCATCGGACTATCCGAACATGTAAGTACCTCGTACTACGTTTTACTGATTTACAAGACAATGTTGGCTTCTAGCAAAGCGCCATGTCTTCCCAATTCTCTAGAAATATCCTTACAGGAATAAAGGATCTATATCAGGCGTAGTATACGTAGTATTGCGTATTTCTGTCCAGTATCGGATGATCACGTGCTAGGACTGGGGCTGGAATTGTGCCTGCCCCGTACGAAGCACATGTCGGATGTCTGTTAACTAGTCTCTATAATCGGATAAACATGACCTTGTCATTTTATCCCGATGACTGCAGTACTTAAGAGTACTAGTACCGTATCCTACGTGACCATCATCTTCATATGACTGGAGTGACACTTCCGTCTTGACATCACACCCAACACACTACGATTCTCAATATACCCAGCATTGGCGTACACAGAACCTGTTAAAGCCCTGGACGACCGCAACCAAAGTATATTGATTGTCGCAAGTATTAGCGGTGGAAATCTCAAGTTAAGACCAAATACACCTACCCTGATTTCGGACTTCCATAGACACATAGTCATACTACCAATGGAATTCCGAGGGGGTCTATCCAGAGCGAAGCTGTTTCCCGTACCATAGGTAAAACACAATCTCCTATTACACTTGCATGAGTATCATATACCCAAATATATGAGAACTATGTCGGTGTGCCCTCACAACGCGCACAAGTGTAATACTAGTCTTTTACGTATTTATCGATGTCCAATCTCGATAATACTCTGACTAGGGATATTTAATGATTTATCCTTCGTGGACTATTACTGTCTCATATTATTCTCAATCCAGGAACAAATCACAAGGACCTCTCATCATTTATACATCTAGGTGATCTAATCACAAATGATAAGAGTGCAATCTCCTTTGTCACATAGTTAATTTGTACAACAACAACACAATGATCTGTACAAATAGTGACACTATGGGTCATAATTGTCCAACAATCTCCCACTTGGCCTATAGCCAGTCACTCGAGTGTCTTACACCCGAACTATGTACGGTTGGCTCAAACTGCTGAGTAATGCTTTCGTCAGCGGATTTGCTTGAATATCGTCTGATTCGATTTATACGATCATCACATCGCCATGATGTATGATCCGCACGAATCAGATGAATAGTCGAAGTATATATCTGGATCGTTGATGAGACCATTAATTCTTTAGCATGTGTTGACGCCTAGCTCAGCTGCTAACAGAATTATATCTAATCTAATTAGATTTGTTTATCGACCCAGAATGCTTCTATTGCTGCCTCAGCTGCAACAATGACCCGCATTTGTTGTTTATTCGGTAACAGTATCTTGCTTGGAAGATTTACAGCTCATTGTACCGTTATTCAAACTGTATAGTACCGTTTGTGACTTATAGTCATTTTATCGGTTTAGGAAACTTGCAGTAGTGATCCCAGTCACTTCAAGTTCTCATTCTCCACAGATTAAGACAACATCCTTAGTTCTCTAAGATACTAACAGATGTTTTTAACATCAATCCAGTGACTATCACTTGGATTGGCTTGTTTGTGAATCCATATGCTCAAAGCGTATGAGACACCAGGTCGCGTACATTTTTCAATGTACGAGTTCTCGGAGAGTTTTCTCGAAAGCCAAGCTTTCACCGATTATTTTTATGGGAATATCATTTCCAAGAAATGACATATTATCATTATTTATAGGATAGCCATTGTCAATGCGCTCCCACTAACCCTCTTATATACACAAGAATCATTTCGTTTTGAATTAAATCATAAACAATTATGATCACATCAAAACGACAATTCCAAGAACCTAATGCTTGCTTCAATCCAAACATGGATCGCATAACCCACAAACCTTGTTTGCTAGTTATGTTACGTCAAAACCGAAAGAATGTTATAAACATCCTCCGAAAGGTTTCCTTTTCAGGAAAGCGATTTTCCCGTTAAGCTGACATATTTCATAAATTAAACATGCAGCATTAGCAAACATTATCCAAATGGATATATACGTGGCAACAGGTAAAAGATTGAATCGTAATCAACACAATGTTGGTAACGATATCTTTCCGCTAAAAGCCTAGCTTTATATACGTTGATATGTTGCCATCCATGTATGTCTTCCTAGAAGACTTATAAGTACCAATAGGCACAATGCCTTGCGGTATATCAACTAGTATCCAAACTTGTTGATATACATGGAATCCATTTCGGACTCACGACACATTGTCATAATAGGAGTCGATACCATTGTATCATTTCCTCATACGTAGTCAGTTGGTAAACCTCAATAAGATAGACATCTCTATGAGGTTAGATCAGAAACCCATACCCCAGGTTATTTTCTGACTCTCTATGACCTACGCGTTTCTTGTGTATTCGAAGATTATTGGTAATAGTTTCATCCTTGATGAACTATTTGTGTTCCATTAAGATTCGGTGCCTTGGACAGTATTACTCTGATTTTCATCGAGTTTTACTATCCTCCCACTTACCACTGCATATCGGTATTCCTCTTAGGAAAACCGCATGGTGAGCAATAATCTAATTGTTCTCTGGTGAGATGTATAAGTACTATACTTTGGTATCCCTAGGATAACCTACAATTGGCACTTATCCAATTTGTTATCAGGAATGGGAAACCCGGTTACTTTCCTGTTCATTTCTAATATGAAATCTGTCAAACAGATTTTTATGGAACCTTATTCTAAATAAGTTCTGCACTGTTTATGCTTATCCGTTGAAGGAAATGGTAGCTCGGAGAGACTCATGATTAACCTTATCATGTCCAACAAAATTCGGTTACTCGGTTCGGACACACCGTCAATTTGATGTGTTCCGGGAGGAGTCCTCATTGAAAGAATACTATACTCTTTCAAGTATTTTAGAAACTTATTGCTTAAGTATTTTCCATTACGGTCTTACTGTGATGGTATAATATTATAGCTGATCTGTTTGTCTATTTCGTGTCAAAACTTTAAAAGTTTCTGATTTGTGTTCTTCAAAAGAAACACATAACCATAACGCGATGCCACATCCGTAAGGTCACGAAATATTCATATCCACCTCTAGCCTAGCTAGACATGGGCCCACTTGCTTCACTATGAATTAGGGCTAACAGATCAGTGTCATTTACACTTTTACCAAGTAAATAGTGTTTTAGGCACTTTGCCCAATAAACTAGATTCGTAGACTTTATTTGATTGGAATCAAATTAGTCCGAGTACTCACTCTTCAAAAGTGTGGATATACGAGTCTTGTTTGATTGTGTCCCAGACAACAATGCCACTTTATGTTTCTTCTGATCAAATCAGTTTGAGTTATGTTTGTCATGTTATATATTTGAGATTTATTTATATTCAAAATATAAATTCTGTTATTCACATCTAATGTGTTTATCTCAATATCATCTTTATATAATGAAACACTTTAGTGTTCTAGAATATAAAGGTTCACCCGCAGCGGGTTAAACACTGATATGGAGATAATGTTCCTAGTCAAACTAGTTACATTATAACAGTTTCCAAATTTAGATACACACCCGAAGGTAGTTCCTAAACTTAGGTATCTACGGTTAAAACAGCGACTTTCGACCCGTTTCCAATTCGCAGATTAATCTCTATTGAAGTCAGTATCCTGTTCAAAATAGATTCTGAACATCAGTACAAATTTATGTTCCACACTAAGTATTTAAAATATAATTTCAATACTAGTCATGAAAATAATGTTGACAAACTTATTTGAAGTCAGAGCCTTGCCCATTCTTCAATTCCTTCATGTCTGCCTTGTCCAAACGGCAGTCACGCTTCCGCGATCCCGTTTGCCACAATTTAGGCAGACATTTTGGGATATGTCCTTTATCTTCCCAGAAGATTATAATGATTTTGCATTTGCCTGTTTCAACACTCCAGAAGCCTTTAGGCAAGCCTTGGCCTTCTAGAATATCGAAGTAAGGTGCATCTTGCGCTACTTGCCTTATTGCAAACTTTGACTTTGTCTCCTTGAGAATAGTCATTAACTCTCCAAGAGTTTACTATTGCAATATTAGTACTTCGAAAATCTAAGTATAGATTTATGAAGATCCTTCAATTTCATTATCATACTCAATTTCATTATCATACTTTAAGGATCTAACCCTTAGTTCTGACAAAGAAATTAAAGAGTCTACTGCGACAAGCTTAATGGATTAAGCACTAAAGTTATCATCGTATAAATCTTCCAAAGATTATGCTCTACTATTTGCTTAACTCCGGGCTTAGGCATAATATGTTATTATATCAAATAAAGTAACTTATTATTTTCCAGGACCATCCTGAAATTTATTCCAATTTGAAAATTAAACCATTTAAATACATTTTCCCCAGGATTATGTTTTAAATGTCAATCTTTCAATTTATCTTGATTCTAATAGTCCAACTATTTAATCAACGATTTAGTACTATTTATTAAATGATTACAATAGTCCAACTATTTAATCAACTATAATTTAATAGATTAAAATCAATTATATTGATTACTATAATCCAATTATAAAATCAACTATAAATGAATAGTTTTAATATAGTCCAACTATTAATTAAAACAACAATTTAAATATTAGTCCAACTAACATTTAATATATTTGACGAATGATATTTGTTTTGAGCGCGTATGGCAAGTAATTAAACGAATATTGCAAATTCAATTCTTGCCTCCCACTATTTTTCGGCGAGCCTCTAACCCTCTGTCAAGTACTCGGGAAATCGTGTTTCCTAGCGGGCTAGGATCCCGTTAAATATCACACAATCTTGACTTTGGCCAACAAATTGTATGATAATTAACTAGGTAGATCTCTAAGATCGATTGGATCCAATCCAATTCCTAGATCCGGTAGGGGACATCCAAGTCCGAAACATATATCTTATATATGCCAATACATCCAATGTATTGCCTAACCTTTTTCTTCTGAATCAACTAAGCCTTGGCTTTGGCACAACAAACTTAGTGATCCCAGTTAAGCGGAACCCATTGACCATGGAAAGCTTCGTAATCAATGTCGATGGACAATAAGTGGTCTTGACTTTGGCCAACAAACCACAACTTGGACAAGACGCCAATATGGAACAAAGCTCTCGTGATTCAAACACATCATCGACGGACAAAGGCCTTGACTTTGGCCAACAAGCCAATGCCAGTCTCGGATCTTGAGTGAGAATCACTCAATGGAAGGAAAAACGCTTAATATTTGGCGAGGGTTTTTCGCGTGCAAATTGGCAACCAATTTATTATCTTTGTTAAGGTCTCATCATCATACACCCTTAAGCATGCATTCTAAATACATAATAAAACGCATATGATAAAATAATAATGATATACGGATGGATACTTTACACATTGATCCTAGATCAAATCTCTCCCTTTCTCTCTTCCGCTAGCACAAATATTTCTTCTACCAGTTACACTACACTTCTAAAGAAACCTCATTTACATTGAGGGGAATAGGTGAGAAGAGAATACAAAGAATTGAGAGGTAATAAGCTGGACACGCAGGTCCAATTAATAAATCAAATTTATTACAACAATTTCTAAAATTGTCTCACCCATCTAATATCCATCTGATATACATTATTCATGCATCGCAACCATGTATTCACACAAGCATGTTATCAATCAATCTAATCAAATTAATTAATCTGATAATTAGTGACCATCCAATGTTCAAACAACGATTTGATTTTGCTCGAGTCAAACTCGTTTTGCGAATAAGTACTCAAAGTACAAATTCTCGAATTAAATTAAACTACAAAATTAAATCCAATTCAATTTGTATTTAATTCTAATTCACTATTTAATTCCAAATTAAATACTACACTTTATTTAACGAACCTTTACGACTTAAATTCCAAATCTAATCGTTACGGGTCTCAAAGCCCGATTAACGTCCAACGTCAATTTAATTAAAGTCCAATGGGCTTTTAATTAATTTCTTGAGGCGTGGACTTTTGGTCAACTCGGGTCGAACCTAATAACCAAAGTCCAATCCGGGAATTACCCCATAAGCCCAGAAATCAATTTTGGCCCATTAGGCTCAATTAAACTTTAAAGGTCCATTAGTCGCATTTGGGCTTTATGGAAGCGGTTTTGGGCCCAATTGGATCCAATCCATTTGACCTAAACCTAACTTGGTACAACCAAGCCCAATAACAACTTTAAAAGCCCAATTTACAAAATAGGCCCAATTTAATTAAATTACAAAATCCAATTTCACATTTAATTAAACTAAAGTGTGTTACACAATTAATTACCCAAATCAATATTTCCAAAACATTAATTTATACAATTAATCATGCTCATTTACATTAAATCATGTCCAACACAATTTAACAAAAATCAAACAGAATTTTACATGCTCAAAGTCTCGGCATTTAGGGAATTTTATATCCGATTTGGTTTCAATCCAATTAAATCCACAATCGACATAAATCAACATTCCCGAATGATTTCCAACACATCAAATGATCAAAAATCAAAAAATCACCAAGACAAAATATGGCATAACTTTCGGCCAACACTAAAAAATTTGGGGAAATTTGTTCCAAATAACAATTCATCAAATTGATCCAATCAATCATCAATTAAAAAACATTTAAGCATACTAATTCATCCAATTTCATTATACATGCTCAAAATCAATTTTACCCAAATTTTAATCCATAAATCAATTTCATGCTTTAACCTTGCTCTGATACCATAGTTGGTGTTTGCTAAGGTCCCAAGATCATAAACAAGCATGAAACATGTGTGAATACAAATCAACGAAGTTGCGGAATACTCACATCGATCGGTTGAGCGACGCTAGAGGCAACAAAGCTTCAAATTCTGCTCACTGGTTGCTCGGCAGTGGCTGTGTGCAGTTCACTAATTTTCGGCCATTGGAGGTCATCTTCCAAGCTCCAAGCTTCGTCAAACGATTCCCGGCTCATAGGTGGACTTCCCTATCACCTTCATATGTCTCTCGGAGTGCTAGCTCTTGTGATTTTTGCCACAAAAATCACACACTCATGCTTCCCTAGATCACGGCAGTGAGCTACTGTAGAATAGAGAAAAACAGCCCCAAGGGCGTGTGCGTAGAGAGGAGAGAAGGAAGAGAGTGTTAGGTTAAAAAATGATTTCAAAAAACCAATTAAAACATATACCAAAATATTTGTGTAAAGCTTTCAAAAAGTCAACACAAAAATTTGGCTCCAAGAATATAATAACATTATATGTCTTTCAAGCTTTCAAAAAGCTTTTCAACAACTCCCATCAAGTCACATCTATCAATCAAGTTGTCAAGTCACATCACTCAAAGTGACAAGTGATTTGATGCTTGATGCGACTAATGATTTGACGTTTGATTTGACTTGCGTGCCGTACTCGAATTCGAAATGCGAATGCGCTCGCAAATAATCTCGGGCTCGGGTTCGCTAATTCCAAATTAACGAATTTTTTTTTTCGACGTAATTAAATCTAATTTAATTAAATAATCATGCCTAGCATAATTACTATTCACGTCGCTAACGAATTAATTCTAAATTAATTCGTTCGCCCGAATTAATTCTAAATTAATTCGTTCGCCCGAATTAAATCTAATTTTAATTCCACGTCGAAATCCAATTTCGTTTAATATATCAAATATATTAATTTATCGATTAATTCCAAATTAATAGTTATCTCTCTTTAATTGATATTTTATCCCAGATAAAATATCTCCGCAATTAATCCCAGATTAATTTTCTCTCTCTTCTAATTAATCCCAGATTAATTTAGAGTGCGAGTCATACGTCATCGGTGAATCTTCGAGAAGCGACCCATGAGATCCCCGGATATGTTGGCAGTAAATTCGGTCGTTGGACTATCCGAACACGTAAGTACCTCGTACTACGTTTTACCGATTTACAAGATAAGATTGGCTTCTAGCAAAGCGTCATGCCTTCCCAATTCTCCAGAAATATCCTTACATGAATAAAGGATCTATATCAGGTGTAGTATACATAGTATTGCGTATTTCTGTCCAGTACGGATGATCACGTGATAGGCCTGGGGCTGGAATTGTGTCTGCCCCGTACGAAGCACATGTCGGATGTCTGGTAACTAGTCTCTATAATCGGATAAACATGACCTTGTCATTTTATCCCGATGACTGCAGTACTTAAGAGTACTAGTACCGTATCCTACGTGACCATCATCTCCATATGACTGGAGTGACACTTCTGTCTTGACATCACACCCAACACACTACGATTCTCAATATACCCAGCATTGGCGTACACAGAACCTGTTAAAGCCCTGGACGACCGCAACCAAAGTATATTGATTGTCGCAAGTATTAGCGGTGCAAGTCTCAGGTTAAGACCAAATACACCTACCCTGATTTCGGACTTCCATAGACACATAGTCATACTACCAATGAAATTTCGAGGGGGTCTATCCAGAGCGAAGTTGTTTCCCGTACCATCGGTAAAACACAATCTCCTATTACACTTGCATGAGTATCCTATACCCAAATATATGATAACTATGTCGTTGTGCCCTCACAACGCGCACAAGTGTAATACTAGTCTTTTACGTATTTATCGATGTCCAATCTCGATAATACTCTGACTAGGGATATTTAATGATTTATCCTTCGTGGACTGATATTGTCTCATATCATTCTCAATCCAGGAACAAATCACAAGGATCTCTCATCATTTATACATCTAGGTGATCTAATCACAAATGATAAGAGTGCAATCTCCTTTGTCACATAGTTAATTTGTACAACAACACCATGATCTGTACAAATAGTGACGCTATGGCTCATAATTGTCCAACAGGTGTGGCATTTATCGATGGCCTTATAGATAAACCGATTAAGCACCGCAACCCGACCAGTAAGGCTTTGCACCTCTGTTACTGTCCTTGGCGATTTCAAATCCAGCACCGCCTTGATCTTTTATAGGTTGGCATCAATACCTCTCGTACTGACCATGTACCATAAGAATTCCCCCGATGACACCTTGAAATCACACTTTTCCGAGCTCAATGATGAACACTAAAAAGTATATATTTAATAAAGAGAAAATACTCATTTTACACTTATAGTTTCATTAATCCATTTAATTTAATATAATTGTGAAATAATAATTAAATTTATGTTTTATATATTTTTATTATGATTTTTATTTCTTATGTAGGTGAAATAATACTTTGAATGCATAACTATAAAAATCGATGTGACATTTGGATTTTGAAGGCCATAAACTTAAAATGACGTTCTAACAGTGTATAATTTCGGAAATTCCAACATTGCATAATTTTCGTATTATGGCCATAACTTTTTACTCTGATATCGGATTGAGGCAATTCCAGTTCCAGATGAAAGAAGACTCAAATATCTACAAATTTACTCCTGACAAGAGTTTCTAGTCCTATGGTTTCAAGGTCAAAATTGATTAAGGGGCCAACGTGTGTTGTATGTAATTTTAATTATTTGAAAACAACAACAACAAAAAATGGTTTAAAAGTCAAAATTCATCTTCTAGTGGATTGTGACAAATGTTGCAATTTATAAAGGAAAAAAGTCAAAAAAGCAAGGAAAAATTAAAAATAAATAAATAAAATGACATTATGCAATTAATTGCATTAAAGAAATTCGTAGAGGTGTTGAGCCCTCTATTATAAATAGAGGTACTCAGCACCCTAATTCATCAACTTCCTCAATAGATTTCTCTCTTTGAGAATTTGTGAATGGTCCTAACTCTTGTTTGTTATGATAAATAATTGTCATAAATAAATATTTTTATGGAGAATTCACAAATTTAAAAGGAAATGAACAAAATAACTTGTTAAGAAATAACATAAAAACAAAAAGTATTCTTTTTATACACAAAACAAAATAATTTTTTTTAAGAAAAAATAAAAATAAAAGCATTCTAGTCAACTATCGCCTCCCCCAATCAAATTGAGACATATTTCTCAATGTCTGAATAAGAATAAGTAGAGTTTAGAAGATATCAACTGATTAGTGTTATATCAACAATTGAATCTACAACACTGCTACTAAAAAAATATTATAGCTTAAAACAATAAAAAAAAATTAAAAAAGTAATTTGAAATGTAATTGTGATTGTGGCTCACATCTTCCTCTGGTTTTACGTCTAGTAACGGCTTGAACGCCCTCTATGGATCGAGAATATGCTTCTCATCCAATTTTCTTATAAATTGGCAAACATAGTCTTTTAAAGTCAGATTCTCGAGATTATAATTCAGCAAAATGGTTTTTTTTTTTTTAAAGAAAAAAATACAAAACAACACAAAGGTGAAAAAAATATAATAATTTTAAATTATTACTATATCTATTAAAATTTTTTCCCCGACAACGACGCCAAAAACTTGACACACTCAGAAAGTAGTTATTTACTCCTAAGTATAAGAGCGTCAAAGTAATAAAATAACCCGATAAGTCCGAGATCGATCTACATTGAATAAATTTAATAGGATAAAATAATGATTCAACCAATAAAAATAATAAAATAAAATATTAGGTTTAGTGGATCCACGCTTGATATTTCAAATATAAATAATTTATTTTTAATAAAATATAAATTATAGCTATTTCCCAATCAATTTATTTCATAATTACCAGGAATTAATTATGCCAACACATGTAATTCGTAATGTCGATAATTAATCCTGCTGGTACTAAATATGCCAAAACATATAAAACTAGCCATAAAAGCGGTGACAATATTTGTCTATAATAAGTCCAGTTAGGTACTCAATTATGCCAAATATATAAAACCACTCATATAGGTGGAACTATATTGTCTATAATTAATATAGATCTTTAATAGTCCACACTCTTTCATTTTTGGGATTCAAGTATTATATGTGTCAATCGGGGACTGTCTATAGCTAGTCAAGAATTATCAATAAACTGGAAAAAGTATGAATTTTTATTTGGGAAATAATCACAATTTATAAAATATAATAAAAATAAAAATCACATATATTTTCATACCACTAGTTTCACCTTTTACCCCAACATGATACAAATTAGCAGAACAATATCTAAATAAAAACACTCATAATTTTATTAATAAAAGAAAAAATACACACAAGAGTTCATCCCACAAAGTCTCAAGAGAGACATGTGGATTTTTTTGCTGCCTAAATGAGGTGCTGAGCACCTTGCAAGCTGAGTTTGTAATTGTTTTCCACCGAAATGTGGAAAACAATTATTGACATTTTCTGTTTGTTTTTATTCTTTTGTCTTTTTGCTTTTGCTTTTGTTTTGTTTTATATATTTATATAAAATACATATGTAGTTAAATACAAAACCCACCAAAAACACTACATGCAATACTAAACCCGAAAATCTTAGATTAAACCCACCAAGAAACTTGGAAAAATATCAAACGCAGAGCAAATGTTCATCATTTTGTCATACATCAGTCATTAATATAAAGCACATTCACTACAAAGAGAATAGCAAATGAGGTCAGTGAAGCACTTACTTGATGGTTTGATGGTTAAAAATGAAGGTTGAACGATTGAAGTTGTTGGCGAAGCTTGAAGTTGCAGAGGCTGCTGAAGCTTTTGAAAGTGCTTTGAGGAAGACATGGAGAGTAAAAGTGAGAGAAATAACATAAAAAGCTTTTAAATATGTTGATCGAGCTTATCTTGACCATTGGATTGGAGTATGATTACATGATTAATGACATGTATCAGGTTAATCGTGTTCATTGAATTCAAAAGGAGGGCCTGTATTAAAGCTACGAGCTCGGTTAATCACAGCTGTCTAAAGTTTTGGTGTGAGTCACGGATGGAAGACACCTGACACGTTGGGAAGACAAAACAAAAAAAAAAGATTTGATGGATTTGATGTGCATTTAAGGAATACCATTATACATTTACATTTTCCTATGGACTTTTTAGAACCATATGAGCATATTTTTGATGATTTTGGAAGAAATGCAATCATCACAAAAGAACATATTTGGCAATATGTAGAGTAACCTGACTCGAGAAGTACGAATTTGGGGAGAGCTGAGGCAATATGAAGTTTTCAGAGGTTAACAACCTGATGACGTTGGTGTGGTCTGCACCACCATCTCTTATAAAGTTACCAGCATTAACTCAACAACTCGTTGATTTCGAAAACTATAGGACATATGTTGATGGTGGTTTTTTACCCTAAGGAATATTAAAATATTGAGGAGGGGTAGAATTGGTATTTTACTTAGTCAAAGATGGATAATAAATGTCCACGGGCTTGAAGACACTGAAATAGTTTAATAGAATGATCTAAACCTGTTGTGTAGAGAAGTTCTCTCGATGGCAGAACCTGTTGATGGCGAAGCAAGTTGGGATACCGACCCGACCTAAAAAAGAAGTATTGGATTTAAGTTTATTTGATGATTTGTGGAAACCGACCTGATGGGTCCATGCACAGTAACTCAATTTGGTTGAATAAGTTACATGGAGTTTTGACCAGTATCATCTGTCTCGGTATGCCGATCCGAGGAACGAAGATGAGATCACATGCCAATCTAAACTCGAGTCAAGTGACATATGCCCTAAAGTAAGAAGATATTATTCTATAAGACTAATAATGACTATAGGAAAGCATTGGTTCACCATGAAAGTAGCATTTGCCAACAACCGTAATGCGGTGTAGTGGCAGGGTACAGAGCAGAGCCGCTGTAGGCCGCCATAGGTCAGTGCAGAGACAGGGAAAATGGGCTAATCTGATTAGCCAAATTATGGATAGTTGAGGAAAATTGTGGCAACAATAATGATTAAATGACATGAGTTGACGTTATAAACATTGTAATAGTGGATTTGAAAGCCTATATAAAGGGGTAGGAGCCTCAGAATCAAAGGTTAGCAAATTTTACATCTCACCACTTAGAGATATGCCAATAGTCGAAAAACTAGTGATAAAGAGATAAAATTGGTCGATTGTTGAACTATTGAGAGAATTGTAACAAGCAAGTGTAAGACCCAATGTGTTTTAAATCCTTTGTAAGTTTATTACTCTAGTTGTAGCTCGGGTCGGTCAAGATCATGGGCACTAATAAAACACATCATTTTTCTCCTATGGACATAGGTTGGGGGTACTTTCCGTCGAATCACGTAAATCATTTCCTTTATGACATATTTGTCGGCTTGCTGAGTTTGCATTTGATTCTCTGCTAATCAAACAAATTCACTATTGAAACAGATTTGTTCGAAGGGTAAATTTCTCATATTACCCTTGGAACGAAAAACAGCGGTGGTGAAAGGAAACGCAATGAGATTTTACAGCTCGCGGCTTTCTCATTTTATGTTTTATTCTGATCAGTTTCTTTTACAGTGTGTTTGGTTGTGGGGTTTTGGAGGGGAGAGAATGGGTTAATTTTAAATTATGTTTATTTAGTTTAATTTTTTAAAGGGGAGAGGAGGGGGGAGGGGAGCAAAATCCCTCCTAAGCCAATTTTAGCTCCCCTCCAAAAGTGGGGGGTTTTGGAGGGGAGAGAAAGTGAGCAATTAAAATTTTGAATACATTGACTAAATTATCCATACTTATACATTAAAATCCAAAATTGTCATAATTACAAATCCCTCTTATATTTTCTTTATCTATTCATCTATGTCAAAGCCTAGCTACTGGTTTGATACTTGTTTTAATTTAATTTTTAATAACACATATTATCTAGAGCTTTTAATTTTAATTTTAATTTTTGTTTAATTCAAATATAATATAAGCTTATATTGTTTTAATTTTATTTATAAAAGGCTATAAGGATAAAATAGTAAATTAGTTTTAAAATTTATCCCCTACTTTCTTGAACCAAACATATATCTAATTAAAAAATTTCTCATCCCCTCCTCTCCCCTCATTTGAACTAAATATATATTTAATTAAAATCGTTTCTCTTTCATCCTCTTCCCTCCCCTCCCCTTCCTTCCATTGAACCAAACAGGTAAGGAAAATAAGCTGATGATGATTGGAAACCTCAAAAAGAGGGTTGTATTCTCCATATGCCTGTTACACTAGTTGAATAATAGAGAAATTATCTCTTGTAACATTTCATTGGTTTCTCAGCCTGGGGTTTGAAAATGGTTATGTTATTTTTATAGCATTGAAATTGATGAGAAGGAATTCTTCTACTGTTACTAGTTTTGAGTTTGCTCTTGCTGTATATAGACTCTTGAGATGTGTGTATATTATTATAAGTATTATTTGTTCAAGGGATGAAATAAGAATAAATGAAAAATGTTGACGAGATTTCCTTTGGCCAGAAAGTGCGGTGTGATGGGAGACGCATAGGTATTTAGGTTCCATGCGCATTTGATTTACAGTTTGGGAAATCCGATTTGAGAACTGATATTGAAAAAGCAATCGCTTAAATTTTCTCATTTTTCATTTTATGTGTTTACTTCTGGTGTATTACAGGTTTTGGGTCCCCAAGGGACGTGGCTTGGTAGTGTAGAGTTCAGGATCTTACCTTGATGTTCTGGATTCGAATTTAGGGAATGCGTTGGGATTCGAGGATTTTACCTGCTCGTTTAAACCCAAAATAGATTTGGCTCTATTAGACGAAATCGATTCAGGGTTGGATGTTGAAGCACTTAGAGATGTAGCAAAAGCTGTGAACGGAGTTTTGACTCCAAAGAATTTATGTACTGATGATAACTCATTATAGACGGCTTTTGGAATTTTATCAAACCTACCTTTATCCATATCAATGGTGAGTCAAAATAACTGATCAATGACGTAAAGCTAAAGGAGCTTAGCAACAGTTTTTTATTGTTTTTTTTTTTTTTTTTTAACTATATGAGACACACCATGCACATGTAGAAATAATACCCTAAAACCTTAGGACTCTGGTCACCCCTCTTAAATCAGCTATTGGGAACATTCCTAAGTCTTTGTTCTTATTGAACTTACATTGGATTTTTGTGTGTCTTTGGTCTTTTAGGATGATGGAAGAATCATAAAAACAGTTCTTGAGAAAGGCGGCTATAAAGCAATCTCTGATTCATACTTGTAGACCATTGGAAATCCGATTTGAGAACTGATAAATTCACCATAAACGACGAAAATCGCAAATGAGATATGGGGATAGTCCATGGGCTTGGCAATTACCCTCCCCGCCTGGACCAGCCCCGGCCCAACGGTTATGTGCCAAGCTCAGGGCGGATTTTAGCTAAAAGTGGTCGGCTTCACCTGTTAAAGATTTTTTAATTAAATTAATTTTATATGAAAGAAAAAAAATCCACCTAATTACTTATTATACTTTATATTTTTATATTTACTTAATAAGTAGCAGGATCTACGATGTCAGTTGGGAACCTTTTCTTAGTTAGTTTTTAGAAGCTTAATGTTTAACTTCAATTAAAGTTAAAATAATATTTTTAACACAAAATCGATTGGGCTCATGGGCTGAGCCGGGTATAGCCTTGCCCATTCACTCCTTCGATTCAGTCTTATATTTAAATAAGCTTATTTATTTCTTGGGGAACTAATAATATTTTTAGTTTATTTTAGATTTAGATATCTGTTTGATAACTAAGGATGAAAACCAAATTGGACAGTATCTCTGTTATTAGGGGGAGAGCTGCATTATGTAAGTGAAGATACACATTTTTTTATACTGTCTTTTCAAAGTTGAAGTTGATCATCAACTTGAGAAGCAATAGTTTTTTTTTTTTTTAAATATGAAAATTCTGATGTAATTGTACGATGATAAAACTCGAAAATAAATTTAAAATATCATAATATTCAAGTCTAGTTAGGATATACCTGATAAAAAAAAAATTTAATGAATGTTTTATGTATTTCCCGTAATCAGTAGAGATACATATTCACACTTAAAAACTACTTAGAAATATGAGGAGTTATGAGACTAGTATGGTATTCATAATCATACCTCAGTCTTAATGCAAAGTCGGTGACTATATATTCTTAATTATAAGTTAAACAACATAATACACTCATTGTACATACAACTTTTACAACAACACATAATTAATCTAATATAAAAAAAATTAATAGATATATGAGAGATATTCCGGATACTAAAAAACTTTCATTTTCACTACAAAATCTACTCATTTAATTCACACCAAATTTTTTATTCACTAATGAAAAGATAATTATTCCCGTTAAAAAAAGAAAACACAATATTGGACATATACTATTATATCAAATGCAAGAAAAAAAAAACGCAAAGACCAGCATCTACTACACAAAGAGAGAGGGAGGGAGCATGAAGAGGTGAAAATTCAAGCTATTAGGTTTTCTTCAGGGAGAGAGAAAAGAGACTTGAGAAGCAATAATTAAAACTTAAAAGGAAGTACTAAAATACTTGTAAATTATTATTAATCAAATAAGTAAAGAAGAGAAACCACCACTGAAACCCCACAATCTTTGTTGACGAATAGGTCAGATTAGTTATTTTGGAGAAATTATCATTCATCCAAATATTTTACACCCAAATTAACCAACCCCTGGCCAAGAGTACCAAAACTCTCCATAATTTACAATAAGATTCACATCCAAATCACACATTGTTGATGGTGTTTTCAGGCGCTACAGCATTTAAGACAGCACGACAAGGACAAAAGGGTAAATTCGCTATCCGGTTGAGATCATCTAGCCGACCCGACCAGTTCATGTGAAAACCGACCACTATGGTTCAGATGACCGAGCACTATAGATGTCGGCAGGAACACTCTCAGCATAAAAGATTGTCATGGCCGACCCCATTAAGACCGACCAGCCAACGGGACGTGTCCAAGACAACAGCACCCCATTCTTATGGATAAGATAAGAGAGATATCCTACTCTCGCAAGGAGAAGGAGTCGGAATCCAAAAGGGAATACGGAAGGAGAAGGCAGCACCGGATCAGGAAACCCTACAAGAAGAGAAGATTGAGTCCAATAGGATTTCTTATACAAATAGGAATCTGATTTCTGTATTATTATAAATAGAAGGGTAGAGCATGTGTAAAAGACATCTGAAAATCATCACAAGAGTGAGAGATTAGAGTCATAAAGTTCCGATTTGTAAGAGCAAAGGAGAGGCCTGAGAGGTGCATTTGAGTAATAAAAAGAGTACCACCCTGTTCTTGTCCGTGGACGTAGGTCGGATCTCAAAGTCCACCGAACCACGTTAAATCACCTTGTCTGATTGGCGTATTCTCTTGTTTTCCGCTAAATTTGCCTTTGGTTCCCCATAACCAAACAAATTCACAGTTGAAGGAGGATTCCCTCGGAGGTGATATTCCTATATTATCCCGAGATCAACATCCACCGTCAACAGTTGGCGCCGTCTGTGGGGAACTTCACAAAAAGCAAGCAGTCACGTGATAAGACAAATGGCGGAAGACGGAAATCCCCAATCAGGAGGTCCGGCAATGGACTGGATGAAAAAGATGGAGGATAGCATGAGGTCTATGATGGATCGACTAGAAAGAATGGAAGGAGCAAACAACGAGGAACCTGAAACCGGGGCCGGCCAGAAAAGGAAAGAGAGGGAAAAAGGAAAAAGAGTAGTAGATATAAGCGAGGACGAGGGACCCAGAAAGAAAGGCCCTTATGGGATAAGATCTGAAGTGGTAGGAAGAGAGCCACGATCCGAAGACACATGGGAAGAGGAGGAACAATCACCCAGCTCCTCCTCCGACAGTTTTTTCAACTCCAAGAGGAGGAATAGAGAATACAACGAAGACGTACAGGAGACCTCCGAGCTCAAGGAACGCCACGCCCGGAACGACAGGAGAACAGAAGGACACAGAAAGCGACACGGGGGCACAGCCCGTGAAATAAAATCTTGGTTGAAAAAAGAGATGACCAGATGGGAAGAAAGCCTCAAGATCGGCGCGGGAGACACCCGAGGCGAGGAAGAGGGGTCTCCCCTTACAGAAGAAATAAAAACAGCACAGTTCCCGAAGAGATTTAACATGCCGACCGTGGCGCCATACAAAGGCCACTCCGACCCAAAATCCCACATTGAGAATTTTGTCCTCCTGATGGAAGTACAGGGGGTAACGGGCGACGCCGTATGCAAAGTATTTCCCTTAACTTTAGGTGGACCTGCCATCCTATGGTATAGAAGTCTGGCCCCGGGGAGCATCCAGAGCTTCTCCCAGCTTAAGAAATCATTTATCCGACACTTCAAAGGAGCCTGCACCCCTAAAAAGACAATAGGGGAACTAAGGCTCATAAAACAGGGAGATGACGAAACACTAAAAAACTTCATTGAGAGGTACCACAACACCGTGCTCGAGGTCGGAGGATACGAATCCCAAGAGGCCCTGGAAAGTCTAAAAGGGGCCCTAAGGGTCGGGAAACTCTGGACCCACCTGAGAATCCATGAGACACCAGACTACGCTACCGCACTGGAGATAGCCAGGAAGTACGTCCTGCTCGAAAGCGAAGAAAAAGTATCCCGGAGGGGGACAACCACCAGAGAAAGGGTGATAAGGAGGGAAGACCACCGGCGACCAGAGAGAGAATTCCGGAAATTCAATCCAAGACCCAAAGAATTCAAGCCAATGACACAGAAGGATCAAGGAAAGAGACCCACAACTCAGGTAAACCACGTGGATCGAGAGGAGGCATATATCCCTTTGAGCAAGCCGCCAGGAGAAATCATCATGGAGATACGAGAGAAAGGTCTCTTAATAGAACCAGACCTCAGGAGGTTTCCCCCAGACAGGAAAAACAAAAGGTCCTACTGCCTACACCACAATCTAAAAGGCACACAACCGATGAGTGCAAGGATCTGCGGGAACAAATGGAGGACCTGGCCCGGAACGGGTACCTGAACAATTACATCGACCACGAAATCATGGCCGCCAGACAAAGGGCAAGGAATCGAGGGGTAAACGTCATCGCAGGAGGAGCAACGCTGGACGGGGACTCTAACCGGTCAAGAAAGAATTACAGCCGAGCACGGGGAACAGAGGTGCTGAAAACAGAAAAAATCCCAAACCCCCAAGGAAATCGGTCAACACCCATTATGTTCACCGATGAAGACGCTCAGGGGGTAAGTTTCCCCCACGATGACGCACTGATAATCAAAGCAACGATCGGCGGAACAGAAGTGGACCGAATCCTGGTGGATTCGGGGAGCGCAGTAGACATAATTTCCAAAGAGACTTTGGAGGACCTAGGGGTAGAATGCACAGCCCTAACCAAAGACAGCACCCCCCTGTACGGATTCGGGGGTTCGACGGTCATCCCCCTGGGAAAAATTCAATTAGCAGTAACGATCGGGGCTGCCCCCAAAACCCGAACAATCATGATAAACTTCACCGCAGTAGACTGCATGAGCAGTTATCAAGTCATTGTCGGCCGCCCCTTCATGATGAAAACCAAGGCCGCAATGTCCTGTCATTACTTGAAATTGAAGTTCCCCACACGGGAAGGGATCGGAATCGTATGCGGAAGCCAGAAAAAAGCCCGCAGCTGTTTTGCCACTTTCTCGCGAGAAAACCTCTGCGTAGAAAGAGGCACCAAGAAGAGACAGAGAGACGAGGATGACGAGAATACAAGGAAAGACCCTGCTCCTCGGCCCGACAAAGCTGCCCGGCTCGGATCAGCCGAAGAATTGGAAGAAGTAAAGCTGTTCGGGTCAGAGAAAAGAAAACACATAAAATAGGAGGAAGTCTAGACAAGCCCTAAGAAAAGACTTGTTGGAATGTCTACAGGAGTACCCCGACGTTTTTGCATGGGGACACAATGACATGCCCGGGATCGACCCTAAATTCATAAGCCATCGCTTAGCAGTGAACCCATTACATAAACCAGTAAAACAGAAGAGGAGAATATTCAACCAGGAGCGGTGCGGAGCAATAGCAACCGAGGTGGAAAAGTTGCTGAAAGCCGGTTTCATCCGGGAAGTAAAATACCCAGAATGGGTGTCCAACGTGGTACTGGTAAAAAAGTCTAACGGAAAGTGGAGAATGTGCGTAGATTTCACCGACCTCAACAAAGCATGTCCAAAAGACAGCTTTCCCCTCCCAAATATAGACCAACTGGTAGATACAACAGCCTGCCAAGGGCTACTAAGCTTCATGGACGCCTTCTCAGGATACAATCAAGTCAGGATGCACCCTGCGGATGAGGAGAAGACCACCTTTATTACTGACCAAGGACTATACTGCTATAAAGTAATGCCTTTCGGATTGAAAAATGCAGGGGCGACTTTCCAGAGACTGGTGAACAAAGTCTTCAAACCGCTCATCGGCACGACCATGCTGGTATATGTCGACGACATGATAACAATGTCCGAGGAACCAAGAGACCATGTAGCCGACCTGAAGAAAACTTTCGAACTCCTGAGGAAACACAGTTTAAAGCTCAATCCAGAGAAGTGTGCATTCGGGGTAGCCTCGGGAAAGTTCCTGGGCTACATGGTAAGTTCACGAGGCATTGAAGGAAACCCGCAAAAGATACAGGCCGTGCTAGACCTGAAGTCTCCCCGAACAGTTAAGGAAGTGCAAAGCCTTACAGGAAGAATCGCCGCACTCAACCGGTTCATCTCACGAGCAACCGACAAGTGCCATCATTTCTTCAAAGTCATCAAGAAAGCTCAAAAAGGGGTCGACTGGACACCCGAGTGCGAAGAAGCCTTCCAGCACCTAAAACAATACCTGGCACAGCCCCCTCTCCTAGCCAAACCCCTCCCAGGGGAGACACTGTATCTATACCTGGCCGTCTCGAAGCACGCAGTAAGCTCGGCACTGGTACAAGAGACCGACCACATCCAGAAACCAGTTTACTACGTCAGTAAAGCCCTGCTGGACGCAGAAACTCGATACCCCACACACGAACTCGTCGCCCTATCCCTGGTCACCACAGCTCGGAAGTTACGACCTTACTTTCAAGCCCATCCGATCAAAGTATACACGGATTTTCCCCTGAGACAAATCTTGCAGAAACCGGAGGCCTCAGGGAGACTGATGAAGTGGTCAGTAGAAATAAGCGAGCACGACATCTCCTACCTCCCAAGAACAGCAATAAAAGGGCAAGCCTTAGCAGACTTCATAGCAGAACTCACAGAACCGCAGGTCTTAGCCGTAGAAGAAGACAGGTGGGAAATGTCTGTAGACGGGTCCGCAAGCTCGCACGGATACGGAGCAGGGGTAGCACTAAAAAATGAGAAGGAGAGAGAGAAATACTGCTCGCCCTCAAATTCGCCTTCAAAACTACAAACAATGAAGCAGAGTACGAGGCGATACTGGCCGGACTAAGGCTGTGTACGGTAGTAGGAGTCCACAATGTAGTGATCAGGAGTGACTCTCAGCTAGCAATACAGCAGCTGAAAGGAGATTTTCAAGCCAGAGAACCAGCCATGGTAGCTTACTTAGCCGAAGTAAAGAAGTGGGTGGAGAAAGTGGGAAACGTACTCTTCGAACAGGTCGGACGAGAAGACAACTGCGAAGCAGATTCCCTGGCCAGGCTTGCCTCTTCAATAAAGACAGAAAACCCCAGGGTAATCCCTCTTATACACCTCCAAGAAAGAAGCATAGGGGAGACAGAGGTGGATGTACTAAAAGAAGAAGACAAAGATTCATGGATGCAACCGATCAGGAGGTACCTAGAAACAGGAGAAACCCCAAAAGATAAAAAGGAGGCCAGGAAGCTGAAGTTCAAGAGCACCAAGTTTTCCCTAATTGGGGGAGTACTCTACCGGAGAGGATACACCGTACCCCTCCTAAGATGCTTAGCACCAGAAGAAGCAGACTACGTGCTCAGGGAGATTCACGCAGGCATCTGCGGAAGCCACGCCGGGGGAAGATCAATCGCCTTCAAAGCCTTGAGGCAAGGATTTTACTGGCCAACCATGAACGAGGATGGCGTGAAGATAGCACGGAAATGCGAGGGATGCCAAAAGAATGCCAACCTCCACCATCAGCCGGCAGAACAGCTGACCACCATATCCAGCCCCTGGCCCTTCGCACAGTGGGGGCTAGACATTATAGGGCCGATGCCGAAAGGACGAGGTCAGGCGAAATATGCAATCGTGGCCATAGACTACTTTACCAAATGGGTAGAAGCAGAACCATTGTCCACCATCTCAGAAAAGAAAGCCATGGAGTTCCTAAAGAGAAATATAATTTGCCGGTTCGGAATCCCCCAGGCAATCATCACCGACAACGGAAAGCAATTCGACAGCAGGGGATTCAAAAAACTTTGTGAAGACCTCCAGATAACCTTAAAATTCGCCTCGCCGGCCCATCCCAAGTCGAACGGGCAGGTTGAAGCCACCAATAAAACCATCAAGTCAAACCTGAAAGCTCGGCTCGGATCAAGCAAAAGCCTATGGGTCGAGGAGCTACCAGAGGTACTGTGGGCACACCGAACGACCTTCAAGGACTCAACAGGAGAGACACCCTTCTCCCTATCATACGGATGTGAGGCCGTCATCCCGGCAGAGATCGGAATATCAACCCACCGGGTCCGTCACTTTGAAAACGAACGGAACGAAGAACTTATCAAAAATCACCTCGACCTGATCGAAGAAAGAAGAGAGCAGTCAGCAGTAAAAGCAGCCATCTACCAACAGAGAATTGCCCGATTCTACAATAAGAGAGTTCGGACCCGCTCCTTCCGGCCAGGTGATCTAGTGCTAAGAAAAGTGACTCTGA
The DNA here is from genome assembly GCA_019454045.1 of Zanthoxylum bungeanum. Taxonomy (NCBI): domain Eukaryota; kingdom Viridiplantae; phylum Streptophyta; class Magnoliopsida; order Sapindales; family Rutaceae; genus Zanthoxylum; species Zanthoxylum bungeanum. Next base: position 284,710 of record SKCR01029750.1, read on the forward strand.
ACACCCGACGACCTGAAGAGGGTTCGTTAGGTGCCAAGTGGGAGGGACCTTACAAGATCACTGAGATAGTAAGACCAGGGGCCTACATCCTGGAGCATCCGGACGGCAAGAGACTGAAGAAACCATGGAACGTCGAGATGTTAAGAAAGTACTTCCCATGAAGATCAACTTTCATTCCTTCTATTTTTCTTTTTTGCAGAAGCCGGACAAAACACCGAACCAGAACAACTGTTGTAAAAAGGGCGGTCCACCCCCAAACATGAATAAAAATTCCTTTTTTGACGAAATCCTTTAAATTCGAAAAACGACGGATCGGGTCTGGATTTCGTTCCGCTAAGGCCGCTTGTTTACTTAGCTCGGGGTCGGGCGATGTCCCACCGAGTCTGTCTTTGGACTGGGGACGTAACATTCCCCCAGGGCCAAGTGATTCAAACAGCTCGGGGTCGGGCGATGTCCCACCGAGTCTGTCTCTGGACTGGGGACGTAACATTCCCCCAGGGCCAACTGATTCAAACAGCTCGGGGTCGGGCGATGTCCCACCGAGTCTGTCTTTGGACTGGGGACGTAACATTCCCCCAGGGCCAAGATTCAAACAGCTCGGGGTCGGGCGATGTCCCACCGAGTCTGTCTTTGGACTGGGGACGTAACATTCCCCCAGGGCCAAGTGATTCAAACAGCTCGGGGTCGGGCGATGTCCCACCGAGTCTGTCTCTGGACTGGGGACGTAACATTCCCCCAGGGCCAAGAGATTCAAACAGCTCGGGGTCGGGCGATGTCCCACCGAGTCTGTCTTCGGACTGGGGACGTAACATTCCCCCAGGGCCAAGTGATTCAAACAGCCCGGGGTCGGGTTACATCCCACCGAGTCAGCCGCTTCGGTCTGGGGAGGTAACATTCCCCCAGAACCCAAGTATCTCGCTCAGCTCGGGGTCGGGTTACGTCCCACCGAGTCAGCCGCTTCGGTCTGGGGAGGTAACATTCCCCCAGAACCCAAGTATCTCGCTCAGCTCGGGGTCGAGATACGCCCCACCAAGTCAGCTCTCCGGACCAGGGACATAACATTCCCCCGGGTCCAAATGCCTCACTCTTCACAGGGTCGATCCAGACCCCTCTAACTCGTGCTGACCCCTGATGGGCCTTAAAATTGCAAAGATGGCAAGAAGCATAAAAAGAGAAGAAAAAGAAGAAAGAAATAAACAGACATAAATGCATAAATGTATATAAATACAAGTTGTAATATTATTACAAGAAAAAGTTAAAGTGTACATAGGGCCCCGGTAGGGTTACCATTTCTCATTCATCCCGCGCAGGGGCAGGAACCTCTTCCTCAGTTGGCTCAAATGGCGGAAGGAGCGGCTCGGCATCAGGAGGAGGAGCTGCGACTTCGGCATCATGAGGAGGAGCAGCGACTTCGGCATCAGGAGGAGGAGCTGCGACTTCGGCATCAGGAGGAGGGATCTCAAGGCAGTCCTCGTCCACGGCAGGAACCCCCGATCCTTCTTCAGGAGGAACCTCAGGAGCCGGAATGACCGAGATAGTGGCGGGATCCATCACCTCCTCAGGAGGGGGAGGGATCCACTTTTGAAACTCTTCCTCGGAAATGTCCCCCTTACAGTAACTGATGGCCGCGTAGATAGGGTCCATATTCAGGCTCGGCAGCACCATCGGTATCATCTCGGCACAGTCACCAACTCCATCGAGACGGATGGCCTCCTTCTCGGCCTCGAGATCAGCCTCTCTCTTTTCCAGCTCGCTCTCTCTCCTCGAGATCAATCTCCCTCTCCTCAAGCTCGGTTTTCTTCCTTTCAAGACTATCTCGGGCCCGTGCAACCTCCTCGTCTTTGTTCTTCAACTTGGCCTCAACACTTGCTACCTTCCCCTTCAGAACGCCAATCTCAGATTGGGCAACCTTCAGGTCCTCCCTGGCATTATCAGCAAGTTTCCTTTCCAGCACAGCAGCTGCTTTGAGAGCCTTGTTCGTTTTGAAATTCTCAACAGCGGCCGCCTCAAGATTCTTGATCGCCTCCTCCCGGTCAGCCAGCTTTGCCTCCACTTCGGAAAGGCGACTTTGAAGCCTCTGGGCCTGACCGCCCTCGGACAGCAGAGTCAGAAGAAGACCCTTGTTCTTGGCCATAAGGTAGTTGGCCTGCACAAAAAGGGAGGAAGGAGTCAAATACAAGAAAAGAAAAAAGAGAACCAAGATCCAAAAAACCGAGAAGGGGAGTAAAAATACTTCGCCATCTGAGAACTCATCTCAGCCACAACACCCTCGGGAGATACATCCTCGTACCTCGAGACCTCCCCCGGGGGAATCACCTCGGCCAATTCATTAAAAGCCGGCACTAAGTGAGAGGTAGCCTCCCGGATGCTTTCTCCCAAGTCATCCACCCCGAGGACCACAGGGCCCTTCCGTTTTTTGGAGGAACTTCAGAGGACTTTCTCCCCCTACGAATGTCCTTCCTCTTGACTGGAGCAGCTTCTCGTCTCCTCCTCCTGGACCAACTCGGTCTCCTCGGCCCCAAATTGACGCCTCCTCTTCCTAAGGGGTTTCGGCGGACTGGCAAAGTGAGCAGACCCCTGATGATTGTGCACCAGGAGAAGGAGACCCCGAGCAGCAGTTTGGACTTGTCCTTGAGATACCCGCTCAGCCCAGTAGTGTCAGGCTGTGCCCGGGAAGTTCCAACATCGCACGGCCGTCTTTCTTCATGGTACCGGCCAACTTCTCAAGAAACTTAGGCCTCTTCGACATGCCTACAAGAAAAAAGGAAATCAGGAGCCGAGCACATAACAAAGATATCAAACATATAAAACAAACTGCAAAGAAGACAAAAACAAACAACATGTATCTACCTATCCGACCGAGGCATCCGTGGGGACAGCCCGAAAGGCCAGACTCAATAAAAGCCGCGTCATTACCAGCTCCCTCCAGTGGGCGGCATACCGACGAGCCCAATATACTCGCCTCCGAACCTGACGAGAAACCTTGGGAGCATCTCGCCAACAAGCTGGGAGGAACCAAAGAAGTTAGAAAACCTAATAGAAACTGGAGAACGGGACAACAAAGAAAGATGAAGGGCGTTAGACTCCTAACCTCCAGCCCTGAAGACGTCTGGAACCGAGACATCCTCCTCAAACGATCTCAAAACCCGACCCCAATCCCCAGTTGCCCAGAACCAAAAGTCCTTGAAGTTCTTGTTGGAGTCAGGGAACTTCTGGACAAGGTTGGACGAGCTATCGTAAGCAGAGAGGTAATACCAACCGTAGTGAGTCTTTGGGTTAGACTTCAAACGGTACAACCTCTTCACCTCTTCCAAGCAAGGTATACCTAAACCTGCCCGGTGCCAGACCACATATATGCCGGCTAGGATCCTCCAGCTATTCAAGCTCAATTGGCAAGGGGCAAGCTCCATCTCGGCCAGCATCCAAGCGAAATAGCGTTGCATCGGCAGCCGCAGCCCACATTCAAAAAAGATAGGAAGAAGCGCCACCGAGCCCTCGTCAGGCTGACTAGCACGATCCATTGGACCGGGAACTTCTAGAGCAATATCTATCGGGATGCTGTATCGTTGCCGCAATAACGCCAGATCATCCTCGGTTATCTTAGAAGGACGGTTCATATCCAGAGCCGACGACCCAAGTTCTCCAGGCTCTGGGTCCTTCCGAGGAACCCTCTGATGATAGGAGTCATTTTCGACCTCAGAAGGGGTGGGGGTAGTGTCGAGATCTTCTACACTGGGCGCCCCTGAGCCCGAGGAGAGCTCTTCAGCAGGGGGAGTTGAAGTTTGACAGGCCTTTCGGAGGAGGAGAACTATTGTCAGACATCCCTGACACCCAGAAAAACAGAGAGAGGGGGAGGAGAATCAGTCTATGAGGAGCTACCTACGGTGTCCATGCTAAACTAAATAGGGAATCTCTAAAAAGTGCCCTAAAGCAAGACCCGGCAAAAACCACAAGTCTCTCCCTAAGCAAAACAAACAAACAGAAACACTGCATAAAGAAAAGAGGAGAGGTCGCCCAGAAAACTTACTTGTTCTTCTCAAAAGAAGGAGGTTATACGGTGAGGTGGTGTTCGTTCCTTAGGTGCTCGGCAACGAAGAAGGATGAAGACCGCGGCTTGAGCTTCGAGAACACGGAGTTAAGTGGATCACAAAGAAAAGAAGCAGACGATTGCCGAAAAAATGGGAACAGTGAAACCCTCGTTTTTCTTATAGTCATGACTGGGAGGCACATCACCGTCGGTTTTAGCGGGAACCCAGCGGATGTTTGACAAATGTCGAAAGTTAGAAGAAACCCTAAAAGCTGATTTGATGGGCATTTAAGAAGACATGATAGTTGTGCGTCTCGAGGAAAGATGAACGAAACGGCAAGAAGATTCTTTTTTGCATCCTGGGACGACTACCAGTGAAGACAACCGACACACCCTCTTCATATAGTTCCCGGCACCAACTCACATACTCGTTGGAACCGAGAACTAGGGGACAGATGTTGATGGTGTTTTCAGGCGCTACAGCATTTAAGACAGCACGACAAGGACAAAATGGTAAATTCGCTATCCGGTTGAGATCATCTAGCCGACCCGACCAGTTCATGTGAAAACCGACCACTATGGTTCAGATGACCGAGCACTATAGATGTCGGCAGGAACACTCTCAGCATAAAAGATTGTCATGGCCGACCCCATTAAGACCGACCAGCCAACGGGACGTGTCAAAGACAACAGCACCCCATTCTTATGGATAAGATAAGAGAGATATCCTACTCTCGCAAGGAGAAGGAGTCGGAATCCAAAAGGGAATACGGAGGAGAAGGCAGCACCGGATCAGGAAACCCTACAAGAAGAGAAGATTGAGTCCAATAGGATTTCTTATACAAATAGGAATCTGATTTCTGTATTATTATAAATAGAAGGGTAGAGCATGTGTAAAAGACATCTGAAAATCATCACAAGAGTGAGAGATTAGAGTCATAAAGTTCCGATTTGTAAGAGCAAAGGAGAGGCCTGAGAGGTGCATTTGAGTAATAAAAAGAGTACCACCCTGTTCTTGTCCGTGGACGTAGGTCGGATCTCAAAGTCCACCGAACCACGTTAAATCACCTTGTCTGATTGGCGTATTCTCTTGTTTTCCGCTAAATTTGCCTTTGGTTCCCCATAACCAAACAAATTCACAGTTGAAGGAGGATTCCCTCGGAGGTGATATTCCTATATTATCCCGAGACCAAAATCCACCGTCAACACACATCATTCTCGGCCATGGTGTTTGCCCTAGGCCTACTTCTCTCTGCCATTAGTCATAGTTTCACTTTCCACCCCACCGCCGTCGCATTCTGTCGCCATCATCGGTGCCGGAATGTCAGGTGACACGTGTTGAAAATTATATTTTGCTAACGGGGCTACCAAGCGTCGTGTCAGAATACAAATAGCGACAGCTAAGGCTCGGCTACTCGATGATAGAAAATGGCATCCTTCTTTATCATCATATCCATTGTTTTGTATTATTGTACGAACATTACCCTCAATAATTCACTGGCCTTCCTCTGTTTAAACCAACCAAAAGCTTCTTTTATTTATTTATTTATTTATTTTTTAAATAATAAATTATTAATTACAATCTCTGTCACGTTATCAGATGTTGCAGTGATGGGTTATTATGCCAAAAGCACGTGCTGGAATCTGCTGTCACAGTTCGCTGAAGAGAGTGAGAGTGATGAATTTATAGCTCTTACCTACCTACCAAAAATCTTATCTTCTGAATGATTTCCTCCATTTTGGGTTCACAGAGACTATTTAAACAGTAAGCGCTATCTCTCTCTCTCTCTCTATATATATATATATATTATCCAATTTTTTTTTTTTTCAAATCGTTGGAAATCCTACCGTCAAACCACATCTTCCAAACTTAAACGAAGCAAGTAAAACTTCTGACTATGGGTGTTCATAAGGTTGGGTCGACCCAACGTGACCCGACCAGCGCGGGTTTAAAAAATTAAAAAAAAATTCACCCGACCCGATATTTTCAAATTGGGCAACGAGTTTGATAATAAAACCCGACCCGACCCAACTCTATAATATTTTTATTATTTTTCTAAAAATTTTAATAATTTTCTAAAAATTTTATTTTATTTTTTAAAGTTTTTTACTATTATTTCATTTATTTATTTTTTTCTTGTATTAAAACTTTATATATATGATAATTTTCGGGACATAAAAGAACTAATATTTATATCTCAAAATAGTTAATTTATTTAAAAAAAATGTGCTGACCCGACCCGAACCCAATCGGGTTTCACCTCTACGAGACCCGACCCTCGACCCGACCTCCACGTGACCCGACCCGATCGGGTCTCACAAAATTTAAAAAAAAAACCCGACCCGACCTGAGAACACCCCTACTTCTGATTGTCTCATTCTCTCAGACTCTTATAAGAAACACACTCCCTGAATTCGAATACATTACCTCAATGTGAGATCTTAAATCATACATCACGAAGCCACACAACACTCTTTGAGGTTGATTATGCAATTCTTTATACACCTAAATACATAATCGTGCAATTTTTTATCTTTCAATAATTTCGTGTGTAAAAGAGTTGTTGGCACAAATTTTATTAAAATGAAAAGAAAGAAGAAATGTTTATTGGATTTGGGCATTGTTGATGGTGTTTTCAGGCACTATAACATTTAAAACAGCACGACGAGGACAGAAGGGTAAATTCCTGGCTGGTTGAGATCATCAGAAACCGACCCGACCACAACATGTGAAGACCGACCACTTTGGTTCGTATGACCGAGCACTTTAAGGTCGGAAGGAACACTCTCAGCATAAAAGACTGTCATGACCGACCACAAAAAAACCGACCAGACGACGAGACGCGTTAAAGATGACGACACTCTATTCTAACGGATAAGATAAGCGAGTTATCATACTTTCACAAGGAGATGGAGTCAGAATCCGAAAAGGAAGAAAAGAGAAGGGAACATCAGGCTGGGAATCCTTGCAAGAAGAAGAGATTAAGCTCAAATAGGATTTCTTATACAAATAGGAGTCTGATTTCTGTATTACTATAAAAAGGAGAGCATAGTATGTGTAAAAGGCATCCTAAAAAGAATCATAAAGGTGACCAACAAAAGCTAGTGATCTGAATTTTCAAGCTCTGACTTGTAGAGATTTGAGAAGAGTGTTTTGAGCAATAAAAGTATCATCCCTTTTGTGTCCGTGGACGTAGGTCGGATCCAAATCCACCGAACCACGTTAAATCCCCTTGTTGTTTGGTGTGTTTATCTGTTTTTCGCTAAGTTTGCCTTTGGTTCCCCATAACCAAACAAATTCACTATTGAGGGAGGATTTTCTCGGGAGTGATATTCCAATATTACCCTGAGACTAAAATCAGCCGTCAACAGTTGGCGCCGTCTGTGGGGAACCCAACAAAAAGCAACTCGCGTAGTGAGACAATGGCGGAAGACGGAAGCCACCAACCATCAGGGAGCTCGGCTGCAGATTGAATGGAGAAGATTGAAGAGAACCTTAGGAAGGAAATGGAGGAAAGCCGAACGCTGCTAAAAACCATAGTAGACCGTTTGGAAAGGATAGAAGGAGCACACGATGGAAAATTCGAGGCCGGGATTAGCCGACGAAAGGAAGGCATAGTAGAAGGAAAGAGAATTGTCGATATAAGTGAGGAGGACAAGCACCGGAGGAGAGATCCTTACAAGCTAAGATCTGTAGTGGTTCAGGGAGATTCCCAGACCGAGGACACATGGGAGGAAGAAAGTGACAAATCGTCACCAGACCCCTCCTATGATAGCCTTCGCAACACCCGGCGAAAGGAGGAAGAAAATGACGAAGAAGTACGAGAAGATACCGACCTCGAGAAACACCACCCCCGGGATAACAGAAAGAAAGGAGACTACAGGAGGCGGAGCGGAACCAAAGATAGCAACATGAAATCTTGGTTACGGGAGGAGATGATCAAATGGGGAGTATATCCCAATACAAACAGAGGGGATGTCCAGGACGGCAAAGATGAATCTCCCCTCGCAGAAAAAATAAGGTCGGCAAGATTCCCAAAGCGATTCAACATGCCGACTGTGGGCAACAGAACCTGGGCGACGCCGTTCCTAGGCTCGCGGCCTAGTTGGGAAGGATTACATAACATGGAGTCGCCACCCGGTGTGAACCGGGACAAAGATTTAAAGCCGCACTCACCCATCGCAAGGGAAGACCTCAAACCGTTGGGTTCGGAATGGTCCCTTACTTATGTCACTTGTAATGAAAGGATTCATGTAATAATTTAACTAAGCTTAAGTAACACTTATTTCCAATAGTATCATGCTTCTAAATTCTCATGTGTAAAATAAAACTCATGCACGCATTTCACATATATCTTACATTTAAATTTGCATGCTTAACATATATCAAGATAGCAACTAACATACAACTTTACTTGCATATCACATTCAGGAAGAAACACAAGCACACATATTAACCATACAAGCACACATATGGGCACTTTTCAAGTGGTACGTGGAATTGTGGCCCAAGTACAGACCGCACTACCGTCCATTCGGAATCGGCTACGGAATTTACGTCTGGGTTTCCATCCGATATACCGCAAGAAATAATGCTCAAATGTTATCATGATATAAGCATACGAATTGTGACACATTTGCATAAGAAAGATCAACTAATAGGCAATTATGCATGAATATAATAAGACAGACTCAGTTCAGTGTGTGTGCGTTCGTGTAGCGTTCGTAAACGCGTTCGAACGGAAATGAAACAGAATGCTCACGTTCGAGTAGCGTTCGTAAACGCGTTCGAACGGAAATGAAACGGAATGCTCACGTTCGAGTAGCGTTCGTAAACGCGTTCGAACGGAGACGAGACAGAATGCTCACGTTCGAGTAGCGTTCGTAAACGCGTTCGAACGGAGATGAGACAGAAAGCTCACGTTCGTATGGCGTTTGTTAACGCGTTCGAACGGATACGAGACCTGACACATAATAAGGCAAAAACACATGCGCGTTCGAGTTGCGTTAGTGAGGACCTGATGCAATACATAAACAGAAAATAAAAGGGGCGCGGCGAAGCACTGCCGTAAAGGTGACCTTTTGGGGCTCTTGATCTCTCAAAGAGAGGACCTTTAGACCAACATGCTAAGCCCATGCGCGTCATATCACACATGCAAGAATAGAACCAATCATATCAACCAAGTATGCCCGATTGAACGCATCTTACATCCAATCCGAACACACGTCAACCGGCGCGGCAAAGCATCGTGGTAAAGGGCTTTTAGCCCCTCCCCATAGGGGATCTCACAACACACTTACTAAGCCCATGCGCTCGATTGACTTATACATACGAAAATAAAGATAATAATATCAAACTAAGTATGCTCGATTGAACGTATCTTGCGTCCAACCGAACATACATCAACCGGTGCGGCGAAGTAGTGTCACGAAAGTGGCCTTTTCGGCTCTTTGTCTCACAAATGGAGGACCTTTGGACTAACTCACTAAGCCCATGCGCTTGGTTGAATCATACAAAAATAAACAATATATTGAATTCAAGAGAAAACTAAATAAACAAAAAGCAACACAACGAAAGAGAAATGGTGCCGTTTACTCAAGCGGTACGTGGAGTTGTGGCCCGAGTACAGATCATATTACCGTCCATTCGGAATCGGCTATGAAATTTATGTCCGGGTTTCCATCCGATATACCGCGAGAGTTGACACATCTCTCATTCATCTAATGCCCACAACATATTATATCTCATAATTCATGCATATTTACATACTCAAAAATCACAACACACATTTCAACCTTACAATTATACAAGAAATACTTAATAAATAATGCGGAAAGGGAAAACAAGTGTGAAAGATACCCTCAGGTCTAACCTTTTAAGCCGTCTCTCGGACTCACGTTCCACGAAGATCGAAAGGGGGGTAAGGCTCCGCGACTTTTCTGGTCCGCTGGTTCAACGTCCTAGCTCACTGCTTCGCTGCTTTGCTTATTGTTCGAACTCCGTTCTGCTCCTATTCGGCTCCTGTTTTGCTGCTCACTGCACGGGCTACCTGTTTCAATGTTTTCAAAGAACTATTCCAAATTGTGTGGGTTCTTAGTGCAATTAAAAGTGATTATTTTTAAGGTTATCTATGTAATTTTCTAAGTTACTGTTTTTTTAAGGATTTTGGGCTACTGTTTTAAGGTAATCTAGGAGGTTGTTTTGGCGTGTTTTAGAATTCAGCTATGGGTGAGTTTGGGTTCGGCTATGGAGGGTGGTCTTGTGGTGGTTTCTTTGTTTTCTTTTTGTGCGTGTATGAAGTGTTTTCTCTTGGATGTGTTTTTGGGTGTGTAGAGAGAGTTTAGAGAAATTTCGAGAGAGCTTGGGTGTGAATTGTGTTGTGTGAAGGAGAGGATGGCCTTGGTTAGGGGTTGTTTATATAGAGAATGGCTAGGGTTTACAAGGGAAGAGATTTGTGCATTAAATTAGGATATGATTTAGTTTTAAACAAGGAAATCAAAGGATTGAGGGGGGGACAAAATATTTTACTTTAGGAAGTTGTAATATTTAATTTGTGTTGGTTTAGGAATACAAATATTTTATATTGGTAAGTATCTTATTAGATTAGGAAGTCAAATATATGATTGGCTTTAATTGGTTATGATTGATTTTAATTTGGTATATTATCTTTTAATTTAGGTGTATAACATATTTAATTTGGGCATGATTTTAGTTTAAGTTGGTAATTGTTTATTTTAATTGGTAAATGGTTTAAATATTTTATTTAATGTTTAATATTTAATTTAATATTTAATTATTTAATTTAGGATGTGTTTTATGGGCTTTGGGGAGCTAAATGGGCTGGGTGTGAGGCTAGCAGCAAAACCAGAATTACCGACGCCGTTCGAACGCTCCCTCGAACGCTACACGAACGCCCGCAATCTGTTTCCCGTTCGAACGAAGTAACGAACGCAGCACCAACGAAGACAGTGAGCTTGCTTATTCTGAATTTCCCCTTCCGATATCCGTTTCCCGTGGCTTCCGTGACTCAAAAGGTAGTGCCTCCAAATGAGGCTCATCATCGGGTTTCACATGCGAAAATGCAATGCCTACACCGACCATGGCACCCTACAAAGGCCACTCTGACCCGAAATCACACATCGAAAGTTTTGTCTTGTTGATGGAAGTCCAGGGAGTAGTAGGAGATGCCATCTGCAAAGTATTCCCCCTAACTTTAAGTGGACCCGCCATCCTATGGTACAGAAGCCTGGCTCCGGGGAGCATCAGAGACTTCGCACAACTTAAGAAGTCATTCATTCGACACTTCAAAGGGGCTTGCGTCCCCAAAAAGACGATTGGAGAATTAAGACTTATGAAGCAAGGAGAAGACGAACCTCTGAAGATATTTATTGAAAGATACCATAATATGGTACTGGAAGTCGGAGGGTATGAATCACCCGAGGCCCTGGAAAGCTTGAAGGGAGCCTTGAAGGTCGGAAGGCTATGGACCCATCTAAGGATCCAAGACACCCCGGACTACGCCACCGCTCTGGAGGTAGCCCGAAAATTCGTTTTGTTGGAAAACGAGGAAAAAGTATCCCGAAAAGGGAACACCATTAGAGAAAGAACCCCAAGGGAGGGTGCCCCCCGCCGAACAGAAAGAGAATCCAAAAGACCACTCCCGAAACACAAAGAATTCAAACCACCGCACCGGGACAATCAAGAGAGAAGGGCGCCGACCCAAGTAAACCATGTGGTCGGGGAAGATGCATACATTCCCCTAAAGAAGCCGCTAGGACAAATTGTCATGGAGATCCAGGGGAAAGGCCTCTTAGTGGAACCCGACCAAAGGAGATTCCCCCCGGACAAAAGAAACCAAAAGGCTTATTGTGTACACCACAACTCCAAAGGACATGCAACGGACGGATGTAAAGATCTGCAAGAGAAAATGGAGGATCTAGCACGAAACGGGTATCTCAACAAATACATTGACCACGAGATCATGACGGCCAGACAAAGAGCACGTGGTCGCCAAATCAATATCATCGCAGGAGGAAAAACACTGGCCGGAAACTCTAACCGGTCAAGGAAAGATTACAGCAGAACCCGAGGACCAGATGTCTTAGAAACAGAGCAGGGCACAAGGCAACCGGGAAGCCGGTCGATACCAATAATGTTCACTGATGAGGATACCCGAGGAGTAAGTTTCCCTCATGACGATGCATTGATAATCAAGGCAGTCATCAGCGGGTCGGAAGTAGACAGAATCCTAGTGGACCCCGGGAGCGCAGTTGATATAATTTCCAGAGAAGCGCTGGACAACCTAGGGGTAGAATATGCAACCCTTACCAACGATAGCACTCCCTTATACGGTTTCAGAGGAGCAGCCGTTATCCCGCTGGGAAGAATACAGTTGGCGATAACTGTCGGGACACATCCCCGGACCCGGACGATCATGACAGACTTCACTGTGGTAGACTGCATGAGCAGTTACCAGGCCATCGTCGGGCGACCCTTCATGATGAAAACGAAAGCCGCGATGTCCTGCTACCACCTAAAACTGAAATTCCCCACCCGGGAAGGGATTGGAATTGTGTGAGGAAGCCAGAAAACAGCTCGCAGCTGCTTCGCAACTCTCTCACGAGAAACTCTATGCATCACAGAAGACAGTCGAAAACGACAAAGGAACCAGGGAGAAGAAGAAGAAGAAGACAGAGACCCAGGCACGTGGCCAAACAAAAGTGCTCGACTAGCTGCAGCTGAGGAAACCGAGGAGATAGAACTTTACGGGGCAGGAAAAAGTTTAAAGATATGGGGAGGCCTGAGCGAGTCCATACGACGAGACCTTCTGGAATGTCTGAAGGGATACCCGGATGTTTTTGCCTGGGGGTACAATGACATGCCGGGGATCGACCCGAAATTCATCAATCACCGCCTAGCAGTAGACTCATCTCGCAAGCCGGTCAGGCAGAGAAGAGAAGGAACTTCAATCAAGAGAGGAGTAAAGTAATAGCAGCCGAGGTCGAGAAGCTACTAAAGGCGGGTCTCATCAGGGAAGGCAAGGTACCCGGATTGGGTATCGAACGTGGTATTGGTCAGGAAGAACAATGGCAAGTGGCGAATGTGCGTCGATTTCACCGACTTAAACAAGGCATGCCCAAAAGACAGCTTTCCTTTGCCAAACATAGACCAGCTAGTAGACACCACAGCCTGCCAAGGCTTATTGAGCTTCATGGATACTTTCTCTGGATACAACCAGGTCAAAATGTGCCCGGCAGACGAAGAGAAGACGACCTTCATCACAGATCAGGGGCTTTACTTCTATAAGGTGATGCCCTTCGGGCTAAAAAACGCTGGGGCAACTTTCCAAAGGTTGGTAAACAAAGTTTTCAAACCGCTTATCGGCATTACAATGGTGGTTTATGTCGATGACATGATAACAATGTCGAAAGAACCAAACAACCACATGGACGACCTAAAAATGACTTTCGAGCTTCTAAGAAAACACAACCTAAAGCTCAATCCGGAAAAATGTACATTCGGCGTAGCTTCAGGGAAGTTTTTAGGCTACATGGTGAGTGCCCGGGGAATTGAAGCAAACCCACAGAAGATCCGGGCAATACTGGCCCTGAAGTCTCCCAAAACAGTAAAAGAAGTACAGAGTCTGACCGGTAGAGTGGCCGCGCTCAACCGGTTCATATCGCGAGCAACTGACAAATGCCACCCTTTCTTCAAAGTAATTCAAAAAGCAAAAAAGGATGTCGACTGGACGGCAGAGTGCGAGGAAGCCTTCCAGCAGCTGAAACGGTATCTCATGCAGCCCCCACTATTATACATGGCAAAAAAGCCCGCGGCCCGGCCCGGCCCGGTTCGGCCCGGCCCGGCCCGAGGTGAAAAAAGCTCGGGCCGGGCTTCAAAATGGGGGCCCGACTCGGGCCCGGGCCCGGGCCGGGCTCAACCCAAAAAGCCCGGGCTTAAAATAAATAATAAATTATTTTTAATTATAAAATATATATATTTATATAATAAATTTCTTATATTTATAATTTTTTATACTAAAAAAATCGGGTTCGGGCTTAAAATAAATAAATAAATATTTTATTTATATAATATATATATTTATATAATAAATTTTTTATTTTTACAATTTTTTATAATAAAAAAATCGGGCCCGGGCCAAGCCCGGCCCGAGCCCGAGCCCGACCGGGCCGGCCCGGCCCGGCCCGATGACAGCCCGGGCCGGGCTTTTTTCGGGCCCGGGCCAAATTTTTTTTTGCCGGGCTCGGGCCGGGCTTAGCAAAGCCCGGCCCGAGCCCGGCCCGTTGCCATGCATACCCACTATTGGCTAAACCACTCCCAGGTGAAACATTATACCTATATCTGGCTGTTTCGGACCGAGCAGTAAGTTCAGTACTGATACAGGAAACCAACAAGATCCGGAAGCCTGTCTATTATATCAGCAAAGCCCTCTTAGACGCTGAAACCCGGTATCCAGTACAAGAACTGGTCGCCCTGCAGCTCGAAAATTACGGCCTTACTTCCAGGCCCATCCTATCCGGGTATACACCGGCCACCCCCTAAAACAAATTCTGCAACGGCCAGAGGTTTCCGGCAGGTTAGTAAAGTGGTCGGTAGAACTAAGTGAGCATGACATCGCCTACCTCCCGAGAGCAGCAGTGAAGGGACAAGCCCTGGCAGATTTTGTCGTCGAATGTACCGACCCCCAGACCCTGGCTATAGACGAGGACAAGTGGGAAATGTCCGTAGACGGTTCGGCCAGCACACAAGGCAACGGCGCGGGAATCGTCCTAAAAAGTGACAAAGGAGAAGAAATCTTGCTCGCCCTAAAATTCACTTTCATAGCAACCAACAATGAAGCTGAGTATGAAGCAATACTGGGCGGTTTGAGACTATGCACGGTGCTAGGGATCCAAAATGTGGTAGTAAGGAGTGACTCGCAGTTAGCCGTTCAGCAGCTAAAAGGAGCATTTCAAGCAAAAGAACCTGGCATGATGGCCTACCTGACCGAAGTACGAAAGCTAACAGGGGAGATGGGAGATGTAAGCTTCGAACAAATCCCCCGAGAAGACAATTGCGAGGCAGACTCTCTGGCACGGCTCGCTTCTTCAACAAAAGCCGAACACTCCAGGATAATCCCTTTGATCCACGTCCGGGAAAAAAGCGTGGGGGAATCTGAAGTAGAAGTTCTAGATAAAGAAAGCCCAACGTCATGGATGCAACCCATCAGAAAATACTTGGAAACATGAGAAACACCAGAGGACAGAGCAGAGGCCAGAAAGTTAAGGTACAAAAGCACCAAATTCTCCCTAATTAACGGGGTACTTTACCGACGGGGTTACTCAGTCCCCCTCTTAAGATGTCTTGCCGAAGAAGAGGCAGATTATGTGCTCAGAGAAATACATACGGGCATCTGTGGAAGCCACGCCGGAGGTCGCTCAATCGCTTTCGAAGCCTTAAGACAAGGTTTTTACTGGCCGACCATGCACCAGGACGGTGTAGAAGTAGCCCGCAGGTGTGAAGGATGTCAGAAAAACGCAAACCTCCACCACCAACCAGCAGAACAGTTGACCACGTTGCTCAGTCCCTGGCTGTTCGCCTAGTGGGGGCTAGACATCATTGGACCAATGCCACAAGGAAAAGGACAGGCGAAGTATGCCATCGTGGCCATAGACTATTTTACCAAATGGGTGGAGGCAGAGCCATTATCCACCATAACGGAGAAAAGGGCCACTGAATTCCTGAGGAAAAATATCGTCAGCCGGTTCGGGATTCCCCGAGCCATCATCACAGACAACGGGAAGTAATTTGACAGCAAAGGTTTCAGAAAACTCTGCGAGGACCTCCAGATTGCCCTAAGATTTGCTACACCAGCCCATCCCAAATCAAACGGCCAAGTCGAGGCAACGAACAAGACCATCAAGGCCAACCTCAAAGCTCGGCTTGGATCCAGCAAAGGCCTATGGGTCGAGGAACTACCGGAAGTACTATGGGCGCATCGGACAACCTGTAAGGACTCCACGGGAGAAACCCCGTTCTCCCTAGCATACGGGTATGAAGTTGTCATCCCAGCAGAGATCGGAGTAAACTCCCATAGGGTTCAGCACTACGAGAGTAAACAGAATGAAGGACTTATCAGAAACTACCTCGACCTGATCGAAGAAAAGAGAGAAAGATCGGCCATAAAGACAACAATTTACCAACAAAGGATGGCCCGTTTTTACAACAAAAGGATTCGGACACGCACCTTCATCCCAGGCGACCTAGTGCTAAGAAAGGTCACTCTAAATACTCGAAAGCCAGAGGAGGGCTCCCTGGGCGCCAAATGGGAAGGGCCCTACAAGGTGATAAAAGTGGTAAAACCAGGAGTGTACATCCTAGAACGGCTTGATGGCACAAGATTAAAAAAGCCATGGAATGCCGAGATGTTGAGAAAATACTTCCAGTAAACGTCCTCTCCCTCCTATCTGCTTACTACCAACAAATAAGGGACATGGATTCAAATACAGAGCCTTTCTCGAAATGGCCCACAGAGAGTTGTAAGAAGGGCAGTATGTCCCCAAGTATCAATAAAAACTTTTGTTATTTATCCGCTCTTCTAAAAAATAAAAGTTTGCAAAAGAACTCCGGGGACATACTCAATGCAACAAACCAAAACATAAGGTGAAATTCGCCCTTAATATTCCAAACAGCCCGGGGTCGGGTACATCCCACCGGGTCAGCCCTACGGACTGGGGACGTAACATTCCCCCAGGTCCAAGTGCCTTCTTCAGCTCGGGGTCGGGTACATCCCACCGAGTCAGCCCTACGGACTGGGGACGTAACATTCCCCCAGGTCCAAGTGCCTTCTTCAGCTCGGGGTCGGGTACATCCCACCGAGTCAGCCCTACGGACTGGGGACGTAACATTCCCCCAGGTCCAAATGCCTTTTTCAGCTCGGGGTCGGGTTACGTCCCACCGAGTCAGCCCTACGGACTGGGGACGTAACATTCCCCCAGGTCCAAATGCCTTTTTTAGCTCGGGGTCGGGTTACGTCCCACCGAGTCATAATCATTAGTCTGGGGACAGGACATTCCCCCAGAACCATCTCTCTCAGCTCAGGGTCCTTAGGGACATACTCGACGCATAGGATCCATGAGAAGCATAGCACGGGGATGGATGATACCCCCGTGGTGATTGCTTACTCCAGTGTTACCGAACATAAGGAGGAGTATGCCCTTAATGTGTCGAACACTCTTTGACCCTCATTTACCCGATGTAATGGATCCGTGGGAAAGCATAGCACGGGGAGTGACGAGGCCCCCGTGACGATTGCTAGCTCCAGTGATACCGGACCTAAGGAGGGATATGCCCTTAGCGTCCCGGACACTCTTTGATCCATTCATCACTCGGATCCGTGGGAGGCACAGCACGGGGATGCGTTGAGCCCCCGTAGCGTGTGCCTACTCCAGCGTGGTAAGGAGGAGCCCTCATGAAATACACAGGCTCCCCAGTGGATCGACGTGTAGATGATGTGCCCTTACCAATCAAACGCTCTTTTTGATCCGAATTCTGGTTCGCCGGGACGCTGAATTGAAAGATTCAGAATTGTGTTTTGGAGACCTCGGGCAGGACGCTGTTTTGAGGCATCCATGTTGTTGTTTATGCTTACAAAAAAACATTTTCGGGATAGGTGCTAAGTCACCCCCACCTTTCAATTTTATTTAATCTTGTTTTCGTTTTTTACCGATCTGGCAGAGGGACGCCCATGCCAGACTCGGTAGGGCTTCGCAAAAGGTTTATTCACTTCCCTTCTGTACAAGTCCCAAAAACTATTCGGCTCGGGGCTGGATTCGTTCCGCCGAGGCCACTTGGATTATTCGGCTCGGGGCTGGATTCGTTCCGCCGAGGCCGCTTGGATTACCTGGCTCGGAGATGGATTCGTTCCGCCGAGGCCACTTATTTATTCAGCCCGGGGCTGGATTCGTTCCGCCGAGGTCACTTGGTTTCACACAGCTCGGGGTCGGGTTACGTCCCACCGAGTCGGTTTCTTTGGACTGAGGAGGTAACATTCCCCCAGGTCCAAGTCTTTCACACAGCTCGGGGTCGGGTTACGTCCCACCGAGTCGGTTTCTTTGGACTGGGGAGGTAACATTCCCCCAGGTCCAAGTCTTTCACACAGCTCGGGGTCGGGTTACGTCCCACCGAGTCGGTTTCTTTGGACTGGGGAGGTAACATTCCCCCAGGTCCAAGTCTTTCACACAGCTCGGGGTCGGGTTACGTCCCACCGAGTCGGTTTCTTTGGACTGGGGAGGTAACATTCCCCCAGGTCCAAGTCTTTCACTCAGCTCGGGTACGGGCTACGTCCCACCGAGTCAAACTCCTTCGATTTGGGGAGGAAACATTCCCCCAGAATCGAAGTCCGTTACCCAGCTCGGGGTCAGGTTATACCCCTCCGGTTCATGATGACCCCTGAAGGGACTCATATTGTTCGGACAAAAAAAAAATGGAGAGAGACACGAAATAAACATAAGATACATATGTATGCATGTCAAAGTATAACATAAAGTTTTATTACAAAAAATATGTAAGTGTACATAGGGCCCCGGTCGGGTTACCCTTTCTCATTCAGCCCGCACAGGGGCAGGAACTTCTTCCTCAACTCGCTCAGACAACGGAAGGATTGGCTCGATCTCGGGAGGAGGAACAACTACTTCATCCTCGACTACACGGGAGACCTCTACTTCAGGGACGGGAGGAGGGATCTCAAGGCAGTCCTCGCCGGAGTCTGGGATATCAGATCGTCCTTCTTGGAAAACTCCAGAAGCCGGGACGACCGAAATCGGATCAGGATTCATAAACTCCTCGGCAGGTGGAGGGAGCCATTTCTGGAACTCCTCCTCAGAGATATCCCCTTTGCAGAAACTGATGGCCGCGTATATAGGATCCATGTTCAGACTCGGCAACACCATCGGTATCAGATCGGCGCAGTCACCAACTCCCTCTAGGCGGATAGCCTCCTTCTCGGCCTCAAGGTCGGCCTCTCTTTCCTCAAGCTCGATTTCTTTCCTCACAAGATCATCCCGAGCCCGCGCCATTTGCTCTTCATTGGCCTTCAACGAGGTTTCAGCACTGGCCACCTTGGCCTTCAAAACACCAATTTCAGATTGGGCGGTCTTCAAATCCTCCCGAGCGTTATCAGCAAGCTTTCGCTCCAGCGCAGCCGCAGCCTTAAGAGCCTTGTTAACTTTGAAGTTCTCGATGGCAGCCAACTCAAGGTTTTGAATCACCCCCTCCCGGTCGGCCAGCTTGGTTTCCGTCTCTGTAAGACGATTCTGAAGTCTCTGGGCCTGACCGCCATCGGACAATAGGCTCAAAAGAAGGTCCTTGTTCTTCGCCATAAGGTAAGTGGACTGCACAAAAACAAAGAAAGTCATGATACGATATGAAGAAAACCGAGAACCGAAGTCAGAAAAAAAAAAAAAAAGGGAATAGAACTACCTTTGCCATCTGAGAGCTCATCTCGGTGATCACAGCCTCGGGTGAGATATCCTCATACCTCGAGACCTCCTCAGGAGGAATCACCTCGGCCAATTCATTGAAGGCCGGCACTAAATGTGAAGTGGCCTCCCGGATGTTTTCTCCCAGGTCATCCACCCCGAGGGTTACAGAACCCTTTCGCTTTTTTGAGGAGCCCACGGATGATTTTTTGCCCCGGCGAGCATCTTTCTTCTTGCCCGGGACAGGTTCTTCCTCCTCCTCTTGAACCAGCTCGGTCTCCTCGGCCCCAAATTGACGCCTCCTCTTCCTAAGAGACTTTGGCGGACTGGTAAGATGAGCAGACCCCGATGATTGTGCACCAGGAGAAGAGAGACTCCGAGCAGCCGGCTGAACATCTCCTTGAGACACCCGCTCAGCCCCAGCAGTGTCAGGCCGTGCCCGGGAAGTTCCAACATCAGCACGACCGGCTTTCTTCATCGTACCGGCCAACTTCTCAAGAAACTTAGGCCTTTTCGACATGCCTACAAAAAAAAAGAGAAGATTAGGACCCGAGCATATAAAAAAGATATCAAACATGATAAAACAAACAGGGAAGATCATCAAAACAGCCATCAGACACCTACCTATCCGACCAGAGACTTCCGGAGGGACGGTCTGAATAAGGCCTGACTCAACAAAGGCCGCATCATTGACCAACTTCCTCCAGGGGGCAGCATACCCCCGAGCCCAATGTACCCGCCTCCGAACCTGACGAGAAACCTTTGGAGCATCTCGCCAACAAGCTGGGAGAAACCAGAGAAGTCAGAAACCTAAGAAACTAAGAACGGGAATAAAGAAAGAAAAAAGGGGTATTAAACTCCTAACCTCCAGCCCTGAAGATATCCGGAACCGAGACGTCCTCCTCAAACGATCTCAGGACCCGACCCCAGTCCCCAGTAGCCCAGAACCAAAAATCCTTGAAATTCTTGTTGGAGTCGGGGAGTTTCTGGACAAGGTTGGACGAGCTATCGTAAGCAGAAAGGTAATACCAACCATAGTGAGTCTTTGGGTTAGACTTCAAACGGTATAACCTCTTCACCTCTTCCAAGCAAGGTACACCTAAATCTGCCCGGTTCCAGACCACATATATGCCGGCCAGAATCCGCCAGCTGTTCAAACTCAATTGGCAAGGGGCAATCTCCATCTCGGCCAGCATCCAAGCAAAATAACGTTGCATCGGCAGCCGCAGCCCACATTCAAAAAAGATTGGAAGAAGCGCCACTGAGCCCTCATCAGGTTGACTAGCACGATCCATTGGGCCGGGAACTTCAAGGGCAATATCTATAGGTATGTTATACCGCAGTCGAAGAAGGGCAAGATCGTCCTCGGTTATTTTGGAGGGACGATTCATATCCAGAGCCGACGACCCAAGTTCACCGGGCTCCGGGTCCTTCCGAGGAACCCTCTGATGGTAGGAGTCTTGTTCAATCTCAGATGGAGTAGGGGTAGTGTCAAGGTCTTCTACACTAGGTGCCCCCGAGCCCGAGGAGAGCTCCTCAGCAGGGGGAGCCGAGATATTAGCAGGCTTTCCAGGGGAGGAATTGCCGTCAGACATCCCTGACACCCACAGAAAAACAAAGAAGGAAGGGGAAATCAATCTACAGCTAAAAAGAAACTACCTACGGTTTCCATGTTAAACTAAAGCAGGTGGTCTCTAAAAGTGCCCTATAGCAGAACCCAGCAAACCGTAAATCTTTTCCTAGCAAACACAGATTCATAAAAAAACGAAAGAGGAAGAAGTCGTCCAGAGGACTTACTTGTTTTTCTCAGAAAAGGCAGAAGGTTGTTCAGTGCGGGTGTACCCGTTCCTTATGTTCACAGCACAGAAGAGGAAGAAGACCACGGTCGAATTTCGAAAGCGCGGAGTCGGGCAAAACACAGAGATATTTACGGAAAAAAAGAAGAAATTGCCGAAAAAGATTGAACAGTGACAGCCTCGTCCTTTTATAGCCATGGCAAAGACGCTCGTGACCATTGGATCTAAGGAAGAGCCCGGATGAACGCCAAGTGTCGACTGCAAAAGGGGTCTCCCAAGTTCAAACAGACGGCTGAGATCAAGCCCACTGTGAAGACACCTCTGCACGGTCGATTCGTCCCCTCTTTTGGCGGGAACCCGGCGGATGTTTGACAAGTGTCAAAATTAGAAGAAACCCTAAAGTTGATTTGATAGGCATTTAAACGGACGTGACTGATTGCGTGTCTCGAGACGAAACGCTTAAAAAGAGGCAACAAAGCATTTCTCGACCCAAGACCGACCTCCAACAGAGCAAATCAGAAACACCTTCTTTGTGTAGTTCCCGGCACCAACTTGCACGCTTGTTGGAACCGAGAACTAGGGGACAGATGTTGATGGTGTTTTCAGGCACTATAACATTTAAAACAGCACGACGAGGACAGAAGGGTAAATTCCTGGCTGGTTGAGATCATCAGAAACCGACCCGACCACAACATGTGAAGACCGACCACTTTGGTTCGTATGACCGAGCACTTTAAGGTCGGCAGGAACACTCTCAGCATAAAAGACTATCATGACCGACCACAAAAAACCGACCAGACGACGAGACGCGTTAAAGATGACGACACTCTATTCTAACGGATAAGATAAGCGAGTTATCCTACTTTCACAAGGAGATGGAGTCAGAATCCGAAAAGGAAGAAGAAAAGAGAAGGGAACATCAGGCTGGGAATCCTTGCAAGAAGAAGAGATTAAGCTCAAATAGGATTTCTTATACAAATAGGAGTCTGATTTCTGTATTACTATAAAAAGGAGAGCATAGTATGTGTAAAAGGCATCCTAAAAAGAATCATAAAGGTGACCAACAAAAGCTAGTGATCTGAATTTTCAAGCTCTGACTTGTAGAGATTTGAGAAGAGTGTTTTGAGCAATAAAAGTACCATCCCTTTTGTGTCCGTGGACGTAGGTCGGATCCAAATCCACCGAACCACGTTAAATCCCCTTGTTGTTTGGTGTGTTTATCTGTTTTTCGCTAAGTTTGCCTTTGGTTCCCCATAACCAAACAAATTCACTATTGAGGGAGGATTTTCTCGGGAGTGATATTCCAATATTACCCTGAGACTAAAATCAGCCGTCAACAGGCATATTAATGCAGGGTTCCAAAGTACTTCACTTGAATCAAAATACAATAAGTTTAGAACCTATTTTTTTGAAATTTGATTTTTGGATTTAAATCAACTTTTGATTTGCTTAATTTCCCATTTTATCCTCTTTAATAATAAATTTGAGAATGACAAAAAAAATACTCATTTTTCCAAATTTTATAAATGATTTCATTCTTGCATGATGACCTAATCTTTAATGCCATAACTAAATCCTATCTTGCAAATTGCATCATGCCGCATACCTCTTTTTAGCAAGCCTCGATAGTTTGAATGGTGTAAGCATGGGCATGGCTCCCCTAAAACAAAAGAGTACCATAACCTCTATAGACATTTGTAAAATTTATTAGATCCTGAGTTTTAGATAGTTTTAGATACAAAATATATTTTGACCCATAAAATAGACCTTTATAGTCCAAATTTTTTTCGACGCTAAAAGTCAACCCTTTAGCGTTGAAAATTTATTTGGACGCTAAATAATCAAGCCTTTAGCGTCAAAATTTGATTCGACGCCAAAAAATTACACTTTTAGCGTCGAAATAGTTGTTTGATGCTAAAGGTTCTAACTTTTGGGTAAATTTAAATTTTTCGAATTCACATCTTCTAAAATTTGAATTTATCGTCTAATAAAATTAGATTTAATTTTTTGTCATTTCGCGATGAATTTTCGATGCTAAAGAGTAAATTTAAATTTTTCGAATTCCCGCTTTCTAAAATTTGAATTTATCACCTAATTAGATTATAATTAAATTTTTTACATTTAGCGATGAAGTTTCAACACAAAAAGTCAAAAATTTCGATGCTAAATATCAAAATTTTGGCGGAAAATAATTTCGTTATTTGAGGACCTTTAGAGAGAACGGGAAATTGTCGAAGTAAAGCTGTGTGTTGGCAGTTGTCTTGGTTTACACCAACGACAGAACAGTTCAAGACTATGAGTCACTGGTTTGCCAAATAAATCTGATTGTCACTCACTAGGAAAAGTTCAAGGCGAAAACTACATATTTCAATGCAGCTTTAGTTCACGGGAACTATCTCAAGTGTCTGCATGAATATTTGAAGAATTGTGGGGGATTGTAGAAAATTCTTCAAAATATTGACTTTGGATAGAGGAGGGACATATCCCTTGAATGGTACCTCATGGGGATATGTCCTCCAATTTAGAATAAAAAAACCTACATATGATACATGGAAGGGATACAACTCTTAGGAGGGTTGCATCCCAAACCAAATGGTGCTCTTAAGGCACCCTTCCATGTCTATTTAAGAAGTGTGGAAGTTTATTCTAAGGATCCAATTTCAAGAAAACAAGTCTTGAGTCTCATATTCCGTTTTTGAGTAAAGAGAAAGTCTCACCATTTTCAAGTTCGTGATCTTGTTAAGGAGTGTCCCTTAAATAAGAGGAATCTGGGTTATCCTGGGAGAACCTTAGCCACGAAATCTGTAGAGTACCGAAACGGGACTGATAAGTTCTTAAGGACATGGAATCTTCTCGACCTGGACTATTGCATTCGTCATTTTTCCAGGTTTTCCTTCATTTTAACAGTTTTCGAGTTCTTGATATTCTAGAGTTTGCATGTTAGGTCTATTTTTGAATTATGTGGTTTGATTGTCAAAAGCATGTTGAATTGATGTTTAATGACACTAAATATCCAATAATCTTAAGAACTTATCAATTAGTGTTGTTAGATAGTAAATCGCATGCGTTGTTAAGAAAATTTCTGGAAAAATACAGTATGTGCATGAAAAATATATAGGGCGTTCGAACGCCCGACGAACACGAAGGTAAAAATCTGAAAATTTGTAAGAACGTTCGAACGCGTCTTCAAACGCAACTCGAACGCAAGCCTTCTGCCTAAGAACATTCGAACGCTTCTTCAAACGCAAATCAAACGCAGATCTTCTGACTTAGTTCGTTCAAATGCGACCTAAACGCAACTCGAACGCAAACTCTCTGGAATTATTCCGTTCGAACGCGTTATCGAACGCTATACGAACGTGAACTCTCTGGAAACATTCTATTTGAACGCGTTATCAAACGCTACACGAACGTGAACTCTCTGGAATACTTCGTTCGAATGCGTTCTCGAACGCAGCATGAACGTACACACACTGGACAATCTCGTTCGAACGTAGATACGAACGCGACACTAACGAATTAGTCCTGGAATTGTTATAAACTACAAAGACTTAGATTAATTCCAATATTGATAATATTAACTTAGTAAGTCATATACTGGATCACAATAATCTTGGTAGTATAAATTTAAGTTATTATTAGGTTGTTCAATTATCACAAGCATACACATAGTGATAAAGTTGAAAACTAATTGTATGTTGCATACTTGGTTGAGAATTTAAAGTGTAATTATACACAAGTAATTCCATCAAATCTTGTTTGACACATACACATATATCTACATATATCGTATACTGTATTGTGACATTTAAAAGTGAAATACTGAGTTTGAATTGCTAAGAGGTTCTGTTGAGAAAGTGGTTAAAGGATATTCTGTCAAAAATGCGATAAGAGCCTAAGTGGTCAGGGACTTAAGTGGTTACTCCGGACCCCCATCGTCCTCCGGGAATATTCCTTTATTTATTTTTCATAAGAAATATTGGTTGGAAATTCAAGGACTTGTGATTATTGGTAAAACTGTCCAATAGAACAACAAGTGGATACTTGGTATATCAATTGAAACAAGATCATTTGTTGATCGTTGTGCAATTTGTCTTTTGTAGACTTATTGACCCCTGTTTGTTTTCCAGTTACATATGGCCAGCGGAAACATCACAATACCAGTCTCTCATGGAGAAAAATCGGAGAAGTTTGGTGGGGCAAACTTCAAACAGTGGCAGAGCAAAATACTGTTCTATCTGACAACTCTCCAGTTGGCTAACTTTCTTAAAGATCCTCCGGATCATGTGGAGGGTGAATCAGAAACAGTCAAGGAACTGCGAGAACAGACATGGTCATCTGGAGACTTCCTGTGCAAGAACTACATTTTGAGTGGTCTTGACAATACCATGTACAATGTGTACCAAGGCATGACTTCTGCGAAGATTCACTGGGAATCTCTCGAGAAGAAATACAAAACCGATGATGCCGGACAAAAGAAATTTATCATGGGTAGGTTCTTGGACTATAAGATGGTAGATTCAAGGACGGTGATGTCTCAGTTGGGTGAACTGCAGTTGATCATTCATGAAATACTGGATGAAGGTAAGAAACTATGTGAGATGTTTCAAGTTGCCACCATAATTGAAAGTTGCCTTCATCATTGAAGGACTTCAGGAGCTATCTGAAACACAAAAAGAAACAAATGAGCCTTGAACACATTGGAGTTCGATTGAGAATCAAAGAGGACAACAAGTTGTCCGAGAAGGCCAGCTACAAGGCTATGGATTCTAAGGCCAACATCGTCGAGGGTGTAAAAGGTAGCAAGAATAGAAAGAACAGTGAAAATGATTATTCCCAAGCGAACAAGAAGTTCAAGGGGAAGTGCTATAACTGTGGAAAGAGCGGTCATATGTCAAAGGACTGCATAAACAAGAAATCTCAAAATAAGGGCAAGGGCAAGAAAAAGAAAAACGAGGCTCATGTCACTGAAGATGAGCAGCTGACTGATGAGATCTCATAGATGAACCTATCAGCAGTGGTAACTGAAGCCAACTTAGTTGGGAATCCGAGAGAATATTAGGTAGACATTGGGGCTACTCATCATATCTGTGCAGATAACAAGATGTTTTCCTTGTATCAGAAGGTCGATGGCAGCGATCATTTGACAATGGGAAACTCGTCTACCTCTAGAGTGGTTGGACAAGGCACAGTGGTTTTGAAGATGACATCCGGAAATGAGCTTACATTGAAGAATGTATTGCATGTTACAGATATTCGGAAGAACTTTGTCTCGGGCTCCCTCCTTAGCAAGGCTGGTTTTAAGCTTGTGTTTGTTTCTGACAAGTTTTTAATGACTAAGAATGATGTGTATGTAGGAAAATGATACCTCACATAGGGTATTTTCAAACTCAATGTAATGACTGTCAATCGTGTTATTAATAAAGCTGTAACTTCTGCTTATATTATTGAGTCACATAATGTATGGCATGGGAGGTTAAGACATGTTAATTATGATACAATGCGTAAATTGATTAACATGGACCTTATACCTAAATTTTCAATTGATAGCCAACATAAGTGTGAGGCATGTGTTGAAGCAAAAATGCATAGAACATCATTTCATTCCATAGAACGCAGTTCTGAACCCTTAGAACTTGTACACACTGACGTGTGTGATATGAATATTATGCAAACAAGAGGCGGTAAAAAATACTTTCTCACTTTTATCAATGATAGCACAAGATTATGTTATGTGTATTTGCTGAGGAGCAAAGATGAAGCTATTGATAGTTTTGTACACTATAAGAACGAAGTTGAGAATCAATTTGGCAAGAAAATCAAAAGATTCATGAGTGATAGAGGTGGTGAATATGTTTCACCATTCGGTGAATATTGTTCAGTGCACAGAATTATTCACGAAACCACTGCTCCTTATTCTCCTCAACAAAACTGGATTGATGAGCGCAAAAACCGAACGTTGAAAGAAATGATGAACGTCATGTTGACAAGTTCTGGTTTACCCCAGAACTTGGGGGGGAAGCCTTGCTTTCCGCGAACTACGTTCTAAACAAGCTTTCTCACAGAAGATTGGACAAGACACCATATGAGTTGTGGAATGGTCATGTACCTTCCTACAAATACCTAAAAGTGTGGGGGAATCTTGCCAAAGTAATGGTTCTTAAACCTAAGAATGTTATAATAAGGATCCAAAATTGTTAATTGCATTTTCATTGGATATGCTCGCAACAGTAGTGCGTATAGATTCTTGGTACACAAGTCTGAGATTCCTGACATCAATTCGAATATGATAATTGAGTCAAAGAATGCGATATTTTTTTGAAAACGTTTCCTTGTAAGGAAAGACAAAGAACAAAGTATCTCAAAAGAATAATTGATATTGTCAAAGACAGTGATCAGGTTCACCAAGAATCAGATCAACGTGCAAACGTTGAGACAATCGAACCTATACGTAGCAAAAGAGCTAGAACGTCTAAGTCATTTGGTCCTGATTTTCTGACATACTTGTTAGAAAATGAGCTTCAAAGCTATAAAGAAGCTATGTAAAGAACGGGAAATGGTCGAAGTTTAAAGCTGTGTGTTGGCAGTTGTCTTGGTTTACACCAACGACAAAACAGTTCAAGAGTGTGGGTCACTGGTTTGTCAAGTAAATCTGATTGTCACTCACTAGGAAAGGTTCAAGGCGAAAGCTACCTATTTCGATGCAGCTTTAGTTCACGGGAACTATCTCAAATGTCTGCATGAATATTTGAATAATTGTGGGGGATTGTAGAAAATTCTTCAAAATGTTGACTTTGGATAGAGGAGGGACATATCCCTTGGATGGTACCTCATGGGGATATGTCATCCAATTTGGAATAAAAAACCTCCATATGATACATGGAAGGGATACAACCCTTAGGAGGGTTGCATCTCAAACCAAATAGTGCCCTTAAGGCACCCTTCCATGTCTATTTAAGAAGTGTTGAAGTTTATTCTAAGGATCCAATTTCAAGAAAACAAGTTTTGAGTCTCATATTCCGTTATTGATTAAATAAAGAGTCACACCATTTTCAAGTTCGTGCTCTTGTTAAGGACTGCCCATTGAACAAGAGGAATTCGGGTTATCCTTGGAGAACATTAGCCACGAAATCCGTAGAGCACCGAGACGAGGCTGATAAGTTCTTAAGGACATAGAATCTTCTCGATCTGGACTATTGCATTCGTCGTTTTTCCAGGTTTTCCTTCATTTTAACAGTTTTCGAGTTCTTGATATTCTAGAGTTTGCATATTAGATCTACTTTTGAATTCTGTGGTTTGATTGTCAAAAGCATGTTGAATTGATGTTTAATGACACTAAATATCCAATATTTATATGTAACATCTAATATTTTATTTTATTTTTTTGTAGGGGAATATGAAGATGAAGAAATTGTGAAAATGAAGATAGTGAATAAAATGAAAAACAAATGAAAGTGAATATGAAGAATATGAAAGTGAAGATGAAGAAAATATATAGAAAATTATATTTTATCATTTTATTTATCATTTTATGTTTTTTTATTTTTATAACAAATTTGTAATAATGTTCTTATGTTTTCTAAAAATTTAATTACTTTTGTAATGAAATTAGTTTGAAATTAATTTGTAATGTCAATTTGTTATAATGATTTTCGTATACCATTTAATGTCGAAATATTCGACGCTAAAAGTAATAAAATAATATATATATTTTTAATATTATATCACATTTATCGTCGAATATGGTAATACATTTCGACGTTAAGAGAAAAAATAAATAATTTTTTTATTAATTATAAAATTATTTGACGTCGAAAATATTCATCGCCAAATACGTACTTTAGCGTCAAAAATTATAATTTATCGTCGAAATCTTTTTTGACACAAAATGTTGTACTTTAGCGTTGAAAGTTTTTATTTTGACGCTAATTGTCTTTATCGTCCATGTTTCAACGTCGAAAATTTTCAACACTGATAACCTTTAGCGCTAAAATGATTTCGTTTTCGATGTTAAATACCTTTTTTTTTTTAGTGCATGTATACTTTTTTTAAGTTATAATTTATCCTTATAAAGTTGAAATCTGGGTCTACTCTGCCTTATCTGTAAGTATTCTTATATTGATTTCACACAAAACCCGATCGTCTAATAATATACTTTTAATATTGCACAAATTAAGTTAAAATGACAAATAAATTCTGCTCAACAATTTATGCTCCAATATATATATAATTTTTCTTTTCAAATGAAGGTTTAGTTTGAGTTATTGTTATGACAGTAACATAATAAATTATGCATGCTTCATTTTAATAAGTAAACAAACTTAGATGAATCTTTTGGTAATGTAAATGCAATTTCAATAATTTCAATGGAATTCGTTTTGTTCAATTGATAATTTGAAAACTTTCATGTTTAAGTGAATGATCAGGAAACGTGTTCGCTCATTTTAATGAATTTATTATATTATTTATACTTTACCTTCTTGATGCTAATTCTACAGGAAAACTCCATTTCAAAATCCTAATGGATTCCTTCTAATTTCCTAACCACCATTTAAATATTTATTCTTAACAAACATTCATCTCATACGCAATCATTCAATTAGGCATCACACAGTTAGATTACTGTTGAAAATTGTAATTGAACGGTACTATTTATGGTTCGGACAAAGTCAAAATCATAAATTTTAATCGTAACGGAACTGAACCGTACGATTACGGTTGGACGATATTTTTGTTTATTTTGTTTTTTAAAAATATTTTAAAAAATATTTTAAATAATTAAAAAAATATGATTCAACCATTAAAAAATAATAATAATCGAAACTTGTTGCACATGGTAATAGGAAAATTAAAATATAAAAAGTTTGGTAAGCATTCTTTGTCTAGCTAATTTAATATTTTTATTGCATAAAAAGCGTTCACGCTTTTGAACAAACCGCAAACCTTGTATGATAATGCCAAGTGCCAACAACCAAAAAGAAATTTAGAATTCACACATTTAAACCAATAATTACCATGAGATGTACATTGATGACCACTAATATACAAAACAGTGAAAACACCAAGTTGCTTTAATTAATAATAATAATAATAATTGATTGATATAATTTATTAAAAGTGAAACTATTTCAATGTAGATGATGCACGTGCTTATCTGGCTCCATGTTTTCAAAAGTTGGTCTCCATCGGTAGACAAAATTAAATTAAAAGGACAAATTGTCTTTGAAAAGATTAAAAAGGCAATTTAAAAAACAAAAAACAATGACCCTACCATTAAAGTTTTAAAATATGTGTTGGATTAATAATTTGGCTGTACCGCTATAAAGGCAGCAGCTAGCTACATCAACCAAAAATCAACTTCACTCACAGTTATTTGGTAACATAAAAAGAAATAATGAAGGTTTCAGGCTCAGCTGTGGTGTTTGCTCTAGTGTTTCATTTTTTCTTAGTCACAGCTTCCAGGCCACCGCCGCAATCGGATTCTATAATCATCATCGGTGCCGGAATGTCAGGTGAGTGAATCTATATGTTTGCTCCGCCAGTACTGTTTGTAATATGGTTAATGTGTTGTTTTGTTCAGGAATAATGGCAGCTAAAACACTTGAAGAAGGTGGATACAAAGATTACATAATATTGGAAGGAGGGTCAGGGATTGGTGGCAGGATTCACAAAGGGAATGTTGCTGGTAACACAGTTGAAATGGGTGCCAATTGGCTTTTTAGTGGGGGTCCAAAGTCTAGTCCTGCTCATGAAATTGCTAAGAAGATCAATCTCAGGACTCTCTATTCTGACTATGGAAATCTCTCTTCAAACATCTACAAGCAAGGGTACCATTATCATATCTTTATGTCCCCCCTTTTTTCTTCTTCTTTTCTGTATATTTTCTGAAGAGAAGCTCAAAGAAGGAGAAAGTCAATTATCAATAATGGGGGTTAGATATAACTATATTTTGATCATATGGTCTCGAGACGCGTGGTTTGGTGGTGTAGGATTGAGGATCTCACCTTGAGGTTCTGAGTTCGAATCCAGTGAATGCGTTTCTTGTAAAAATCGGGGACAATCGGAGATTTTATCTGTTCCATTTAAACCTGAAAATAGTGATTTGAGGTGGATTTCCAACGATTTCATAAAAAATATATATATATATGTTCCCCACGTTTTAGCCTTAAATAACACACCACCCGCATTATTTGTTTAAACCCGGTTTGACGTATTTACCCCCACACATACAATTATTAAACCTAAATGAAAAGAACGTATTTACCCTGATTATTTTGTATTAAACACAGATCCTGGTAAATCAAATTTTTTTATAAATGAATGATTTGTTTGTGAGCAGGGGTGGATTATACGAGAAGCATGTTGTTGAATCTGCTTTTAAAGTTGCAGATGCAAGACAGGAATTCGGCACTAACCTCTCCATAATCTTATCCTCTAAAAAAGACAGTGACGATGATGTCTCAGTTTTGGGATCACAACGCATTTTCAAACAGTGAGTACATTCATATAATATTAAAAAAAAATTGAAAAGAACCTCGGATTTTGATTAGAATTTGATAATTGTATAAATTTATCTTGCATATATATTGTGCAGGGTTCCAAAGAGTCCACTAGACATGGCAGTTGATTTCTACTACAACGATTTTGAAGAGGCAGAGCCAACTAGAATTTCAAGTTTAAGGAATACATTTCCTCGGCAACTGATGGAGGATTTTGGGGAAGATTCTTACTTTGTGGCTGATCCTAGAGGCTTTGAAACCGTTGTTCATTATATAGCCAACCAATTTCTTTCTCATAATAATAATGATGATAAGATTACGGATCCCAGGCTGAAGCTAAACAAGACAGTGAGAAAGATCAATCAGTATAAGAATAAAGTAATTGTTACAACAGAAGACGGTTCTGTGTATCAAGCAAATTATGTCATTGTTACTGTTAGCCTTGGAGTTCTCCAAACCAATCTCATCCAATTCATCCCACCTTTGCCGGTAAGCCCATTGCCCCTCCCTATTTTTTAATTCTAATGGGTAATGACACTTCCATTTGATTTTACTACTATTAACGATGAATAGGTCATTTTATCCGCATTAGATTTTGTCCCAAGAATCTACATGTCTTCAAACATCAAGGTCTGAACCGTAATTTCGCATAAAAATAAGTGCAAACCAAACATATAATCTCTAAGATTCATAAATCTCTTAGCGGATAAAACTACCCTTTTTTTAAAAGAACGAGACAAAATTACCTCTTTAAATTGCATTTTTTTTTTAATTATTATTATAACACTAAGGAGGTATGAGAGAACCTATGACATTACCCAAATGGTAAAAATAATTTCTAAAGGGCATCAAAGTGTCATTCTTTATTTTCTAATTAAGGTAATGCTAGATGAACCACATATTTTTATTTATTTATATTATTTAGATTGAATAATGAATTATTATTATTGTTTTTTTCTGGTATCGAACTATTAGCTATGGAAACAACTGGCAATCAACAATTTCGACATGG
Organism: Zanthoxylum bungeanum; assembly: GCA_019454045.1. NCBI lineage: Eukaryota > Viridiplantae > Streptophyta > Magnoliopsida > Sapindales > Rutaceae > Zanthoxylum > Zanthoxylum bungeanum. The sequence continues at coordinate 317,521 of SKCR01029750.1, forward strand.
CAATATACACAAAGATCTTTATGAAATTCCCATACAAATTCTGGCCTACTGGCCCTGGCACTGAGTTCTTCCTCTATGCACATGAAAGACGTGGCTATTTTACAATTTGGCAGGTAATTAATTAATTAATTTAAAAAAAAAACTAAAACGAATTATGAATACTGAATGACTCAAATCACATAATGCAGCATTTGGAGAATGAACTGGCAGGATCAAACATGTTATTTGTGACAGTAACAGATGAAGAATCAAGGAGAATAGAGCAACAATCAGATAAAAAAACAAAGGCTGAGATCATGCATATCCTTAAAAAAATGTTTGGCAAAGATGATATTCCAGAACCAGAAACCATGCTTGTTCCAAGATGGTGGTCCAACAGATTGTTCAAAGGCAGCTACTCAAATTGGCCCAATGGCTACACCCACCATAATTATCAAGATTTGCAGCAACCACTTGGTCGAATTTACTTTGCAGGGGAGCATACTAATTCTACATATTTGGGATATGTAGATGGTGCTTACTTTTCAGGTTCGTTTTACCTGTGGCCAGATTTTTCGTTAATTTTTAGATAAATATTTATCGGGTATATTTATAACCAAACAAAGTATTTTTTTCATTAAGTAAGATCAGTTACGCGTCATTGTGTTTTATCTGGGATTATTAATTCGTCAAGGTCTTATCGGGATATATATATAAATTGTGTATGCAGGTATCAATACCGCAAATGCTTTGATCAAGTGCCTCAAACAATCTTGTGAAGGACGTGGGCGACGTAGCTAAAGGGAGAAATCAAAAGAGCTTGAGTTTCTCTATCAGCTTTTTGTGTGAATAGAGCTTAAATAAAGCAGTTTAAAATTAAACTCAGTAGAGCAGTGCTTCAAATGTTATCAGTTATTTGATTTTTTTTCGTTTTCGTTTTCGTTTCCTTTTTCTTTTTTCGTTTTCATTTTTGTTAAGTAGACGTTTTCTGTTGAGTGTTGGATTAATTTAATTGATGAGTGTGTTTTTCTTTTTATTTAACCGATAGTAAATTAAATATCTTTTTACCATGTCAGCAGGGTCTATAATTAAAAAATAGTCGCCTAAATCCTTTTTTAGACAATTATACCCTTTGATTATATCGGCCCGGGCGCCCGGCCATATTTTTTTACAAGTAAAATTGTCTAGAATGGATCTATGTGAGTATTTCTGAAAATTAGATGATCTCCTAATTAATTATTTCCCCAATTAGGATAGAGAAAATTCATTAATTGATTAATCATCGCCAGATAATTCGTAATGAACATTTAGGGTTTGAGAAAAGTTTAAATGAAACATATTCAATATATCTAATCAATGAATATATAATATGTGTTAGTTAATAATTTTTTATTGATTATATAATGTGTTACGTAATAATTTTCTCCCTCTATTGTTATTGGTAAAATTCAAATTTAATATATATATATATATCAAAATAATAATGGATAAATTTATCATATCATTCATATATCAGTCATACGTAAATCTTCCACTTAAAATTTATGGCAACCCCAATGCAAAAGTAAGATTTGGCGTAAAATTTAGTACTATTTCTAAAATTTTATAATTTTGCCGTACAAGATCTGCACCTAAAACTCTAAAAGCTAAAACCTTTAAATTTAATTGCAAAAAAAGAAAAAGAAAAAGAATGGTAAAATTATGGATTGGTAATAGTAGTAGTGGTGGAGTCTATTCGAGTCTGAGTAAGAGAGAACCGTCTTAATTTATATTGTTTAAACACTTTGAGAGTCAGTTAAGTTTTACAATCATATTTACTTTAGAGTCTTATTCTTCATCGTCTAATTCTGCTAGTGATCTAGTTAAGATATCTTCTACTATTTTCTTACCCCGTTTTTGTTCTAAAATAATAGCTTCAAAGATTGAAAATCTTGTGGAATATTCACATGTTCCAGAAGGTGTTCAAGTCACCAATACCCATTCACTTCTGATAAACCCATGTAATATGTTTAAAAGACCTAGTACTATTACTCGAAGTATTCGTACTTTGATTTCTACAAATAGTCCGACTTCTAAGGAATATGTCCAATCCTCTAAACTGGATCAGTGTGCTCTCAAAGCTACAACAGATGAGCAGTATGTTGTACTGGAGATTCCAAAAGAATTCGTCTCTAGTTGGAAATCAGAAGGATACACCCATCTCCACATGGGTGCAGTAAGAGTTATCCCAACTCTTCATGGAAGGAAATGATTACCTGTCACAACCAGACTTGCTTTGTTGGATTCCAGATTCAAAGAGTACCAAAACGCAATGATTGTCACTGTTCTTACCACGCTCCATGATGAGAGTGTGTTGCTAACCTTCTACCCAAACTTTAATCTGTCTTTACAGGATCCAAATCTGCCAACAGCCTTGAAGATTCAAGTACAGATCCAAGATGCATATCAAGTGGAGACATCCATGATGGCTACCTTACACCTCCAGTTAGTGTATCGTCTGCAGGACTCGGTTGAAATTGCACACTTAGAGTTGGTTTTTATATTTTCATGTAAATATATATGTATAAATATTTTATTTTAAATAAAATAAATAATTTTATCAATATATTTTCTAATAAAGACGTAACATAATAATATCATTTTATTTAAATTATTACTGGTAAATGTTTACATTACTTGCTCAGTAAGTAAACCCGTATAGACCGGTACATGTCATATATTATAATTTAGGATTCCAATGATTTTTACTCGATGAAGCATGAGTCTCGGGAAACTCATATATACATGTAGGCGTTTATATTGAATGAACACTGAATGACTCACCGAAGATTCTTAATATATGATACATCGACGTAAATATGGATCTTCTCGAGTCGAGTAGACATGTAGGTGTTTATATTGGATGAACACTGAATGACTCACCGAAGACTCTTAATATATGGTATATCAACGTAAATATGGATCTTCTCGAGTCGAGTAGCATGGTGGTCCATTGACTTGAGATATCATGGTGGATATATGAGTTATCATCCACACTTTAATGACATTCACGTCACTGACCTATTTAGGTCAGACCTTCGCATATTCGTTGGGTGTGGACTAATGCTCAGGATATCCGATGATTATCAAGATGTGATCCGCCAGTCCTGTGTACATGGCATATATGGTTGCGGTACACTGTGGAAACGAGTTCCATGTGTTATTAAAAGATCGTGAATTTATAAGTCGACGATATTATACCTTAGGAATTTGACGTTCATATTTATTTCCTCGGTATAATATGGATTACCAGTGACAGAGAGATTATATGTATGCTGTAAGGGTTATGCCTTATACCCAACTTATGGATGGGCTATTGATGAGTGGTAAATCTATCACTATTTCTCACTCATTTAACTTAATATTTTGTATAGTTTATTGAGTTTTGTGAATATTTTGATGTGTTTTGTGTTATTTTGTAGATAAATAAAATTTCAGGACATTCTGGATGTGATTTGGAGCAAAACAGTAAAAATTAGAAAAAAAATGGCATTTTTGTAATTTGTCCGCGTCGCGACGCGCAAGCCATTAGCGTCGCGACGCCTAACGTGCGCCGAACAGTGCTAACGTGCGCCGAGTCCACAAGTCAGAATCTGAGAAAATTTGACTTTGCTAACGTGCGCCGTGCCACGTGTCACCATCACAGCCGATCTGCTAACGTGCGCCGTGCCATGTGTCATCATCCTACGGTGCCGACAGTCGCCATCGCCACGTGTCACTCCACGTCATTGCCACATCATCATCCACATCACCTGTTGACCAAGTCAAAGTGCCACGTGGCTGCCACGTCATCATCAACCAATCACAGCGTGCCACGTGTCGTAATTCTATGGTACCGACAGTCACTTTCGCCACGTCAGCATCAATCATTGGCTCACTTATCCATATATGACACGTGGCAGATAAGAATCTGAGCCGACCAATCAGAAGCCGCCATGTGTCACAATAATTGAACTCGAACCATCTTGCCACGTGTCGCCTTATCACCTTATCCAGAATCACCACGTGTCATCACCTCAGCATGCCACGACCAAAAGAAGCTGGTGTCGCGACGCCCAGAGCCTACCGAGGCCTATAAATCCAGCTCGATGTTTCAGTTTCAAATGTACCTTCCTCTCTGAATTCTCTGATGTAAATAGAGAGTTTTCTATCTAGTTTCTTTTAGTTTTGTAAATACTTTTAACTACGTTTTGTAATAATAATAATTTACTTTCTTACTTTTTACAGTTTTTACTATTCATCATGAGGAGGTAACTTCCCCAACTAGGGTGAAAGGTAATTCTTTTACTGTTATTATTTAGATTAATCTCCCTTAAAAATAATATATTCACTATTTAAAATATTGACTTAAAAATGATACCGCTATATTGGTCGGTTAATAATTCATTTTAATCTGGTTTAAACCTGACTAATCAAGGATACCGCCAGATTGGTCGGTTGGTAATTAAATTTTCTTACCGCCTATATGGCAGGTTTATTTTGGTTCCGCATTTATGGCTGGTTGGACTTAATTTGACTTAATCAGGTTACCACCTATATGGCTGGTTGGTAAAATAATCACAAGTTAATATATTATATTAAGGGAGATATCTAAATAGTAAATAGTGAAAGTTGATCCTTTTACCTTAGCATTTTATTTTATTGTAATTTACTTTTCAGTTTTTACTTTATGTCTTTTACTTTTAAGTTTTTACTAGCCCTAGTTATGTGTTAGTTATCTGAGGTTGTGATGAATTATAATATCACTGGTTTATAAGAGGTTATTTTATAGTTTGTGTAATTTAAAGGTTTACTTATTAAGTCTTAAGTCTTAAGTCTTAAGCTTAATGCTTCTTGTTGTCTGATCACCAATAAGATTGATGTGGTAAATCTAAAATGAACTAGACATAGGGATTTTAGGTTTCAGCCTTAGACTTAATAGCCCACGATCTTCCTTGAGGATAAATAACCCTATAATAGATTTCCTTACAGGATAGACATATACCTGTCGGGCGGGGGGGTAGCCATAATTGGAACTTAAACTTAATGAATCCAAATAATTTGGTTGACATAGACATATGGTTCAATTGGGTTAAACTGGGTATTTGCGTCTGACCATCGACAGAGGCTTTCGCATAATTTCGTGTTCCAGGTTAGTAAACCGATTTATTACACAAACATAAAATAATCACTTCATCTTTTAAAAGATATTAGAAAGATTCACAACCCTAGATCTTTGTGTCTTTTGTTATTTTCCTTAGTATTTTCTTTTGTCTTTTAATTTATTTATTTATTTAGCAAATCTACAATCAAGCAATCATTCTCTTCTCCCTCAATTAGATATCTGTAAATAAATAGTATCAATAATTAATAACAACAATTGGAATTAAGTCATCGTGAGATCGATATTTTTATACTACTTGAACGATACGTACGCTTGCGTTATACGTGTGCGTTTACGCCGGTCAAGTTTTTGGCGCCGTTGCCGGGGACTTATTTTTCTTGAGTTATTAATTTTGAAGCTATCTAATTTACTTGTATCTAATTTTTTTATTTTTATCTGTAATTTTTATTTCTTTCTTTTGTTTTCAGGTGATTGAAAAATGGAACATTATTGGGAGATTGAAAGATTTCGAGCTTTACTAGAAGAAGATACACCCCAAATCTGGGAGTAACAGTCCGGTTTTCTGAGGCCTATTGTTCAGCCCAACAATTATCACCAGATGTCAGAATCAAGCAATTCTACATTTGCTCAACAGAACGAAATGAGGAGATGTGTAATATGTGATGGTAACCACCCGAGCGATCAATGTATATACTTTTCAGAGTGGCAGAATTATCAGAATCATTCAAGGTACGAAGAACCATCATACTTTCCATCTTATCCACCATCCATCTACAATCTTCATCAAGAACCAGAACCATCAGAGGAAGATCAGTTGATTCACATGCTCAAAGATTGGTTCGAGGAATGGTAAGCTCAATTTGATGCACAAATTCAGAGTCAAGCGGCGTCTATACAGAGGATGACAGATCAAGTTAGACAATTAACAGATAACCTGAATCACATATCTCACGGAGCAAATTCAAATACTACTGAAGAAGCCTTCGAATATCCTGAGATTCATCATGACATCATAACAGAGGACGAGGCTGAGCAGTATCAAGAATCAGAGGTATCAGTTCAGGAGCCTGAACCAACAAAGTCTCAATTTGATTTTTATTATTCTGACTCTGACGATGATGAAACTGAGCTGTTTGTACCAACTGCATCAACACTTGAGGATGAAATTTTGTATCCTCAAAATGAAGATCTTGGAGCATCTATTGCACAAATGTTCGAAGAAGATCTACCTGAGCCAATCATTTCACTCAGATCAGAGGATGAAGACCTAAAATCTGACATATCTTTACATCCTCAGGTTGACACTTATGGAGCATGTTTTTCACAAATGACAGATGAAGAAGTGAACGCGGAAATCCTAAAATTCATCTGTGAAGAAAATGTGGAACAAGAAACAGAGCAAATGGAGGAGCAATTGTCAGAAAAAATTGAAGATCCAGTGAATTCAGGCGAAACATCACTGTTTTGGGGAGTACAAATCAAAGACATCACCCAGAAGCTTGACATAATGGAACTTCCATTCCAAGTCAAGCACCATACGAGACCTCCTGATTTTCTTTCTTTCTTTTCAGGAACCAATGAAGCGACAAAGAATAAAAATGTGGCACAAGCACTGAATAGGACAAAACGATTTTTACCACTTTACCGTTGGAATAGACACTTTAAAAGCAACACGCATGGAAATGTCTTTAATCGGACATCCAAAATGACGCTGAAACCTCATTGACAGATGGATTTCGGTCACGTCTGGCTGAAGACGAAAAATTTAGCGCTAGCAGGGAGACAACCCATGCACTTTGTTGAAATTTCTATTTTTAAATTTTATGTATACATGTTGTAGAGTTTTTAATTTTGTGTGTTATTTTTGTACGAAAAGCATAAACAGAGCATTTTAAGACAGAAGGAATGGTGTTTGTCAATCGGGAAGAAGAGAACTAATTCATTTGTGATGGCTGAGTAAAGAATGAATTCTTGAGACACATCCTTATGAATTTATACTAAGCGAGTGGCGTATTGCGTACACAATTCCATTGCCTTAATTTTTGCTTTGATTTTATTTTCTTTGGTAACTATCTTTATTTTCATAGACATGATCCAGACTTTTTGACCTTTCACGATTTCTTTTGTTGTTTAGCAAACAAACGTCCTCTGGAAGATACTAGTGCTATTATTACTCACCCTTTTCAGGTTCTATAAATTCAGCCCGTCATTGCACTTTTTAAGGTATCCAGATTTGAGAAAGAAATATATAAAAATGGAAGCCACTTCAAGAAGACGAGTTGAAAACATCTGTGTGTTTTGCGGTAGTAGTGTTGGTACTAAGCCACAATACGTAGAAGCAGCACATGAATTGGGTCGAGTCTTAGCTGCAAGGAATATGCACTTAGTATATGGTGGATGCAATCTTGGACTAATGTGGATTGTTTCAAAGGCCATACAGGAATGAGGCAGTCACGTTTTGGGAATCATCCCAAAACCCTTGGCAGAGGCAAATCTTATTGGATCATCAAACGTAGATGAACTGATCGTGCCAGGTATGTCTGAACGATTAGTAAAAATGATTAACCGTGCCGATGCTTTTATTGCTTTGCCAGGTGGCTTAGGCACATTGGAGGAAATTTTCATAGTGTTATCTTGGGCGAACTTTAACATACACCAGAAACCGCTTGGACTGTACAACATTGATGGATTTTATGATTTTCTTTGTGTGTTTCTTGATGATGCTCGGAGAAATGGGTTCGTGTCAAAACCTATGAAAGAACTCCTCTTCACTGCCAGAACTGCTCCGGATCTAATTGACCAACTCTTAGCCTATGAACCACAAGTTGACCCTATCCTTTCAAATATAAATTGGTCCGAGGACGATCGTGGAAAGATGTGTCGGATTAATCTGGATCTTAACCTTTAATTTCCTATAGAATTTCAGCTAACCCGGTATTATCTTCTAAACTCTTATTCTACTGTTTAAGATATTGGGGACAATGTCTCATTTAGGTTTAGGGGAGAGAATTAGTTGATCAGTACCTTGTTTTTAGTTTGTGTGTTATTTTTATTTTTAGTCCAAAATTTTTCGAAAAATACAAAAAAATTGAAATTTGTTCAAAAATTACAAAAAATATTTTGCGTTTTTTTATTTTGACTAAAAAATGTGAAATTGGTGAGAGATAGCTGAGTAAAGAGTTTCCACTCCTGAGACGTATCTCAAACCTATTTCGAAACAAGTTAATTTTTGTTTATTTCCTTTTGAATTATTTAATTTGTAAATTCTCCATAAAATTGACTAAAATGGATCTTCATATGCTCAGTTGACAAGTATTATCAATATGCATAGTAACATACAGACATGAGCTATAATTGAAAAGTTTGTAATATTCAGTGCTCTAGTTTAATTTGAGGAAACATCTCAAAAGAAATGGAGTAATAAAAAAAACGTCTGAGATTCGAGTTATTAAGTCTATAAGGGTGTTTTAACACCTAGTGCCCTAAAACCAACTGGTTTGGGAGTCACTGGCCCAAAGCTCGCTACATGGATAAAAGATGCTGCAATATATATAATATATTATATATATATATATTATATATATATATATATATATATATATATATATATATTATATATCTGAAATCTAAGTAATTAAGTCTGTATGGGCGTCTTAACACCTGATGCCCTAAAGCCAACTGGTTTGGGAGCCACCGACCCAAAGCTCGCTACATAGACGGAAGATATTGTATATAAATAAAAAAAAATCAAAGAAAAAAATCAGAAAAATCAGAAAAATTATTCCATTGCTACAAAAAGATGTAAATTCTGATAAAACTTTAGGACAAAAATATTACTCTCTTATCAACTGCACTTATGATTGTTGTGGGCAAAAATGAGTTGTTTAATATTTTGTTGGCTGTGTATATGGAGAATGGTAAATATAATCGGAGAATTTACTTATTCAGTAATTTAGAAGAATGAAACAAAACAACTAGTAACTTGGGTAGTAGTTTTCACCTGATTAGTCACTAACTTCTTTATTCTCTTTTCTCTTGTCTTTTTCTTTTGTGTGCACTAGTTTCACTACTGTAGGACACAGGACCTGGGCGACGCCGTTCCTAGGCTCGCGGCCTAGTTGGGAAGGATTACATAACATGGAGTCGCCACCCGGTGTGAACCGGGACAAAGATTTAAGGCCGCACTCACCCCTCGCAAGGGAAGACCTCAAACCGTTGGGTTCGGAATGGTCCCTTACTTATGTCACTTGTAATGAAAGGATTCATGTAATAATTTGACTAAGCTTAAGTAACACTTATTTCCAAGAGTATATGCTTCTAAATTCTCATATGCAAAATAAAACTTATGTACGCATTTCACATATATCTTACATTTAAATTTGCATGCTTAACGTATATCAAGATAGCAACTAACATACAACTTTACTTGCATATCACATTCAGGAAAACACAAGCACACATATTAACCATACAAGCACACATGTTAACCATACAAGCACACATATGGGCACTTTTCCAAGCGGTACGTGGAATTGTAGCCCAAGTACAGACCGCACTACCGTCCATTCGGAATCGGCTACGGAATTTACGTCTGGGTTTCCATCCGATATACCGCAAGAAATAATACTCAAATGTTATCATGACACAAGCATATGAATGGTAATACATCAACATATTTGCATTTATACATGTGGAGATAGCTACTAGGAAAACTATGCATGAAATCTAATGAAAAAGACTCAGTTCAGTGTGTTCGCGTTCGGTGTAGCGTTCGTAAACGCGTTCGAACGGAAATAAAAAGAATGTTCACGTTCGAGTAGCGTTCGTAAACGCGTTCGAACGGAAATGAAACAGAATGCTCACGTTCGAGTAGCGTTCGTAAACGCGTTCGAACGAAAATGAGACAGAATGCTCACGTTCGTATGGCGTTTGTTAACGCGTTCGAACGGAAATGAGACCTGACACATGATAAGGCAAAAACACATGCGCGTTCGAGTTGCGTTCGTAAACGCGTTCGAACGGGAACAGATCTGATGCATGAAATGGGACGCAATACATAACACAAAATAAAGGGGCGCGGCGACGTACTGCCATAAAGGTGACCTTTTGGGGCTCTTGATCTCTCAAAGAGATGACCTTTAGACCAACATACTAAGCCCATGCGCGTCACATCACACATACAAGAATAGAACCAATCATATCAACCAAGTATGCCCGATTGAACACATCTGACATCCAATCTGAACACACATCAACCGGCGCGGCAAAGCATCGTGGTAACGGGTTTAACCCCTCCCCATAAGGGATCTTTCATTCCACTTACTAAGCCCATGCGCTTGATTGAACCATACATAAAAGATAAACTCAATAACATCAAACTAAGTATGCCCGATTGAACGTATCTCGCATCCAACCGAACACACATCAACCGGCGCGGCGAAATAGTGTCACAAAGGTGGCCTTTTCGGCTCTTTGTCTCCCAAATGGAGGACCTTTGAACTAACTCACTAAGCCCATGCGCTTGGTTGAATCATGCATAACTAAACAACATATTGAATTCAAGTAAATAAAACTAAATAAACAAAAGCAACACAACAAAAGAAAGATGATGCCGTTTACCCAAGCGGTACGTGGAGTTGTGGCCCGAGTACAGATCATATTACCGTCCATTCGGAATCGGCTATGAAATTTATGTCCGGGTTTCCATCCGATATACCGCGAGAGTTTACACATCTCTCATTCATCCAATACCCACAACATACATCATACACACAACGTATACCACAAATACAGAAAATATAATCAAAAATAAATGACCAGAAAATAAAATGAGAATAAGTGTGAAAGATACCCTCAGGTCTAACCTTTTAAGCCGTCTCTCGGACTCGCGTTCCACGGAAATCGAAAGGGGGTAAAGCTCCGCAACTTTCTGGTCCACTGGTTCAACGTCCTAGCTCACTGCTTCGCTGTTTTGCTTACGGTTCGAACTCCGTTCTGCTCCTATTCGGCTTCTGTCTTGCTGCTCACTGCACGGGCCACCTTTTTTAACGTTTTCAATAACCTATTCCAAGTTTGTGTGGGTTCTTAGTGCAATTATATGTGATTATTTTTAAGATTATCTATGCAATTTTTATGTTACTGTTTTTGGGATTTTGGGGACTGTTTTGGGAGGATTTTTGCTGCTACTTTAAGGTGATTTGGGCTGCTGTTTTAAGGTGATTTAGGGGCTACTGGGGCGTGTTTTAGAGGGGTGCAGGGGCTGGTTTCAGTGGCTTTAGGAAGACTTGTTATTTTCGGCTATGGAGGGAGGAGAATGAGAGAAATTCTTGTTGTTTCTTGCTTACAATGGGCGTCAATGGGAAGGCTTCTTTTTTGTGTATCTGCGTAAACTAGAGAGACCCAAGAGGCTTGGTGAAAGGTGGTTTATATAGAGAAGGTTTAGGGTTGACAAGGGAATGGATTTTGGCATTAAAGAGGGGATAGGATTTGATGTTTAGCAAGGAAAGTCAAAGATTGAGGGGGGGACAAATTTGGTTTAGATTAGGAAGTCAATACTTTTAAATTGGTGGATATCTTATTGAATTAGGAAGTCAAATATGTGATTGGCTTTAATTGGTTAAGATTGATTTTAATTAGGCAAATCTTATTTTTTAGTTTTAGTATATAATATATTTGATTCATTTATATTAGGCATGATTTTATTAATTGGTAAATGATTTAAATATTTTATTTAATGTTTAATATTTATTTATTTAATTTGGGATGTGTTTTATGGGCTTTGGGGAGCTAAATGGGCTGGGGTGTGAGGCTAGCAGCAAAACCAGAATTACCGGCTCCGTTCGAACGCCTCCTCGCACGCGGCACGAACGTCCGCAATCTGCACGAGGTTCGAACGAAGTAACGAACGCAGCACCAACGAAGACACAGTGAACTTGTGGAATGAACTTGATGATATACTTTTCCGAATTTCCCCTTCCGATATCTGTTTCCCGCGGCTTTCGTGACTCAAAAGGAAGTGCCTCCAAATGAGGCTCATCATCGGGTTTCACATGCGAAAATGCAATGCCTACAGTCGCCCCCACTTTGATGGACTTGTGTAATGTTCAACAGTGACAATCCTATCAAAGTTTATGCAATGCATTTTCACTTACCTGGCTCGCCAGCTGCCGCTTGACTTACCATGTGTTGAGTTGAGTTAGTGATGTAGTGGACCTCGATCCTGGGACATATCCCCATAACTGCAAGTGATTTGGGCCTTGGCCCTAGGATTTATTCCAAAACTGAGATTTATTCTTGGATTCGTTCCAGAACTGAGATTTGTTTTTGGATTCATTCCAAAACTGAGATTCGTTCTCGGATTCATTCCAAAACTGAGATTCGTTCTTATGGATTCCTTCCGTATTCTGAGATTCATTCTCTGGATTCCTTCCAAATTCTGAGATTCATTCTCTGGATTCCTTCTAAATTCTGAGATTCATTCTCTGGATTCTTTCCAAACTCTGATGATGTGGGCCTCGGCCCTAGGATTCATTCCATAACTCTGACGACGTGGGCCTCGGCCCTAGGATTCATTCCTGGATTCATTCAATAATTCTGATGACGTGGGCCTCGGCCCTAGGATTCATTCCCGGATTCATTCCTGGATTCATTCCAATCTTTGATGATGTGGGCCTCGGCCCTAGGATTCATTCCATAACTCTGACGACGTGGGCCTCGGCCCTAGGATTCATTCCTGGATTCATTCCATAATTCTGACGACGTGGGCCTCGGCCCTAGGATTCATTCCCAAGCTGATACTGATGTGGGCCTCGACCCATGCTGATAGTGATGTGGGCCTCGACCCATACTGATATTGATGTGGGCCTCAACCCCATGCTGATACTGATGTGGGCCTCAACCCATGCTGATAATGATGTGGGCTCGCCCCCAGACTGATATTGTACTGTCGCTGCTTTTGGTTGACTTGCATTTGACGCTTTCTCTTTTTCGTTGTTGAAACTTGTGATTTACAAAACAAAACAAACACCAAAAAGAATGCCAAAATACGTTACGTGTATGCATGCATGGATGAAGTTCCTATTCCGTTGGGTTAGGTTTTCTATCAATTCTCTTGATGACTGTTTAGTCTTCTCTTCCTTATGCAAAGAACTACTTCATTCTATCTTCGTTGACTGGCTTGATGTACTTATTTCTTTCCAAGTTTTGACAATCTCACTGTCCTCATTTCCCAGTTTCTGAACGGCTAACTTATCCTTTTTGCTTGCTTTTTCTGAGGATCTCCCGTGTTCTGAGCATCTTAATACCAAGATTGAATGCTTTTGTCACATGCACTCATGTTGCAAGTTGAGAAGTGGAGATTCAGACAAGTAAGCGAAATGAACTTCTTTATTATTGTTGAAAAGGTCCGAACAGGCAAACAAAATCAATGTCTTTATTAAAAATGCAAGATAAACTTGGAGAAACAGAAACAGCAGTGCCTTCTTCCTCAGCCTATGGTTCTTCATCCTTGTCATCCCTTATCCCAATGAATGAAGCTGAGTGGTTGAGAGCCTGGAGGACAAGGGTTTCGGGTAGGCCAGAGTTGATCATGTAGTTAGGTAGGGGATTTCTGTGTGCATTGGGTTGTTCTCTTTCTGGGTAAGGTATTTTGTGGGTGTCAATGAGGTCTTGGATCTCATGCCTAAGGCGGAGGCAATTGTCAGTTTCGTGACCCTTTTGTTGGTGGAAGTAACAGAATAAGTTTAAGTCAAGGTAGTGGGGTACAGGGGCTTGGAAGTGGTTTAGGTTCCAAGGGTTTCAGGAGTCCTTGCATCTTCAACTTTTCAAACACCTTCGATAGAGGCCTGCCAAGGTTGGAAAATCGCCTATTTCTGATGGCGGCAACCTCGGCAGTAGTGGGCCTTGTCTCAGAATGCCCCCCAAAATTCCTCTTATTCTGGCCATAAAACTTCCGGTTCTCGGCCTCCTCTTCCTCAATGTCCATGACAGTTTCCCTTAGCTGCCGAAAATCAGTAATCATCGAAGTCATTCTCCTCAGTTTGCCATAGATCGAGGGCTTGGTGCCCTTAATGATCATTTTAATCTGGTCATCTCAGAGGGCCGAGTCTGCATCTTCAGAAGCTGGCTTCTCCAGCGGTCTACATACTCCTTGAAGCTTTCTTCTGGCTTCTGCTTAGTGTTCTCCAAATCACGAAGTGACAAATCAATCTCTAAGTCTGTAACATATTGCTTCAGAAAAGCATCAGCTAGTTCCCTCCAATCTTCCTTAAACCTTTTTCTCAAGGCTATGATACCAAACCACAGGAGCCCCCTCGAGTGACATCCCAAACATCTTTTGGACTTGGCGCTGTGATAGGCCCACTGAACTCATGACCGAGACATATTGCTGCAGATGGACTCTTGGGTCTCCATTCCCATTAAACTTGGCCATGTCGGGCATTCTGAACTGAGCAGGCAACTGTTCCTCAAAGGTCATCGCCTCATAGTCTAGTAAGTCTTCATCCTTACCCTTCATCTTACGGGTAACAGACTCTACCTGGTCACGGAGTTTCTGCAATTCTGTCTGAGACCCAACTGTTCTCCCAGTGGCATAATTAGCCATATCATCATCAAAAGCGGGGATGTCATCCCCCAACCCATTCGGAGTCTCCTCACGTCCTACATTCTCAGAGTTTCCCCAGCACGGGGCACAGCCATATTTGTCATGGCAGTAGTTAGGGTTGCAACTGTTCGGTAATCTTGGCTAAACCGCTTTCCAACTGATCTATCCGGGGTACTCATTATCGGATGTACTCATATCTGTTACCGGTCTTTTGGTGAGTCTTCCCTCTTCCCTAACCCAACGGGAGTCTATGATGGCTTTTTAAAACACAAGGGTTAGCATGATGTATGTATGTATGCATGGGGTGCATGAGATGCATGTAACATATAAAATATACTAAATCAATTAAAATTTTCACACAAATCGGCCTGTTATCATTTTAGAATCTTTCGGGCTAATCGTCATAGGAGTGAACCCATCCCAGTTTAAATGGCCCAATGAGTTCACATCTCATGACAAAGTGCCCGACTAAACCCGAATGATAACGTTCCGAACACAATCACAAAGTGGCCCATCAATCACTTAGAAGCCTTTGGCCCAATAGTCATGAAATACGTTCTTGTCCCAGTTTAAATGGCCCAACAAGCCCATATCCCATGACAATGGTCCAAATGGATCCAAACGACAATGTTCCCAAACACAAGCATAGAAGGAAGACGATGCAAACATGGCATAATAATTTTTACAAAGTGGCCCATCAACATTTCAGAAGCTTTGGGCCTAATAGTCATAAGGTACGAACTTGCCCCAGTTTAAATGGCCCAGCAAGTCCGCATATCTGATATAGTCCAACTGCATCCAAATGAGGATGGTCCACAAGCACATATTCAAAGAAATAATTGTTACTTTAGCCAACCCGGTCTATGGGTGGGTTAGTAAGAGTATAGACAAAGGCTCTCACCGGCGAAGGATGGCCCACAACTAGGTCTCCCCACTCAAGGGTTCGAGCAACCAAGTAAGCGCACCCCTTTTTATACACTAAGGTACGTGCCAATGAGCTATGGTGTGTGACGGACTGTCAAATGGATTTCCCGTTGTAGATCCCCCAGAGGGAAGGTGGAGCGAGGCTCACTTAAATACCCAAGCCTCTTAGGCTCTTATCGCTTGGTGTCAGGAATAAACAACGAGTCCTCCAAATTAGTCCATCACAAAGGCTACGAGTAGATGGTCATGTAGGTATCCTCACAGCTTTTCCTTCTAGAAAGGTAGTGAGTGAAGGAAGACACCAAACCATTACCTAGCCTCAAAGTGCCCTTGATTAAACCCTCACTTATCCACTATAGACATGGCCAATTAAAACATAAATCCACTCATTACAAGACAATATTTCGGGGCCAATTCTCTATCCCCAGTGGAGTCGCCAGACTGTAGGACACAGGACCTGGGCGACGCCGTTCCTAGGCTCGCGGCCTAGTTGGGAAGGATTACATAACATGGAGTCGCCACCCGGTGTGAACCGGGACAAAGATTTAAGGCCGCACTCACCCCTCGCAAGGGAAGACCTCAAACCGTTGGGTTCGGAATGGTCCCTTACTTATGTCACTTGTAATGAAAGGATTCATGTAATAATTTGACTAAGCTTAAGTAACACTTATTTCCAAGAGTATCATGCTTCTAAATTCTCATATGCAAAATAAAACTTATGTACGCATTTCACATATATCTTACATTTAAATTTGCATGCTTAACGTATATCAAGATAGCAACTAACATACAACTTTACTTGCATATCACATTCAGGAAAACACAAGCACACATATTAACCATACAAGCACACATGTTAACCATACAAGCACACATATGGGCACTTTTCCAAGCGGTACGTGGAATTGTAGCCCAAGTACAGACCGCACTACCGTCCATTCGGAATCGGCTACGGAATTTACGTCTGGGTTTCCATCCGATATACCGCAAGAAATAATACTCAAATGTTATCATGACACAAGCATATGAATGGTAATACATCAACATATTTGCATTTATACATGTGGAGATAGCTACTAGGAAAACTATGCATGAAATCTAATGAAAGAGACTCAGTTCAGTGTGTTCGCGTTCGTGTAGCGTTCGTAAACTCGTTCGAACGGAAATGAAACAGAATGTTCACGTTCGAGTAGCGTTCTTAAACGCGTTCGAACGGAAATGAAACAGAATGCTCACGTTCGAGTAGCGTTCGTAAACGCGTTCGAACGGAAATGAGACAGAATGCTCACGTTCGTATGGCGTTTGTTAACGCGTTCGAACGGAAATGAGACCTGACACATGATAAGGCAAAAACACATGCGCGTTCGAGTTGCGTTCGTAAACGCGTTCGAACGGGAACAGACCTGATGCATGAAATGGGACGCAATACATAAACACAAAATAAAAGGGCGCGGCGAAGTACTGCCATAAAGGTGACCTTTTGGGGCTCTTAATCTCTCAAAGAGAGACCTTTAGACCAACATACTAAGCCCATGCGCGTCACATCACACATACAAGAATAGAACCAATCATATCAACCAAGTATGCCCGATTGAACACATCTGACATCCAATCTGAACACACATCAACCGGCGCGGCAAAGCATCGTGGTAACGGGTTTTAACCCCCCCATAAGGATCTTTCATTCCACTTACTAAGCCCATGCGCTTGATTGAACCATACATAAAAGATAAACTCAATAACATCAAACTAAGTATGCCCGATTGAACGTATCTCGCATCCAACCGAACACACATCAACCGGCGCGGCGAAATAGTGTCACAAAGGTGGCCTTTTCGGCTCTTTGTCTCCCAAATGGAGGACCTTTGAACTAACTCACTAAGCCCATGCGCTTGGTTGAATCATGCATAACTAAACAACATATTGAATTCAAGTAAAGAAAACTAAATAAACAAAAGCAACACAACAAAAGAAAGATGGTGCCGTTTACCCAAGCGGTACGTGGAGTTGTGGCCCGAGTACAGATCATATTACCGTCCATTCGGAATCGGCTATGAAATTTATGTCCGGGTTTCCATCCGATATACCGCGAGAGTTGACACATCTCTCATTCATCAATACCCACAACATACATCATACACACAACGGATACCACAAATACAGAAAATATAATCAAAATAAATGACCAGAAAATAAAATGAGAATATGTGTGAAAGATACCCTCAGGTCTAACCTTTTAAGCCGTCTCTCGGACTCGCGTTCCACGGAAATCGAAAGGGGGTAAAGCTCCGCAACTTTCTGGTCCACTGGTTCAACGTCCTAGCTCACTGCTTCGCTGTTTTGCTTACGGTTCGAACTCCGTTCTGCTCCTATTCGGCTTCTGTCTTGCTGCTCACTGCACGGGCCACCTGTTTTAACGTTTTCAATAACCTATTCCAAGTTTGTGTGGGTTCTTAGTGCAATTATATGTGATTATTTTTAAGATTATCTATGCAGTTTTTATGTTACTGTTTTTGGGATTTTGGGGACTGTTTTGGGAGGATTTTTGCTGCTACTTTAAGGTGATTGGGCTGCTGTTTTAAGGTGATTTAGGGGCTACTGGGGCGTGTTTTAGAGGGGTGCAGGGGCTGGTTTCAGTGGCTTTAGGAAGGCTTGTTATTTTCGGCTATGTAGGGAGGAGAAAGAGAGAAATTCTTGTTGTTTCTTGCTTACAATGGGCGTCAATGGGAAGGCTTCTTTTTTGTGTATCTGCGTCAACTAGAGAGACCCAAGAGGCTTGGTGAAGGGTGGTTTATATAGAGAAGGGTTAGGGTTGACAAGGGAAGGGATTTTGGCATTAAAGAGGGGATAGGATTTGGTGTTTAGCAAGGAAAGTCAAAGATTAGGGGGGACAAATTTGGTTTAGATTAGGAAGTCAATACTTTTAAATTGGTGGATATCTTATTGAATTAGGAAGTCAAATATGTGATTGACTTTAATTGGTTAAGATTGATTTTAATTAGGCAAATCTTATTTTTTAGTTTTAGTATATAATATATTTGATTCATTTATATTAGGCATGATTTTATTTAATTGGTAAATGATTTAAATATTTTATTTAATGTTTAATATTTATTTATTTAATTTGGGATGTGTTTTATGGGCTTTGGGGAGCTAAATGGGCTGGGGTGTGAGGCTAGCAGCAAAACCAGAATTACCGGCTCCGTTCGAACGCCTCCTCGCACGCGGCACGAACGTCCGCAATCTGCACGAGGTTCGAACGAAGTAACGAACGCAGCACCAACGAAGACAGTGAACTTGTGGAATGAACTTGATGATATACTTTTCCGAATTTCCCCTTCCGATATCCGTTTCCCGCGGCTTTCGTGACTCAAAAGGAAGTGCCTCCAAATGAGGCTCATCATCGGGTTTCACATGCGAAAATGCAATGCCTACAACTACCTTTTTACTTTTATAAAATGTTTGTGAGTATTATTGTTGTAAACCCTCACGAGACTATAACTCGACCACTAGGGACACCTAGGGGTTTAAAGGTTTGTTGCATACGCTAAATACAATTGTGATCCCTACGAAAATGGCTTAGTTAAATTTTATTATGTTATTTTATTTTATGTTTTACTCGAGGACTAGGAAAATGTTAGGATTGGGGGTGTGATGAGTGGTAAATCTATCACTATTTCCCATTCATTTAACCTAATATTTTGTATAGTTTCTTGAGTTTTGTGAATATTTTGATGTGTTTTGTGTTATTTTGTAGATAAATAAAGTTTCAGGACATTCTTGAGGTGATTTAGAGCAAAACAATGAAAATTAGAAAAAAAATACATTTTTGTAATTTGTCTGCGTCGCGACGCCTAACGTGCGCATAACAGTGCTAACGTGCGCCGGGTTCACAAGTCAGAATCTGAGAAAATTTGACTTTGTTAACGTGCGTCATACTACGTGTCACCATCACAGTCGATCTGCTAACGTGCGCCGTGCCACGTGTCATCATCCTACGGTGCCGACAGTCGCCATCGCCACGTGTCGCCACGTGTCACTCCACGTCATTTCCACGTGTCACTCCATCCTTTGGGAATTGGAATAAATAAATAAATAAATAATAAAAAACGGCGCTGATGGCGCTTCATTTTTTTTATTTATTTATTTGTTTTTGTTTTGAATTCCAATTCGGCCCAAACTCTTATTAGGGTTTTATAATCTCATTAAACCACTAAATTAAGATTCAATGGCTAAGATTAAATTAGCATTTATCCCACATCGGATTCTTAATTAATTTTGTTGTCTTTGGAGCACCTATATAAACCCAAAGAATTCTTTACAAATTTTTACACCAAAACCTTTCATATTTTGGGTTTATATAAGTGAGCAACTCTAAAGTTTAAGAGTAAGCCACTGATTTTGAGGATCCTTAAGTCTAATTGACTAGAGGAATTTCAAGTTAAAAGTTTTGAGGTATTTGCCTAGGCTAGCACCAAGGGCAAAATACCCGTGCACTCAAGGCGTAGTCTTATCGTTGAGTTTTGGCTTTGGTGTGTGCACCTTTGGAGGCCACACACTTGGGTGGCTCTTTGGAACGTGGAAAAGCTTACTGAGTTCGAGAAAAGCTTGTAGATTGGAGGGAGGACTGGATGAGTCTTCGGTTTAAGTGAGTCTTTTTCTTTCTTTATTTTAATTAGAGTTCTTATGATAGTTAGTATGTTTAGGTTTATGTTCTTTGCATGGTTTATGAGTTTTTATGCTTAGAATATATATTAACATGCCTAGGCTTGTAGAATAATCAAAACAAATGGGTCTTGGGCAAATGGATAGCGGCATCATAATTTTTAATTTTTTTAATTTTCCGCTGCGCACTCGCGGCCGCTTCCCAATAGTGGTATCAGAGCGTCGTTTTTGTTTTGATTAGTTCTCTCTCATTTGAACTCGAAATAAGGTGTGTAAAAGCTCGTTGGAAAACTAACACCCTGAACTTACTTTTAGGCACAAGTTTTGCATGATTTGGTTAAGATTTGAATTGTGAAATTGAATTTAAAGTTTACGCATCTGTAAAAAAATGTGAATAGTAAATTTATTTGAATAAAATAAAATGCAATATCATAATTAAATATTAATCAAAGTTATTTAATGCCTAAAATAATTCCAACATATTAAAACTCATATGCTTGATGATTTTATATATGATTAGAATTGGCATGATTATTTTAGGGTGCAAGCATCTATAGACTTTCTAAGGAAATAAAGAGTGTATTGCTTATCCCTTAGCTAAGTAATTATTCCATGATGAACTTAGAGATTTATTACCTTTAAGGCTAATAAATATAAATCACTTGTTTATAATAAAAGACATTATAAAAGATACAAGTGGGGTGGGACCAAAGCGTTAATAAAACTTTCCAAACTAAAGTTAATTTAACCAAAGGTATTACTAGAGTTAGATAATGATTTGATGTCTTCTTCACTCACTACCTTTTTATAGCCAAAAGGAAAAACTGTGAAGACATCTAGATAATCATTTACTCAAGGCTAACCTTAAAGCATATTTAAAGTGTTGGACTAATTTGGAGGATATATTGTTTATTCTTGTCACCAAGGCAATAAGAGCCTAAGAGGTAAGAGTATTTAAGAGAGTTCGCTCCATCCTCCCTCTGGGGAATTTTCAATGGAGGAATCCATTTGACAGTTATTCACTTAAACTTGCTAAAATCATCAATAATAATTTAAGTCCAAAATTTGCCTCACATTGTAAAGTATGGACCCAAATGGCTTAAACCGTATTGGCAGGACTAGGCTTTACCAGACTGACCAATACCAATTTGTCCCTAAATTGTACTATTGACAATGGTTTGAATTTTCTGAGTCATAAGACGCATCGACCCTTAGGCGTGGTCTTATAACTTAGTGGCAAATATTGGGTGTCCACAAGGACTAGCATAAGCTATGGCATGTTTGATTGCCCAACCCAATGATCAAGGAATTGTGATTTATATCATAAATTGGTTGGTAACCTACCTAATTATCGTATTTTATAACGATCGGCCCTAGTCGGAGTTATGAAATTATGATAATGGGATCATTGCCCACAAGAAATCCATCATATTGGAGTTGATGCGATTTGCTTAAAATTTTAAAACAATTGAGTGGGAGCAACTTCATAATATTAAAAGCCCATATTATTATGAAACATTAATGAAAACATATTCCTAATTTTAACATTCTCTCTTAACATGTGGGTTAAAATATTTCACAAACATTCAAATGGCAAACAGATTATCACTTCGTTCCATCCTTGATGAGCATAATCTCAAAGGAGATAACTACAATGACTGGTTTAGAAACCTTAAAATTGTCTTACGACAAGAAAAGATTTTATATGTTCTTGAAAGACCATTTCCCCCGAACCCGCAGAAGATGCTGACCAAAATACATTTGATGCTTGGAAGAAACACGTCGATGATGGTGAGCAAGCAGTTTGCATAATGCTTGGCTCTATGTCGGACGAACTTTAGAAAGCTCACGAAGATATGGATGCTCAAACCATCATCTTTCACTTGAAGGAGTTGTATGCAACTTCCATTCATACCGTGAGATTCCAAGTGTCATGTGCCTTATTCCAAACAAGGTATAAGGAATGATCTGTTAGTGGACATGTGCTTAAGATGATTGGCCACATTGAAAAATTGGCCAACCTCGGGTTCATCATGGATCATGAGATAGGTCACGATCTAATTCTTCAGTCCTTACCAAAAGATTTCTCTAACTTTATTATGAAGTTTCATCTGTCTAATAAAGAAGCTACTTTAGCATAATTGCACAATCTGATAAAGCAAGCAGATAATGACTTGAAACCGGAGCTTAAAACCTCCGTCATGCTTACGGGTACAGACCTGAAGCCACAAGGCCCAAAGAAAAATAAGGGCAATACCAAGGCTCCAGATCACCTAAAGCCCAATGGTAAGGTGGAAAAGAAAAAGGGAAATGAGAAATGTTTCTTTTATGAAAAGAAGAGTCATTGGAAGAAAGACTGCAGATCCTTGAAAGCCAAGGAAGCTAGGGAAGCCAAAGAGGCCAATAAGCCCAATGCTTCAGGTATGTTGTATATGATTGAACTATATTCTCAAAACTCTGAACCTTCTACTTGGGTGCTTGACACCGGTTGTGGGACTCACTTATGTAACAATGTGCAGGGCCTGAGAAACAGTAGGAGACTTCATCATGGGGAGGTTGACTTACGCATGGGTAATGGAGCAAAACTGGCTGCATTGTGCGTGAGGACTTATTCATTAGTTTTTCCGAATGGTTTAGTTTTAGACTTAGAAGATTATGTTTATGTACCTTATCTAGTAAAGAACATCATTTTAATTTCTTCTTTATGTAATAAAGGTTTTTCATGCCTAATAAGTTGTAATGAATGTTCTACTTATTTCAATGAAATAAAATATGGAGATGGTATTTTGAATAATGGTATCTATGTCTTACAAACTAACAAAGAATGTTCAACCTCTAATATATACAACGTTAACTCGAATAATCTCAATGAATCACTTTTATGGCACAGTCGCTTAGGTCATATCAATGAAACAAGATTAACTAAGTTACATAAGGATGGATATTTCAGACCCTTCAAATATGAACCTTATGGAACTTGTGAGTCTTGTTTACTTGGTAAAATGACCAAATTACCCTTCAAAGGTAAATGACAACATGCAACGGAGACATTAGAACTCATACACTCTGATGTATGCAGACCAATGTCAGTCACCGCTAGGGGTGGACTCTCCTACTTCATTACCTTTATCGATGATCACTCGCGATATGGGTATGTGTACCTTATGCGGTACAAATCTGAAGCCTTTGAGAAATTCAAAGACTTCAAAGCTGAAGTAGAAAACCAGCTTAATAAAAGTATTAAGTCACTAAGGTCTGACCGAGGTGGTGAATACTTAAGTGACGCATTTCAAGATTACTTGAGAGAAAATGACATTGTTTCCCAGTGGACTCCTCTGGGAACTCCACAGCATAATGGGGTCTCCGAAAGGAGAAATCATACATTATTAGATATGGTCTGATCAATTATGCCAGGCACGGATCTACCTCTTTCATTTTGGGGTCTTGCTTTAGAAACTGCAACACTACTACTGAATCAAGTTCATTCCAAGACTATTAGTCAAACACCATATGAGTTATGGTCTGGGAAACGTCCTAGTCTTAGTTATCTAAGAGTTTGGGGATGTGACGCATATGTTAAGCTCACACAAACTAACAAATTGGATGATAGGGCAGTTAAAAGTAAGTTTGTAGGATATGTCTTGAACTCAAGAGCATACGTGTTCTACGTCCCAAATGAACAAAGAACATTTGTCTCACGAAATGCTAAATTTCTAGAGAATGAATTCCTTCTCAAGAAATATAGTGGGAGTAGACTTGACATCGATGAGGTACGAGAAGAACAAACTAACATAGAACTAAACCCCAGGCCCCTCAAAAGGGCAGCGACGGAACAACCACAAGGTTATGAACTTAGAAGGTCTGGTAGGGAAAGATATGAGCCTGAAAGATATGGTTTCCATATTGATGAGGAACATGATCAGGTCATTGATAATGACGATCCCACCAGTTATGACGAAGCAATGCGTGACATTGATTCAGTCAAGTGGCTTGAGGCCATGAAATTCGAAATAGACTCTATGTATCAGAATCAAGTCTGGGACTTGGTGGATGCACCTGAAGGGATAAAACCCATAGGCTGCAAGTGGATTTACAAGCGTAAAACTGATACAGAAGGCAACATCCAAACCTATAAGGCTAAGTTGGTGGCGAAATGTTATAGACAAATCCAAGGAATTGACTATGATGAAACCTTCTGGCATGTTGCAATGATAAAGTTCATTCGAATTTTACTGGCACTAACTGCACACTTTGATTATGAGATTTGGCAGATGGATGTCAAAACAGCTTTCCTTAATGGGAACCTCGTAGAGGAAGTCTATATGACACAACCTGAGGGGTTTGCATCTAAGGATGATCATAATAAAGTAAGCAAGCTTAAACGATCCATTTATGGACTCAAGCAAGCCTCCAGAAGTTGGAATATACGATTTGATGAGACAATCAAAGAATTTGACTTCATCAAAAATGTAGACGAGCGTTGTGTTTACAGGAAAAGTAGTGGGAGTGTTGTTGTATTTCTTGTATTATATGTCGATGACATATTAATCATCGGGAATAATATTCCCATGATGCAAACCACCAAGCAATGGTTATCTCAAAATTTCTCCATGAAAGATTTGGGAGAAGCAGCCTACATCCTCGGCATTAAGATCTACCGTAATAGATCTAAGAGGTTGTTAGGACTTTCTCAATCTACATACATAGATAAAGTTTTGAAAAGATTCAAAATGGAAGATTCCAAAAGAGGTAATTTACCTACTTGTCATGGAATCAAATTATCTAAGGAGCAATGTCCACATACTCCTTCAGATAGAGAGCGTATAAGTAGGATCCCTTATGTTTAAGCAATAGGATCGATCATGTACTCCATGTTATGTACAAGACCTGATGTCTCTTATGCTCTTAGCATAACGAGCAGGTATCAGAAAAATCTTGGTGAGCAACACTAGGCAGCTGTCAAAACAATCCTCAAGTATCTGAGAAGAACTAAGGATGTGTTCTTGACATACAGAGATTGTTCTGAGATGAAAGTCATTGGTTACTGTGATGCGAGCTTTCAGACCGATAGGGATGACAGTAGATCTCAAACATGATATCTGTTTAATTTGAATGGCGGAGCTGTCAGTTGGAAAAGCTCAAAACAGTCAACAACAGCGGACTCCACCACTGAAGCCGAGTATATTGCAGCATCTGAGGTAGCTAAAGAAGCAGTCTGGATAAAGAAGTTCATCACGGAGCTGGAAGTGCTTCCCGCGATAAAGAATGGCGTCACGATGTACTGTGACAACACGAGCGCCATTACTCAATCAAAGGAACCAAGGTCCCACCAGAAATCCAAGCATGTACTCAGGCGATTTCATCTCATCAGAGAGATTGTTGAGAAAAAAAAAGTTATTATAGAGAAAATACCCACAGAAGATAATCTTGCAGATTCTCTGACTAAATGGCTGACTCAACAAAAGCATGATAGGCACACCCGATAGTATGGTGTCCAGATTCATACTAGTTGGCTATAGTGCAAGTGGGAGATTGTAAGAGATATGCCCTATACCCAACTTATGGATGGGCTATATGTACATGTATTTGTAATATTTTTCATTAATTAATAAAATGACATTATTTATTATACGTGTCTTACATAAATTATATGAATCATCAAACACTGTAATAAAGCCCTTGGAGTAATAAGATGATGGCTTCCATGCCTTATGAGAATCATTACTCTCAAACGTTCATAGTCATAGTTTTGTGAATAATCTGGGCGTTCACAAAGCGGAGAGACTAGCATGATGATATGATCCGCCCTTAAGTGGGGTAGCCGATCTCATAGGCTACTAGCGGAGATCCATCCGCTTGGTGTATCACATGGATGCATGAGTTGCTCGTGTCCATCGAACTGACCGCCGAAAGTTTTCATATGGAGTGTTTATCCCATGTGTCTGTGAGAACTTTCATGTATCGATTGTATGACTAGTCCTTAGACTTGAGGTCTTTACAATCTTATGTGTGGATCAAATAACTTTGACATTCTCCTTCCCCGGTTCAAAAGATCCGGTCATAAGGGTATGATTGGGTCATTTGTTGAAACACATGAAGATTGTAAAGATACAACAGAGAATCGCCACTCTCTCGGATAATATTTTCTTATAAGAGTAGTATTCCAGTTCGTGGGTTGATATGTGTGATCAGTGCTTGAGACTGTGGCCGCAGCGGAAGAATCATGTGAGATTCTTGGGTTAGCACGATACATGACACTGTCAGCATCATACATTTGACTATATGGGTAGACACTTTCCGTACCCTAGGTCAACCGGTAGAGATACAGTGAGGCGGGGGACCGTATCATATGTAAATCGCATACGGAATGGGTATATATCTTTCCTTCTCATTTGAGGGCCTTGACATGTTGCTAGATGTCAACCTTGGTCATTGAAATCGAACAACCATCTGATTGGAGGATAATTTATGTTCGATTAAATTATCACGATTCATTTCATATCCAACTTGAGGAGAACCTAAAAGGTCACACACAACAAAGTCGAAATCAATGGTTAACAGTGCACAGTACAAATTTAACAGCATATATGATTGCTGTATGAATTGTTCATAAATGGTTCAATGTGTTTAATTATTGAACAGATAATTTATGAGGTTCCATAGTGGCTTAGGGATTGGTGAATGATGATAGAGGCACTTTGGGAATTGGAATAAATAAATAAATAAATAAAAAGGGCGCAGATGGCACTTCATTTATTTTATTTTATTTATTTATTTTTGTTTTGAATTCCAATTCGGCCCAAACTCTTATTAGAGTTTTATAATCTCATTAAACCACTAAATTGAGATCCAATGGCTAAGATTAAATTAGCATTTATCCCACATCGGATTCTTAATTAATTTTGTTGTCTTTGGAGCACATATATAAACCCAAAGAATTCCTTACAAATTCTTACACCAAAACCTTTCATATATTGGGTTTATATAAGTGAGCAACTCTAAAGTTTAAGAGTAAGCCACTGATTTTGAGGATCCTTAAGTCTAATTGACTAGAGGAATCTCAAGTTAAAAGTTTTGAGGTATTTGCCTAGGCTAGCACCAATGGCAAAATACCTGTGCACTCAAGGCGTAATCTTGCCGTTGAGTTTTGGCTTTGGTGTGTGCACCTTTGGAGGCCACACACTTGGGTGGCTATTTGGAACGTGGAAAAGCTTATTGAGTTCGAGAAAAGCTTGTAGATTGCGGGGAGGACTAGATGAGTCTTCGATTCAAGTGAGTCTTTTTCTTTCTTTATTTTAAGTAGAGTTCTTATGATAGTTAGCATGTTTAGGTTTATGTTCTTTGCATGTTTTGTGAGTTTTTATGCTTAGAATATATAGTAACATTCCTAGGCTTGTAGAATAATAAAAACAAATGGGTCTTGGGCAAAGGGATAACGACATCATAATTTTTAATTTTTTTAATTTTCCGCTGAGCACTCGCGGCCGCTTCCCAACATATGCGATGATCTCGACTTGTATAATTCAACGAGATTATCTTTTATCGTCATAATTCATGAGTGTGTGAACTATGAACATGAAATTGAATTATGTGATGGATAAAACCTAAACTTAAAGAGTCGCACAATATAAAATGTACTCGTTGAGCACTTGGGCAATGAGTTATGAATAATACAAATTAGTCTTAATATTTTATCGGATTAAGAGAGTTAATTCGAATCTTTTAATCGTTAAATGAAAACATACATGTCGGAGTATTTTTGATCGTTTTAATGTGTATTTGTATTTGATACATAATTATATTAGATACATAATTATTGACAAATTATTTGTTGACACTTGTAAAGTAAGTTACTACAAACCTAATTAATGAATTATATTAGTTTAACATATGTTTTACAATTATAAAAGGTTATTAATTATTTAATATATGTTAAATATTAAGCTTTATTTCCAGATAATAAAATTGAATTAATTAAATGACTAATTTTCCTTTGATTTCACGCCTGACCGGCGTAAACACACACGTATAACGCAAGCGCACGTATCGTTCAAGTAGTATAAAAATATCGATCCCACGAGGACTTAATATCTAATCTATTAATTTTATGAGGTCAAATGATTACTAGTATCTAACATGTTGATTGATTGATTTGAAATGGTGACGATTCTAAATTTAAAAGCAAGTAAATAAAATTGTCGAAAATAGGTTTTAAGAAAATTCAATATTAAAAACTATCTAAGGTTGTGATTTCTTCCAATATCATTTTAAAGATGAAGTGGTTATCTTAAAGTTGGGTAATATATTGATTTATTAACCTGGAACACTAAATTATGTGTAAGCCTCTGTCGATGGTCAGACACAAATACCCAGTTTAACCCAATTGAACCATATGTCTATGTCAACCAAATTATCTCGATTCATTAAATTTAAGTTCCAATTATGGCTACCCCCGCCCGACAGGTATATTCATGTCCTGTAAGGAAATATATTAAAGGGTTATCTATCCTCAAGGAAGATCGTGGGCTATTGAGTCTAAGGCTGAAACCTAAAATCCCTATGTCTAGTTCATTTTAGATTTACCAGATCAATTTTATTAATGGCCAGTTAATGAAAAAGCATTAAGATTAAGACTCAATAAATAAACTTTTATATTACCCAAGCTATAATCTAACCCTTATAAAACGGTGATATTTGATTTCATCACAACCCCAGATAACTAATTTAGTTACAACACATAACTAGGGCTAGTAAAAACTTGAAAATAAAAGACATAAAGTAAAAATGCGGTAAAGTAAATACTGAAAAGTAAATTACAATAAAATAAAATGCTAAGGTAAAATGAATTACTTTTACTACTACTAATTTAGATATCTCCCATAAAATAATATATAAACTTGTGATTCTTTTTCCAACCAGCCATAAAGGCGGTAACCTGATTAAGTCAAATTAAGTCCAACCAGCCATAAAGGCGGAACCAAAATTAAATTACCAACCGACAAATCTGGCGGTATCCTTTATTAGTCAGGTTTAAACCAGATTAAAATGAATTACCAACCGACCAATCTGGCGGTATCTTTTTTAAGTCAATATTTTAAATAGTGAATATATTATTTTTAAGGGAGATTAATCTAAATAGTAACAGTAAAAGAATTACCTTTCACCCTAGCTGGGGGAGTTACCTCCTCATGGTAAATAATAAAAACTGTAAAAAAGTAAAAATTAAAAATTAAATTACTATATTAACAAAACGTAATTAAAATTAATTACAAAACTAAAAAACTAAAAAACTAAAAATTAAAAGAAAGTAGAGAGAGAAACTCTCTCTTTAGATAGATTATAAGAGAGAGAGTGGTGCACTGAATTCTGAAATCTCGAGCTCAATTTATAGGCCTCAGTAGGCTTCCAGCGTCGCGACGCCAGGGCCCTCAGCGTCGCTACGCCAGCTTTTGTCGACGTGGCACGCTCTGGTTCGCCGGTTTGAAGATTCTGGATAAGCTGATAAGGTGACACGTGGCGAGGTGGTTGGGCTTCAATTATTGTGACACGTGGCGGCTTCTGATTGGTCGCTGAGATTCTTATCCGCCACGTGTCAGATAAGGATTAGATACTCAATTATTGATGCTGACGTGGCGATGACGTGGAGACACGTGGGAAAGAGACTGTCGGCACCGTAGAAATGCGACACGTGGCACTTCCTGATTGGCTGATGATGACATGGCGGTGAGGTGGCAGTTTTGACTTGCTGACGTGGCTGATGACATGGAGACACGTAGGATTGACACGTGGCACACGTGGCAATGATGACTATCGGCACCGTAGGATGCTGACACGTGGCACGGCGTATTTTAGCAGATCGGCTGTGATGGTGACACGTGTCACGGCGCATTTTAGCAAATTCAAACTTTTCTCAGATTCTGATTTGTGGACCCGGCGCACGTTAGCACTGTTCGGCGTATTTTAGACGTCACGACGCGGAACGTCTTGGCGTCGCGACGCGAGAATTTACAAAAATGCCATTTTCGTCCAATTTTCACTGTTTTGACCCAAATCACCTCCAGAATGTCCTGAAACTTTATTTATCTACAAAATAACACAAAACACATCAAAATATTCACAAAACTCAAGAAACTATACAAAATATTAGGTTAAATGAGTGGGAAATAGTGATAGATTTACCACTCATCAACGCCGCCTCTTGGTATTTAAAGGAAATATATATTATTATTTTTTTTGCATTTGAAAAGTGTTGCAAACCCTAACGTCCAAAAAATAATCCTAAAACACTCCAAACTTTTCTATAGAAAGAAAATTCAATAAAAGGCAAAGATTTGAAGAATATTGAAGATTAAAGATAATATTTTATTATTTTTTAAATTATAAAATTGTTTTAGTTGTGTTTTTGGATATCATGTGATGTAGAGATTCTTTTTACTCTAAAATTTAGAGTTTTGAGTTTTGGTTGATGAATTCGGTAGTTAGATACATGTGTGCAGTTGTATTGAGTGATATTAGTGTAATATTAACTCAATATTATCATATGATGACTTGTTGTCATTCTAGAGTGTTATGACCACTATTGTGATACCCAACAGCTCTTAGGCCCAAAATATTCCTCCAAATTATTATTTATCAACGAGAATAAACTATAAACAACAGAACAACTACTCAAAATTACAGTATTTAAAAATTAGGTGAGGCTATTTGCACTCTAAAAATCTATTTGGACACACCTATTTTAATGAAAATATATATTACTAAAATATCCATAATGTAAATTACTATTAAAGATAACTTATAGCATATAAATATATATTATTTATCTGAACACTCATAGGCACACCCATCAATCTTTCTCCTATCTTCAAACCCTAACACATTTTATTTTCTTAATTAACATATTATAAGGTGAATTTCGTGGGTTGTACGTTGAATTTTAAAGATTAAATTAAGGAAGAAAATTATTTATAAGTTATTATTTTTTATTTTTTGATTGATGGAAATGATTGAGAAAAAATTAAAAAATAACGTATATTTTATTTTATTAGACTGACAAATCTTTTAGACTGACACCAGAGAGATGCGGGAACAGTATCCATGTAAAATAGTATATAAAGGAAGTCTAATCATATTTGTAAGGGTGACAACATTTTTCGTTTAAGCACAACTTGTAAGAGAACATCAAAACAACCTGCTCGGTTCCTTTAGATCTCAGCCTAAACAGATCGGCCGAGCTCGGTTTAGTAATAAAAGAACCCCTCACCCCTCTTTGTAACCGTGGACGTAGGCTGGACGAGCTCTGCCGAACCACCTTAAATACTTTCTCTTCGATCTTCCTCTGGTTTATTCTTGTTTTTCGCTAAATTTGCTTTTGGTCATCCCCAAATCAAACAAATTAAAGGTTGTTTCGGGGGAGTTATCTCGAAACTACCCCTGGAACGAAAATCAGCTGTCAACAGTTGGCGCCGTCTATGGGGATAGAGCAAAAAGCATCTTGCATGGTAAAGCGATGGCGGAAGATGGGAACCACAGGTCATCGGAGAGTTCAATAACGGAGTGGATGGAAAAGATGGAGGAGAGCATACGAAATGATAGAGAAGAGAACCAAGCCCTCCTAAAGGCTATGATGGAGAAGCTGGAGAGTTTGGAAAGAACAAATAACGAAAGGTTAGAAGCTGGTCCCAGTCAGAGAAGAAATGAGATAGCTGAGGGAAAATGGTGGTCGACTTGAGCCGTGACAGTGAGTCTGGGAGGATAGAACCACAGAGAGTAAGGTCAGTCGTAATAGCCAGGGCACCACCGATGGGTAGAATGTGGGGGGAAGAGGGAGAAGGACAAATACTAGAATCTTTGAGTAATAGCCCACGTTCGAAGAATGAAGAAGAGAAAAAGTACGGAGGAGGAGAGCGGGAGATATCTAGCCACGGCTCACGTCGCGCTCGGAGGGGAAGATGTGAGGATATTCAGGGAAGGAAGCACGATGATAATGATAACCACATGAAGGCCTGATTTAGAAAGGAAATGAAGAAGTGGGAAGAAAATTTGGGGGTGGAAAAAGGGGACAGCAAAGACAGGGAAATTGCCTCTCCTTTTACTGAAGAGGTTCTGTTCGCGGAGTTTTCTAGGCGGTTCACAATGCCATCCATGAGTGTGTATAGAGGTCATACTGACCCTAAGTCTCACGTTGAAAATTTTGTCTTGTTGATGGAAGTGCAAGGAATGATGGGAGAAGCCATGTGCAAGGTGTTCCCCTTAACCCTGGGTGTGCCAGCGATCTTTTGGTTCATAAGTCTAACCCAGGGAAGCATTAGCAGTTTCTCTCAGCTCAAAAGATCTTTTATCCGGCACTTCAGGGGAGCCTGTGTCCCGAAGAAGTCGGTTTGGGAATTAAGGTTGATGAAGCAGGTGGAAGATGAACCCCTGAAGAGTTTTATTGAAAGATATCACAACCTGATGCTCGAGGTCGGGGCTTATGAGACGAATGAGGCCCTGTAAAGTCTTAAAGGGGCCCTAAAGGTCAGAAGCTTGTGGACTCATTTGAGGGTCCAGGACGTGCCAGACTTTGCCACTGCTTTAGAATTGGCTAGGAAGTTTGTCTCGATGGAGGAAGAGGAAAAGACAGCCCGGAATGGGGAATTCAGAAAGAAAGGGTGCAGAGACCGGAGGTGCCCAGGAGGTCGGATAGGGAATTGAGAAATCCTCCCCCAAGGCAGAGGTAGTTCAGGCCATTGCCTCCCGGCAACGTACCACAAGATATGAGAGCACAAATGCAAGTAAACCATGTCGCCGGAGGATTGAGGTACACACCTCTGAGCAAGCCAATGGCTCAGATCCTAAGGGAAATTCATGACATGGGCCTCTTGGTAGAGCCCGATGTAAGGAAATACCCGGTGGAAAGGAAAAATGAGAAGCACTACTGTGTGCACCACAATATGAGGGGACATTCAACGGAAAACTGTAGGGATTTGTGGGAGCAAAAGGAAAATCTCGTGCAGAATAGGTATTTGAATGAGTACATCAGTCGGGGAGCCGGGGTGGCTCGGCAGCAGTAGGAGTGCATGCAAACTTATACCATCGCTGGGGGAGAACTTTGGCCGGAAATTCAAACAGATCGAGAAAAAACTACTGCAAGGCTCGGGGATCGGAGGTAATGTCAATGGGACAGGCCCAAGACACACAGAGTGATCGGTCGGTCCCAATAATGTTTACTGATAAGGATGCGCGTGGGGTGATCTTTCCACACGATGATGCATTGATAATCAAGGCGGTGATTGCAGGAGCCTCGGGTAAACCGGACCCATAGATGTTTCTTCCCCTGCAGGTCGGCTGGTGAGTCCCGTTCTGTACCATCAGGCCACCTGACTTGGGTTGGGCGAATGACGCCTTTGATTGTAGGAGCCTCAGGTAAACCGGCCCAGGGACGTTTCTTCCCCTGTAGGTCGGCTGGTGAGTCCCGTTATGTACCATCAGGCCAACTGGCTTGGGTTGGCCGAATGGCGCCCTTGATTGCAGGAGCCTCGGGTAAACCAGACCCAAAGACGTTTCTTCCCCTGCAGGTCGACTGGCGAGTCCCGTTATGTACCATCAAG
This sequence comes from Zanthoxylum bungeanum, assembly GCA_019454045.1. Taxonomy (NCBI): domain Eukaryota; kingdom Viridiplantae; phylum Streptophyta; class Magnoliopsida; order Sapindales; family Rutaceae; genus Zanthoxylum; species Zanthoxylum bungeanum. The sequence goes on from SKCR01029750.1 coordinate 351,422, forward strand.
CAACCTGGCTTGGGTTGGCCGAATGGCGCCCTTGATTGCATGAGCCTCGGGTAAACCGGACCAGAGATGTTTCTTCCTTGCACATCGGCTGGTGAGTCCCGTTATGTACCATCAGGCCACCTGGCTTGGGTTGGCCGAATGGCGCCCTTGATTGCAAGAGCCTCGGGTAAACCGGACCTTGGAACGTTTCTTCTCCTGTAGATCGGCTGGTGAGTCCCGTTATGTACCATTAGGCCATATGGCTTGGGTTGGCCGAATGGCGCCCTTGATTGCAGGAGTCTCGGGTAAACCGGACCTAGGGAGGTTTCTTCCCCTACGAGTCGGCTGGTAAGTCCCGTCGAGCACCACCCAGGGAAGGCACACACGGGGTGTCCATGTCCCCCGTGGGGATTTGCCTGACCGCCCAGATCGGCGTATCCGTAGCCTGGTTAGCAGGAACACTGAATTTTAAGGTTCAGAATTGTGTTTTAGAGGCCTTCGGCAGGACGCTGCCTCGGAGCACCCGAGTTGTTATTTTTACTTCTTGAATTTTTACATGGGGTATGTGCTAAGTCACCTCAACCTTTTATTAACTTTACTTTGCTCCAACTTTTATTTTTCGCTGGTCGGGCAAGGGGACGCCCGCGCTAGGATCCACAGAGCCTCAGATGTTGAAAATCTTCCATCGTGTAAGTCTCAAGCGTTCCACCAGGTCAGGGCTGGATTCGTTCCGCTGATGCTTTACTCCACCAGCTCGGGGCTGGATTCATTCCGTCGAGACTGTATTGTTACACCAGTTCGGGGCTGGATTCGTTCTGCCGAGTCTGTATTATTCCACCAGCTCGGGGCTGGATTCGTTACGCCGAGTCTGTATTGCTCCTCCAACTCGGGGCTGGATTTATTCCGCCGAGTCTGTATTGCTCCACATGCTCGGAGCTGGATTCGTTCCGTTGATGCTTTTATCCACTTGCTCGGGGCTGGATTCGTTCTGCCGAGGCTATCTATTCTTCAACCTCGGGGTCGGGTTACGTCCCACCGAGATGGCTTTTCATCGGTATGGGGATGAAGCATTCCCCCATGGCCGGATCTTTGTTGGTCTGGGGAGGTGACATTCCCCAGAGCCAAGTGTTTATTATACCTCGGGGTCGGGTTACGTCCTACCGAGATGGCTTTTCATCGGCATGGGGATGGAGCATTCCCCCATGGCCGGATCTTTATTGGTCTGGGAGGTGACATTCAACCAGAGCCAAGTGTTTCTTCTACCTCGGGGTCGGGTTACGTCCCACCGAGAGACTTTTCATCGGCATGGGAACAAAGCATTCCCACATGGCCAGATCTTTGTTGGTCTGGGCAGGTGACATTCCCCCAGAGCCAAGTGTTTCTTCTACCTCGGGGTCGGGTTATGTCCCACCGAGTGCATCATCATCGGCTCGGGGACATATCATTCCCCCATGGCCGGGTTCGCATTGGTCATGATTGGGAACTCTTCTCACATCCCGGTTCGAAAGAACCAGATAGCAAGTTAAAATTTGGAATCATGCTAAGTATGAAAGACAGGAAATGAAGCATTCAGAGATAAGCATCAGAAAAGGGAATTGGGCAGCATGTTTATCTTGATCTGGTCCGGGAGGCAGGATCTCTAATATAAGTTAAGCAGAAGGGATGTCAGTTTCGGTCTGGACGACAGGAGGAGCTTCGTCTTCTGTTGGGATGGCTACCAGAAAGGGTAAATGGGGAATTTGCTTCAAGTCAGAGAATCATTTGAATGGGCATCAGAATCTGTTGGGTTTCTAAGTTGTCCCAAGATCAATTCAAGCAATGAAATCAAGTGAATACACAAAGAAGAATAACGGAATTAAACTTAGTTCGATCGGATTTTGGAGGTGTTGAATACAAAAAATTTTGCCTTTCAGAAGTCTCCAAGCTTCCTCTTTGAATGTTGAATTCAAGCTCCAAGCTTTGTTCTTTGATTCCAAGCTTTTGGGATGGTTTCCCTATCACATTGGATGACTCTTTGTGAGTGCTAGCTCAAGAAAATTTGCAACAAATTTTCACCTTCACCCTTGTATTGCTCACGGCAATGGAAGAAAAAAAAGAAGGAAAATGGCGTGAATGGAGAGAGTGGGAAGTGTGTGTGTTGACTTATGTTTTTTATTTCAAAAATCAAATAAATGATATACCAAATATTTGGTATTAGTCATTCACTTCTTACACAAATTTGGTGTGTTGGACAAGTTATCACCAACCCACCAAAACCCATCAACGTAAAATGACTAGGTGATGTGGGTTGTGATGTGACTCGTGGGCCCCACTTGATTAAAAATCCGAGTGGGCCCACAACACATCCCGGGCTCGGGTTCGCTAATTCCAAATTAACGAATTTTCCGTTGCGACGTAATTAAATCAAATTTAATTAAATAACTATGTCTAGCAAAATTATTATTCACGTCGCTCGCGAATTAATTCTATATTAATTCGTTAGCCCGAATTAAAATCCAATTTTTTTAACTCAGCGTCGAAATCTAATTTCGGTTAATATATTGAATATATTATTTTATCGATTAATTCCAAATTAATCGTTCTCTCTATTCAAATAGTATTTTATCCTAGATAAAATCTCTCCGTAATTAATCCCAGATTAATTAAATTCGAATCATACGTCATCGGTGAATCTTTGAGAAGCGACCCAAGAGATCCCTGGATATGTTGGCAGTAAATTCGGTCGTCGGACTATCCGAACACGTACGTACCTCGTACTACATTTTTACCGATTTACGAGACATGGTTGGCTTCTAACAAAGCGTCGTGCCTACCCAATTCTCCAGAAATATACTTAATGGAATATATAATATTTGTTAGGCGTAGTATATGTAGTATTGCGTATTACGATCCAGTATCGGATGTCACATGCAAGGTCTGGGGCTGGAATAGTGTCTGCCCCGTACGAAGCATATATCGGATTACAAGCAACTAGTCTCTTTAATCGGATAATCATGACCATATAATATTATCCCGATGGTTGCAACCATTTAGAGTACCAGTTCTGTATCCCCGCGTGATCATCATTTCCATATGACTAAAGTGATACTTCCGTCTTGACATCACACCCAATACACTACGATTCTCAATAAACCCAGAAGAGGCGTACACAGAACCTTTTAAATTCCTGGATGACCAAAACCAAAGCGTATTGATTGTCGCAAGTACTAGCGATGCAAGTCTCAGGTTAAGACCAAATACATCTACCCTGATGCGGATTCTCATAGACACATAGTCATACTACCAATGGGATTCCGCGGGGTCTATCCCGAGTGAAGCTGTTTCCGTACCATCGGTAAACACAACCTCCTATCACACTTGCATAAGTAACCAATACTTAAATATATGAGAACTATGTTGTTACGCTTTCATAACACGCACAAGTGCAATACTAGTCTATTCCGCATTATCGATGTCCAGTCTCTATAATACTACGACTAATGTTATTTAATGATTAAACCTTTTATGGATTGATATTGTCTCATATCTTATAATCCGGAACTAATCATGAGGACTTTTATCATTTATATATTTAAGTAATCGAATTACAAAATGATAAAATGCAATTTCCATTGTCACATAGTTAATTTGTACAAAAACCACAATGTCTTTTACAAATAGTGACGCTATGGGTCATAATTGTCCAACAATCTCCCACTTGTCCTATAGCCAATCACTCAATCATCTAACACCTGAACTATATACATGTCGCTCAAACTTTTACTGAGGAATAGCTTTCGTCAGCGGATCTGCAATGTTGTCCTCTGATGCGACCTTCTCGATCTTCACATCGCCACGATGTATGATCTCACGAATTAGATGGAAACATAGAAGAATATGCTTGGATCGTTGATGAGACCGCGGTTCCTTAGCATGCGCTATAGCCCCGTTATTGTCACAATACAATGGAACAGGCTCAGCTGCTAACGAAACTACTCATAATCCAATTAGGAATTTACGGATCCAAACTGCCTCTTTTGCTGCTTCAGCTGCAGCAATATACTCCGCTTTTGTTGTTGAATCGGCAACAATCTATTGCTTGGAAGATTTCCAGCTTACTGCTTCGTTATTCAAACAAAATATGTACCCGGATTGCGACTTACAGTCGTCTTTATCGGTTTGGAAATTTGCATCGGTATACCCAGTTACCTCAAGTTCTCCATCTCCATAGATTAAGAAAGCATCTTTAGTTCGTCTAAGATACTTAAGGATATTCTTAACCGCCATCCAATAACCTTCACCTGGATCGGCCTGATAGCGACTACACATGCTCAAAGCATACGAGACATCATGTCGCGTAAATATCATGGCATACATGATCGATCCGACTGCCGAGGCAAACGGTATCCGACTCATGTTGTCTCTCTCATCTTGAGTTTTAGGACACATGTCCTTAGATAGAGTGACGCCATGTGACACTGGCAACAGTCCCCTTTTGGACTGATCCATGTTGAATCTATTCAACACTTTGTCAATATACGTGCTCTGGAGAGTCCAAGTAGCTTTCTAGATCTATCCCGGTAGATCTTTATTCCTAGAATAAAGGCTGCTTCTCCCAGATCCTTCATGGAGAATTTTAATGAAAGCCAAGCTTTCATCGATGTTAACATGGGAATGTCATTGCCAATAAACAATACATCATCAACGTAAAGGACAATGAATGTCAGTGCGCTCCCACTAACCTTCTTATATACACAAGGATCATCCTCGTTTTGAACAAAATCATATTCTTTTATGATCTCATCAAAACGTTGGTTCCAAGAACGCGATGCTTGCTTCAATCCATAAATGGATCGATTTAACTTACAAACCTTGTTTGCAAGTCTCGGTACGAAAAAACCGTCAGGCTGTTGCATATAAACATCCTCCAAAAGGTTTTTGTTAAGAAAATCGGTTTTGACGTCCATCTGCCATATCTCATAATCGAAATATGCAGCAATAGCAAGCATTATCCTAATGGATTTAATCATGGAAACGAGTGAAAAAGTTTCATCGTAATCGACACCATGTCGTTGACGATACCCTTTCGCTACAAGCCTAGCTTTGTTCGTTTGTACGTTGCCATCCATGTCAGTCTTCTTCTTGAAGACCCATTTGCAACCAATAGGCTTTACGCCTTCTGGTGTATCAACCAGTGTCCAAACTTGGTTGGTGTACATGGAATCTATCTCGGAATTCATGGCATCTTGCCATAAATCGGAGTTGATACCTTGTATCGCTTCCTCATACGTAGCCGGCTCGTCTTGCTCAATAAGATTAATATCCACATGATGTGAGATCAGAAACTCATACCTCTCAGGTTATTTCCTGACTCTCTCCGACCTACGTGATTCTTGTGTATTCGAAGATTGTGGTACAGTCTCATCCATGATGGACTGTTCATGTTCCATTAAGGATTCTGTGCCAGGAACAATATCACTCTGATTTTCATCGAGTTCTACTTTCCTCCCACTTATCACTGCATTTAGGAATTCATTCTCAAGAAAAATCGCATGTAGAGCAACAAATATTTTGTTCTCTTGTGGGTGATAGAAGTAATATCCTTTGGTTTCCCTATGATATCCTACAAATAGGCATTTATCTGATTTGAGTTCTAGTTTGGTACCTTCCAAATGTTTGACGTACGCCTAGCAACCCCAAATTACAGGAATGAGAAACCCGGTTTCTTTCCTGTCCATATTTCATACGGAGTCTGTTGAACAGACTTTGACGAAACCTTATTCAAAATAAGTATTGCACTGTTCAATGCATATCCCAGAAGGAAATAGGTAGCTCTGTGCGACTCATCATAGACCTTACCATGTCTAACAAAGTTCGGTTTCTCCGTTCGGACACACCGTTTAATTGCGGTGTTCCGGGAGGAGTCCACTGTGAAAGAATACCATATTCTTTCAAGTAATCAAGAAACTCATTGCTTAAGTATTCACCACCATGGTCCGACCGTAATGTCTTAACACTTTTACCGGTCTGTTTTTCTACTTCGTGTCGAAACTCTTTGAATTTCTCAAAAGTTTCCGACTTGTGTCTAATAAGATACACATAACCATAACGCGATGCATCATCCATAAAGGTTACGAAGTATTTATATCCACCTCTAGCCTGGCTAGACATGGGCCCACATATGTCACTATGAACGAGGGCTAACAGTTCGGTGGCGCGTACACCCCTTCCGCTAAAAGGTGTTTTAGGCATTTTGCCTAATAAACAAGATTCGCAGACGTCATATGAATTTGGATCAAATCCGTCCAAGTAACCACTCTTCAAAAGTGTGGATATACGTGTCTTATTTATGTGTCCCAGACGACAATGCCACATGCAAGTTTCATCTTTGTTACTTACTTTAAGCCTTTTGTTTGTTACATTATATGTTTGAGATTGATTAATATTCAAAATATAAAGACCATTATTTCCATCAGCAGTGCAAATTTCCATATCATTTTTATACATAAAACACCAAGTGTTTCTGAATACAAAAGTGTACCCGCATTGGGCTAACATAGATACAGAAATAATATTCCTAGTCAAACAAGGTATATAATAACAGTCTGATAGTTTAAGTATATGCCCCGAGGGCAGTTCCAAAACAAAAGTGCCAACGGCCAAAACGGCGACTTGTGTCCCATTTCCAACGCGGAGGTCAATCTCTCATGTGGCCAGTCTCCTGCTAATCTGCAGATTCTGCACATCAGTACATATATGAGTTCCACAACCAGAATCAAAAATCCAATTTTTAAAACTAGTAGTAGACATGTTTATTTCTATAACAAACATACATGAAGTCGGTGCCTTGCCCGCTTTGATTTCCTTCATGTGTGCCTTGTACTTGCGGCAGTCACGCTTCCAGTGACCCGCTTCCCGCACTGCAGACATACATCTTGGGATTTGTCCTTAGGTTTCCCAGAACCCTTTGACGATTTGGTCTTGCCCTTCTTCTTATGCTTCTTCTTCTTGACACCTCCAGTCGCCTTGGGCCAAGCCCTCGGAGTCTGAGATGTTGAACCGAAGTGCGCCTCGCGCTTCTTGCCCTTAAGGAGCTCATTTTCTGCTTCGCGCAGTGTGGACATCAACTCTCCAAGAGTTTGGTCTTGGTTCAACATGTTGTAGTTCATGATGAACCCACTCCAAGTGTCGGGGAGAGACTGTATTATCAAATCTAATGAAGTCTCAACCTCGAAGACGATACCCATCTGTCAGAGCTGCTCAATATCAGCAATCATCTGTGACACATGGTGCTCAACAGACGTACCCTCTGACATGTGAGCGCGGAAGAGCTTCTTCTGCAACTCATATCTTTGGGATCTAAGATTAGATCGGTGAAGATCATGCAACTTCGCCATCATCTCATAGGGATCCAATCCCTTGTTCTGACGAAGGAATTGCGGAGTCATAGCAGCAAGCATTGCCGATTGAGCAGTCGCGTTGTCATCGCTATGAGTCTTCCAAAGCTCTAGCTCAAGCAATTGATCAGGTCGGGGCTTAGGCCCAAAAGGTCTCTCTATAGTGTAGAGTAACTTCTCGGATCCCAGAACAATTCTGAGATTCATATCCTAGTCTTGAAAGTTTGTGCCATTAAAGACATTATCGCCCATGACAATATCCATAATGCTTAACTTTCATGTCATCTTAACCGCAATAGTCCAACTATTTGATTAACGATGTATGGGTACAGTCTAACTGTTACAAGAAAAATATTAATATATTAGTCCAACTAATAAAATAATTGACGAAATAATTTGAAAGCGTTTAAATCTAAATATTTGAACGAAATTGTAAATTCAATACCAGCCTCCCACTATTTTTCGGCGAGCCTCTAACCCTCTGTTGAGTACTCGGGAAACCTAGTTTCCTAGTGGGCTGGGATCCCGTTAAATAACACACAACCTTGACTTTGGCTAATAAGCTGTATGATATTTAACTAGGTAGATCTCTAAGATCAATTAGATCTCATCCAATTCCTAGATCCGGTAGGTGGACCTCCAAGTCCAAAACATATGTACAATATATATGCCAATATATCCAATATATTTTCCTAACATTTTCCTCTGAATCAACTAAGCTTTGGCTTTGGCACAACAAGCTTAATGATTCCAGTTAAGCGGAACCCATTGACTTTGGAAAGCTTCGTAATAGATGTCGATGGACAAGAAGTGATCTTGACTTTGGCCAAAAAATCACAACTTGGATAAGACATACAATATGGAACAAAGCCTTCATGATTCAAACACATCCGCAATGGACAAAGGTCTTGACTTTGGCCAACAAACCAGTGCCAATCTTGGATCTTGAGTAAGAATCACTCAATGGAAGGAAAACGTTTAATATTTGTTGAGGGTTTTTCGCGTAAATTGGCAACCAATTTATTATCTTTGTTAGGTCTTATCATACACCCTTAAGCATGCATTCTAAAAGCATAATAAGGCGCGAAAATAAATTAATAATGATATGCGGATGTATATCTCACAGATTGTTCCTATAACAAATCACTTCATTTTCTCTCCTCGGCTAGCACTATTCTAACTTCTACCCAATTACATAATACAATTAAAGAAACCACATTAACATTGAGGGGAATTAGGTGAGAAGAGAATTACAAAGAATCGAGAGAGATAAGACTGGACACGCAGGTCCAATTTAATAAATTCTAAATTTACAACAATTTCCAAAATTGCCCTTTCTCTTCTAATATCCATCTGATATACATTATTCATTCAACACATCCATGTATTCACACAAAGCATGTTATTCAATCAATCTAATCCAATTAATTAATCTTTAAATAAAGTGATCATCCAATGTTCAAACAACGATTTGATTTGCGCGAGTCCAACTCGTTTGAGAATAAGTACTCGAAGTACGAGTTCTTGAATTATATCGAACTACAATTTAAATCTAATTTAATTTGTATTCAATACTAATTCTATATTTAATTCCATATTAAATAACTACACTTTTTAATGCGCCTTTACGACTTAGATTCCAAATCTAATCTAAATGGGTCTCAAAGCCCAATTAACATCCAATGTCATTTAATTAAAGTCCAATGGGCCTTTAATTAATTTTTTAAGCATAGACTTTGGGTAATATGGGTCAAACCCAAATACCAAAGCCCAATAAAGGAATCACCATATTTGCCAAGAAACCAATTTAGGCCCATTAGGCCCAATTAAACATAAAAGACCTATTTGTTCTATTTGGACTTAATGGAATGGTTTAGGCCCAATTTGGATCCAATCCAATTGACCTAAACCAACTTGGCCCAACCAAGCCCATTAAGCCCAAATACAACATTACAAGCCCAATTCTAAATTAAGCCCAATTAATCAAATTTTAAAATTCCAAATTTCATAATTTAATTAATTAAAGTGTATTGCATTAATTAATTATCTAAATTAACATTTCCAAAAAATCAATTTAATTAATTAATCATGCTTTAATTTGTTCAACACATGTCCAACATTATTGAAACAAAAAATCATCTCATTTCATGCTTCTCAAGGTCACGACATTGTAGGGTTTTTTATATTCGATTCCGATTTCAATCCGATTGAATCTCAAATCAATATATCCATGTCTTTCAACTTATCCAATGATAAAAAAAAAAAAAAAAAAAAAAACCATGACTTTAGGTCTATATCACATTCGGCCAACATGCAAAAATTGGGGAAAATTAATCTAATTAAATTTTCTTCAAATTGATCATGCATAACTCCAATTTATCAACATACAAGCATACTCAAACAAACAATTTGATTAAAACATGCTCAAAACAAATTTACCAAAATTTTAGTATATAAACCCTAATCAAATTTCATGCTCAAATTAGGCTCCATGATACCATTATTGGGTTTCTAAGTTGTCCCAAGATCAATTCAAGCAATGAAATCAAGTGAATACACAAAGAAGAATAGCAGAATTAAACTTACTTTGATCGGATTTTAGAGGTGTTGAATATAAAACTTTTTGCCTTTGAGAAGTCTCCAAGCTTCCTCTTTGAATGTTGAATTCAAGCTCCAAGCTTTGTTATTTGATTCCAAGCTTTTGGGATGGTTTCCCTATCACATTGGATGACTCTTTGTGAGTGCTAGCTCAAGAAAATTTGCAACAAATTTTCACCTTCACCCTTGTATTGCTCACGGCAATGGAAGAAAAAAAAGAAGGAAAATGGCGTGAATGGAGAGAGTGAGAAGTGTGTGTGTTGACTTATGTTTTTTATTTCAAAAATCAAATAAATGATATACCAAATATTTGGTATTAGTCATTCACTTCTTACACAAATTTGGTGTGTTGGAAAAGTTATCACCAACCCACCAAAACCCATCAACATAAAGTGACTAGGTGATGTGAGTTGTGATGTGACTTGTGGGCCCCACTTGATTCAAAATCCGAGTGGGCCCGCAACACATCCCGGGCTCGGGTTTGCTAATTCTGAATTAACGAATTTTCCGTTGCGACGTAATTAAATCAAATTTAATTAAATAATTATGCCTAGCAAAATTACTATTCACGTCGTTCGCGAATTAATTCTAAATTAATTCGTTAGCCCGAATTAAAATCCAATTTTTTTAATTCCGCGTCGAAATCTAATTTTGTTTAATATATCGAATATATTATTTTATCGATTAATTTCAAATTAATTGTTATCGCTCTTCAAATAGTATTTTATCCTAGATAAAATCTCTCCGTAATTAATCACAGATTAATTAAATTCGAATCATACGTCATCGGTGAATCTTCGGGAAGCGACCCAAGAGATCCCTGGATATGTTGGCAGTAAATTCGGCCGTCGGACTATCCGAACACGTACGTACCTCGTACTACATTTTTACCGATTTACGAGACATGGTTGGCTTCTAACAAAGCGTCGTGCCTACCCAATTCTCCAGAAATATTCTTAATGGAATATATAATCTTTGTCAGACGTAGTATACGTAGTATTGCGTATTACGATCCAGTATCGAATGTCACATGCAATGCCTGGGGCTGGAATAGTGTCTGCCCCGTACGAAGCATTTATTGGATTACAAGCAACTAGTCTCTTTAATCGGATAATCATGACCATATCATATTATCTCGATGGTTGCAACCATTTAGAGTACCAGTTCTGTATCCCCGCGTGATCATCATCTCCATATGACTAAAGTGATACTTCCGTATTGACATCACACCCAATACAATACGATTCTCAATAAACCCAGAAGAGGCGTACACAGAACCTGTTAAAGTCCTGGACGACCAAAACCAAAGCGTATTGATTGTCGCAAGTACTAGCGATGCAAGTCTCGGGTTAAGACCAAATACAACTACCCTGATGCAGATTCCCATAGACACATAGTCATACTACCAATGGGATTCCGCAAGGTCTATCCCGAGCGAAGCTGTTTCCGTACCATCGGTAAACACAACCTCCTATCACACTTGCATAAGTATCCAATACTTAAATATATGAGAACTATGTTGTTACGCTTCCATAACACGCACAAGTGCAATACTAGTTTATTCCGCATTATCGATGTCCAGTCTCGATAATACTACGACTATGGATATTTAATAATTAAACCTTTTATGGATTGATATTGTCTCATATCTTATAATCTAGAACTAATCATAGGGACTTTTATCATTTATATATTTAAGTAATCAAATTACAAAATGATAAAATGTAATTTCCATTGTCACATAGTTAATTTGTACAAAAACCACAATGTCTTTTACAAATAGTGACGCTATGGGTCATAATTGTCCAACAGAATCCTCAGTGACCGAGCACATGAAGATGGCAAGGGAAGACCTGATTGGCAGCAGAGGCAGTTTTCTCTGTGGTTCTTGGAGCGACCACCGACCGGTTGATCAACACCATCTTTTTTATAGTTCCCGGCGTCAACTCGCTAGCTCGTTGATACCAAGAACTATAGGACATATGTTGATGGTGTTTTTTATGACAAGTACTCTGAATAAAGTGGCAATGGAATAGATGTGATTCTCCCTATTAGAGGGACATGTGTTCAGAGGGTGTGAATTATTCCTCGACCAGAGTATATAGCTTATCATAGTTTTCAGAGACCGACCACATCAGAACTCGTGCCGACCACAGTAGTCCAACAGATCAGATTCATTGTTGCCCTTTCCTGAAGTCAAGATATCAGTAGAGCATGTAGGTCGGAAGAGGAAAGAGCAGTTCTTTTTGTCATCTAGCTGATCTCTTAGGAGCCCGAGGTAAGATTAGGGCAACCAGAATTTTTCCCTCCTAAAGCTCTCGCATTCAAAATTAAGCAGACTGTCATCATTAAATAAAGAGGGTCTGACAACGCACCTGTAGGACACAGGACCTGGGCGACGCCGTTCCTAGGCTCGCGGCACTAGTTTGGGAAGTACTGAATAACATGGAGTCGCCACCCGGTGTGAACCGGGACAAAGATTTAAGGCCGCACTCACCCCTCGCAAGGGAAGACCTCAAACCGTTGGGTTCGGAATGGTCCCTTACTCATGTCACTTGTAATGAAAGGATTTATGTAATAATTTAATCAAGTTTAAGTAACACTTATTTCCAAGAGTATCATGCTTCTAAATTCTCATTGTAAAATAAAACTTATGTACGCATTTCGCATATATCTTACATTTAAATTTGCATGCTTAACATATATCAAGATAGCAACTACCATACAACTTTACTTGCATATTACATTCAGGGAAAACACAAGCACACATATTAACCATACAAGCACACATGTTAACCATACAAGCACACATATGGACACTTTTCCAAGTGGTACGTGGAATTGTAGCCCAAGTACAGACCGCACTACCGTCCATTCGGAATCGGCTACGGAATTTACGTCTGGGTTTCCATCCGATATACCGCAAGAAATAATACTCAAATGTTATCATGACACAAGCATATGAATTGTAATACATTAACATATTTATATTTATACATGTGGAGATAACTACTAGGAAGACTATGCATGAAACCTAATGAAGATGACTCGATTCAATGGGTGCGCGTTCGTGTAGCGTTCGTAAACGCGTTCGAATGGTAAACAGAAGGTTCGCGTTCGTGTAGCGTCCGAGAACGCGTTCGAACGGAACCAGACCTGATGCATTATGAAACTAAGACAGTGGGTGCGCGTTCGTGTAGCGTTCGTAAACGCGTTCGAACGGAAAACAGAAGGTTCACGTTCGTATGGCGTTTGTTAACGCGTTCGAACGGAAATGAGACAGAATGCTCACGTTCGTATGGCGTTTGTTAACGCGCTCGAACGGAAATGAGACAGAATGCTCGCGTTCGTATGGCGTTTGTTAACGCGTTCGAACGGAAATGAGACCTGACAAATGATAAGGCAAAAACACATGCGCGTTCGAGTTGCATTCGTAAACGCGTTCGAACGGGAACAGACCTGATGCATGAAATGGGATGCAATACATGAACACAAAATAAAAGGGCGCGGCGAAGTACTGCCGTAAAGGTGACCTTTTGGGGCTCTTGATCTCTCAAAGAGAGGACCTTTAGACCAACATACTAAGCCCATGCGCATCACATCACACATACAAGAATAGAACCAATCATATCAACCAAGTATGCCCGATTGAACACATCTTACATCCAATCTGAACACACATCAACCGGCGCGGCAAAGCATCGTGGTAACGGGTTTTAACCCCTCCCCATAAGGGATCTTTCATTCCACTTACTAAGCCCATGCGCTTGATTGAACCATACATAAAAGATAATAATGTCAAACTAAGTATGCCCGATTGAACGTATCTCGCATTCAACCGAACACACATCAACCGGCGCGGCGAAGTAGTGTCACAAAGGTGGCCTTTTCGGCTCTTTGTCTCCCAAATGGAGGACCTTTGGACTAACTCACTAAGCCCATGCGCTTGGTTGAATCATGCATAACTAAACAATATTGAATTCAAGTAAAGAAAACTAAATAAACAAAAGCAACACAACAAAAGAAAGATGGTGCCGTTTACCCAAGCGGTACGTGGAGTTGTGGCCCGAGTACAGATCATATTACCGTCCATTCGGAATCGGCTATGAAATTTATGTCCGGGTTTCCATCCGATATACCGCGAGAGTTGACACATCTCTCATTCATCCAATACCCACAACATACATCATACACATAACGGATACCACAAATACAGAAAATATAATCAATATAAATGACCAGAAAGTAAAATGAGAATAAGTGTGAAAGATACCCTCAGGTCTAACCTTTTAAGCCGTCTCTCGAACTCGCGTTCCACGGAAATCGAAAGGGGGTAAAGCTCCGCAACTTTCTGGTCCACTGGTTCAACGTCCTAGCTCACTGCTTCGCTGTTTTGCTTACGGTTCGAACTCCGTTCTGCTCCTATTTGGCTTCTGTCTTGCTGCTCCCTGCACGGGCCACCTGTTTTAACGTTTCCAATAAACTATTCCAAGTTTGTGTGGGTTCTTAGTGCAATTATATGTGATTATTTTTAAGATTATCTATGCAGTTTTTATGTTACTGTTTTTTAAGGATTTGGGCTGCTGTTTTAAGGTATTCAGGGACTGTTTTGAGTGTTGTTAGGGGGTTGTTTAGTGGTGTAAGGGCTGTATGGGGGGATGTGTTGGTACAGAAATTCGGCTATGGAGGGGGTGCAAGGGGGATGGGTTCACGGCTAAGGGGGATGAGATGGAGAGAAAATTTTCTGTTTTGATTTCTTGTTTGGCCGTGAGTCTTGGGTGTTTCTAGGGCTTGGGCGTGACTTAGGTGTGTGAAAGAGACCAATGGCTTGGTTAGGGGTTGTTTATATAGAGAAGGGTTAGGGGTTCACTTGTCTCCAAGGAAGGGATTTGGTGCATTCAATAAAGATATGATTTAGTGCTAGGTAAGGAAAGCAATGGATTTGATTGGGGGAAATTCTTGGCTAGATTAGGAATACAATATATTTGATTGGTTAGGATTAGGCATTTAATTTGTTAGATTAGGAAGTCAATATGTGATTGGCTTTAATTGGTTAGGATTGATTTTAATTTGGTATGATTATATTTTGATTTAGTATGTGATTTGTTTAATTTAGGCATGATTTTAGTTTAAGTTGGTAATTGTTTATTTTAATTGGTAAATGGTTTAAATGTTTTATTTTAATGTTTAATATTTAATTAATATTTATTTATTTAATTTGGGATGTGTTTTATGGGCTTTGGGGAGCTAAATGGGCTGGGGTGTGAGGCTAGCAGCAAAACCAGAATTACCGGCTCCGTTCGAACGCCTCATCGCACGCGTCACGAACGTCCGCAATCTGCACGAGAGTCGAACGAAGTAACGAACGCAGCACCAACGAAGACAGTGAGCTTGTTTATCCTGAATTTCCCCTTCCGATATCCGTTTCCCGCGGCTTTCATGACTCAAAAGGTAGTGCCTCCAAATGAGGCTCATCATCGGGTTTCACATGCGAAAATGCAATGCCTACAGTCGCCCCCACTTTGATGGGACTTGTGCAGTGTGTGACAGTGACAGTCCTATCAAAGTTATGCAATGCATTTTACTTACCTGGCTAGCTAGCTGTCTCGAGCTGAGCTGATACTGCAGTGGACCTCGATCCTGAGACGCGTCTCGATGCTGCTAATGATATGGGCCTCGAACCTGGGACGCATCCCAATAGCTGCAATCGACAACGGGGGCCTCGACCCTGGGACGCATCCCAATACCGCTGACAAAATGTGGGCCTCGACCCTGGGACGCATCCCGAAAATGATGATGCAGTGGACCTCGATCCTGGGACGCATCCCAATAGCTGCAACCGACAACGGGGGCCTCGACCCTGGGACGCATCCCAATACCGCTGACAAAAATGGGCCTCGACCCTGGGACGCATCCCGAAAATGATGATGCAGTGGACCTCGATCCTGGGACGCATCCCAATAGCTGCAACCGACAACGGGGGCCTCGACCCTGGGACGCATCCCAATACCGCTGACAAAATGTGGGCCTCGACCCTGGGACGCATCCCGAAAATGATGATGTGGAGCTTCGCTCCTCAGCCGATATGGGCTTCGCCCCCAAGCTGACATGATGTGATGTGGAGCCTCGCTCCCCAGTCGATATGGGCCTCGCCCCCAAGCTGGTACAATGTGGAACCTCGCTCCTCAGCCGATATGGGCTTCGCCCTCCGAGACCCATACCCGGAACTTAACTTCATTGGGACCTCAATCTTCAGATTACTGCCCATATCAAATGCTGTGCCTTTACCATCTCTGATTGGCTTACTGCTCGCTCTTTTCCGTCTTCAACACCTGTTTACACAAAACAGAACAAACACAAAAATATGCAATATAGGTTACGTGTATGCATGTATGCAGAAGTTTTCTTATTTCGTTGGGTTAGGTCTTCCGCTGGCGACCAAGTCTTCTCAAGCAAAGTACAACTTCAACCTGTCGACATTGATTGGTTCTGTGAATTCATTTCCTTCCAAGTCTGATAGCTTCACTGCTCCATTTCCCATGACTTTCTGAACGATGTAAGGTCCTTCCCAGTTAGGCCTGAATTTGCCTCTCGGATCTGTCGTCGACGGCCTCGACTGCTTAAGTACCAAATCACCCTTTCTGATCTTTGTGGGACGTACTTTCTTGTTGAATGCCCGGGCTAGTCTCTTCTGATACAACTGCATGTGATACAAAGACTTCGTTCTCTTCTCATCCAACAGTGCTAACTGATCAAATCTCTGTGCGGCCCATTCCTGTTCCGGTAATTCTGCCTCTGCTAATACCCTCAGGGACTGTATTTCCACTTCTACTGGTAATACTGCTTCCATCCCGTAGACCAAGGAGTAAGGTGTGGATCCCCCACAAAACATACGGTAATTTCTCGGCCCAGTCTCTATAATTTTCTGTCATCTTGGCTAAAATTGTCTTTATAGTCTTGTTGGCTGCCTCAACTGCCCCATTTGCCTGCGGCCTGTACGGTGATGACTTGTGGTGGCCTATCCCATACCTCTATAACATTGCCTTTGTCTCTCCTTGAAACTGGACCCCGTTGTCCGTCACTACATGATGCGGCATACCATACCGACAAATGAGGTTCCGAGCTATGAACTTTGCCATCTGCTTCGCTGTAACATTACGGAAGGATTCGGCTTCCACCCACTTTGAGAAGTAATCTACTGCCACCACTATGAAGCGATGCCCATTTGATGCATTTGGTCGAATTTCCCCAATCATATCAATTCCCCATGCTGAGAAAGGCCACGGCTCTGAAAACCCGTGCAATTCTGTGTGTGGTAAGTGATTCAAATTACCGTGTGCTTGACAGTCATGACAGTGCTTTACCATCTTCGCGCAGTCCGTCTCCATGGTTGACCAAAAAAAACCCCTGTCTCACTATCTTGCGGGACAAGTTCAACCCATTCATGTGCGGACCACATACCCCGGCATGTACCTCTTCCATCACTTTCTGAGCTTCTTCTTTTCTCAAACATTTCAACTGAATACCGTTTGCCTGCCTCTTGTACAGTTCCCCTCTCAAAGTCACATACTGGGAAGCCAACTTCTGAATGGCTATTCTGTCTTTTCTGCCCGCCCCTTCCGGGAATTCACCATGTTCCAGATACCTCTGAATGTCATAATACCAAGGTTTACCGTCGTCAACCTCAACTTCCAGAATTCTTTCTATCTCATAAGCAGGTTTACTTGCTGTTGTCAGTACCAACGGTCTCATCACTAACTTCTCTGGATTTTCCCAAGTCGCTGCTAGTGTAGCCAATGCGTCTGCCATCTGATTCTCTTCCCTCGGTAGGTGCTGAAACTTACACTCGGGGATATCCTGTGCCAATTTTCTGAGGTGAAAAAGGTAAGGCTTCAACCGTTCTTCCTTCAATTCCCATTCTCCTCGCATCTGCTGGACTACTAACATAGAATCTCCGTAATTTCCACACTCCGGCCTTCAAGGCTATCAATGCTGTCAAGCCAAAAGCACACGCTTCATACTCGGCCATGTTGTTAGTCACTCTGAATGTCAACCTCTTGGCCAAAGGCAGAGTCTCTCCCTCAGGGGTCACTATCACGATCCCGATTCCGGCTCCCTTGTAATTCACTGCTCCGTCAAAATACATCTTCCATCTCTGAACTGTTATTGCTTGGATCTCTTCATCTGGAAACTCAAACTTATACTGATCCCCCTCAACAGGTTGCAATGCCAGAAATTCCGCTACTGCTCGTCCCTTGATCACTTTGGAGGTGATATACTCAATGTCAAACTCTGTCAACAATACCAACCATCGGCCCAGTTTTCCCACTAGTGAAGGCACTGAATGAAGATATTTCAGAGGATTCTCCTTTGCCACCACTTGGATCTTGTAAGACTGGAAGTAATGTCGCAACTTTCTGGAAGCCCATACCACTGCAAGACAGATCTTCTCAACTTCCTGATACCGAGCCTCATACGGAAGCAGCTTCTTACTCAGATAATACACTGCATGTTCTACCCCCGTCTCATCTGCCTGTACCATCATACCCCCCAATGCTTCTGATTCTATAGCCAAATACAATATCAAAGGTCTGCCCGGTCTCGGAGGTTTCAATACAGGGGTTTTACCAAGTACTCTCTGATTCTGTCGAAGGCGGTCTGACACTGTTCATTCCATCTCACTGGCTGATCTTTTCTCAACAGTTTGAAGATAGGCTCACATACCGATGTCAACTTGGCAATAAACCGACTGATGTACTGAATCTTTCCCAAGAATGCCCTGACTTCCTTTTCTGTCTTCGGTGCAGGCATTTCTGTGATTGCCTTGATCTTTTCGGAGTCTACCTCTATTCCACCCATTCCCACTGTATGACCAAGCAATTTCCCTGATGTCACCCCAAACACACATTTCTTGGGGTTAAGTCGCAGGTTATATCTGTCAACTCTCTGAAGGAACCTTTCCAATGCCTCAATATGCCCAACTCTCGTTTCTGATTTCACCATCATGTCATCCACATACACCTCAATCTCTTTGTGCATCAAGTCATGGAAGAGTGTAGTGGCCATCCGCTGATAAGTAGCTCCTGCATTCTTAAGCCCAAACGGCATCACCTTGTAACAATAGGTACCCCACTCGGTAACAAATGCAGTCTTGTGTTTATCTTCTTCAGCCATGAGAACCTGATTGTACCCTGAAAATCCATCTGCAAATGAATACATAGCAGACAAAGCCGCACTATCAACCAGAACATCTATATGCGGCAAAGGAAATCATCTTTCGGACAAGCTTTATTGAGATCTCTGTAGTCTACACACATTCTGACATTCCCATCTTTCTTCGGTACCGGTACTATGTTAGCCAACCATTCAGGATATTTTACCACTTCCAGGAACCCCACATCTATCTGTTTCTTAACTTCCTCTCTGACTTTCTCAGCCCATTCCGGTCTCATCCGTCGAAGTTTCTGCTTTACTGGCCTCATATTCGGATAAGTTGGTATTGTGTGCTGGGCAATGTTTCTGTCTACCCCGGGCATGTCTTCATAAGACCAAGCAAATACTTTGGCATATCTGACCAACACTTCTTCTAGTTTCTCCCTCTCTTCGGAGGTTACTTCACTTGCAATTAAAATTTCTTTGGGGTTCTCAAGTGTACCCAAGTTAAATGCAATAGTTCTGGCTGAACTGATGTCAAATATGCTTGATTCATGCAGAGTAAACGGAAATGACTCAGGCAAGTAAGCAAAAGAAATGTCTTTATTATTGGATAATGCGGAAGTACATTCAAACAAATCAGGAAGGTAAATGTCTTCATCATCCAGAGACACTTCTTCCTCTGCAATCAGGTCTTCTTCAGGCTTCTCATCTTCTTCCAGAGTCAAGCTCTCTAACTTCATCAATTCCTCCTCCCAAATCTCTGTTTCCGCAGTTTCTCCAGTCAGTGGTTTCTCACCCAACCAATCCTGGAAGATCTCAAACCCAGGCACCACAATCCCATTGACTTCCACAGGTTCAGGCTCTCCTTGATACCCTGAAGCTTTCACAAAGCATTCCATCAGTTTCAGGCCCTTTTTCTTGACCTTCGGCTTTTCTTCGTCAGATTTGTACCCCAAACCCTTCCGAGTAGTCTGTCCTCTGAAATCCGGCAATTTTGAACCTTTACCCGGCTCAAACTTCATTTTCTCCATAATCCTAGCCACTCTAGGATCCACCCACTCCTCAAAAGTGGCTGATACCTGGAACCTCGTGAAAGGTAGTATCTCCAAGGCAGCCACGACATTGTCTAACTCAGCCCGGATGGTAACAATCTCTCCCTCATACGGGAATCTGATCATCTGATGCAAAGTGGAAGGCACGCCCCCAAGCTTGTGAAACCAAGGCCTTCCCAACAATAAAGCAAAAGTGGCTGGGATGTCCAGCACTGTGAACTCAACCTCATCTTCAATCGGCCCTACCCTGACCATAGCCACAAAGGTACCCTCAACTCCCCGCTTACTGTCATCATAAGCTTTAATAGTCATACTAGAGGGATCCAAGTCTGTTGCTTTCATACCCAATCTTGCCAGAATTTTTAACGGGCACACATTGATGGACGAACCGTCATCCACCATCACACATGAAGTTTTCTTGCCCCTCACCTCGGCCCTGATAAATAAAGGCCTATTATGATTCCTCCCCTCCGGCGGGAGATCATTCTCAGAAAAGGATATCTGCAGAGCTTCCTTCTGAACTGACCCAACAAACATTGCGGGGTTGGCATCCTCCGGTACCACAATCTTGCTCAAGGCCTCAACCATAGCCTGTCTATGCTCCCGAGATGCACATAATAGTTCCCAGATACTGACTTGTGCTCTAGTCTTCCTCAATTGCCTCAGCACTATATCCCCTTCAGTATTTTCTGCAGCCTCAACCACTTCTCTACCATCTGTCAAAGCTTCCTTACCCTTTTCCGCCATATCACTGTAAAAACGACCGCTACGTGTCATCCCCTTACTTCCTCCTCATCACTGCTAGAGAAATCAAGCCAAAAGTTCTTCTTCTGCTCAAACTCATCCTCACTAGTGCTATCCCAGATTCCCAGGCAAAAGGCTTGAGGGTGAAAGGAGTTTAGGACAAGGTCTTCTGGAAGGCCAGAATTGATCATATAGGCTGGTGGTGGTACGGCACGGTAGTTGGGCAAGGGGTTTCTGTGTGTATCGGGCTGTTCTGTTTCTGGGTTGGGTATTTTCTTGGAGTCTATTAGGTCTTGGATTTCATGGCGGAGTCGGGCGCAGTTGTCGGTGTCATGGCCTTTTTGTTGGTGGAAGTGGCAATAAAGGCTTAGGTTAATATGTGGTGGTAGGGGATTGGGTAATGGTTTGGTATCCAAGGGTTTTAAAAGCCCTTGCCTCTTCAACTTCTCTAGCACCTTAGACAGGGGCCTTCCCAAGTTGGAAAACTTCCTGTTCCGGATAGCAGCAACTTCAGCAGAAACGGGCTTTGTTCCCGATGTTCCCCCAATGGGCCTCCTGTTTAGACCATAGAATTTTCTATTCTCGGCCTCTTCTTCCTCAATATCCATGACAGTTTCCCTCAACTGCCGAAAGTCTGCAATCATGGAGGTCATCCTCCTCAACTTGCCGTAAATGGAGGGCTTGGTGCCCTTGATAATCATCTTGATCTGATCCTTCTCCGAAGGCCTGGTCTGCATTTTCAATAACTGACTCCTCCATCGGTCCACATACTCTTTAAAACTCTCCTCCGCTTTCTGCTTAACATTCTCCAGATCACGGAGTGACAAATCGATCTCCAAGTCCGTGACATATTGCTTCAGGAAAGCATCGGCCAACTCCCTCCAATCTTCCTTTACTTTCTTCTCCAAACTGTGGTACCATACCACGGGAGCTCCTTCAAGCGACATTCCAAACATTTTCTGTACCTGGCGCTGAGATAAGCCAACTGAACTCATGACTGATACAAACTGTCGGAGATGCACCCTCGGATCCCCATTCCCGTTGAACTTAGCCATATCCGGCATCTTGAACTGTGCAGGCAACTGTTCCTCAAAAGTCAAAGTGTCATAATCCAGCAAATCCTCGTTCTTACCCCTCATCTTGCGGGTAACCGACTCAACCTGATCCCGAAGTTTCTGTAACTCTGTCTGAGACCCAGATACTCTGCCTGCTGCATACTCTGCCATATCATCATCAAAAGCGGGGATATCATCCCCCAATCTGTTCGGAGATTCCTCTTGCCTCACATCCCCAGAATGAACCCCGGCACGAGACCCGCTATACCAGCCATAGCAGTAGTCAAAGCCTGCAACTGTTCAGTGATCTTGGCGAGACCATTCTCTAACTGATCCATACGGGACACCTCATTATCGGATTCACTCATACTTGTTCTTTTAGTGAGTCTGGTTCCTTCTCTAACCCAAACGGTATCTATGGTGTCTTTTAAGACACAGAGGATGTTAACAGGGTATATGTATGCATGATATGCATAAGAGATATTTAACATATATTAAATCAAATAAAATTCTCAAACAAATCGGCCTATTATCATTTTAGAAGCTTTTGGGACAACTGTCATAAGGGTGAACCCGTCCCAGTTTAAATGGCCCAACGAGTTCATGTCTTATGACAAAGAGCCCAACTAAATCCAAATGATAATATTCCGAAAACAAGCACAAGGTGGCCCATCAATCACTTAGAAGCTTTTGGCCCAATAGTCATGAAATACGTTCTTGTCCCAGTTTAAATGGCCCAACAAGTCCATATCCCATGACAAATGGTCCAAATGGATCCAAACGGTGATGTTCCCAAACATAAGCATAGAAGGGAGATAATGCAAACATAACATAATAATTTTCACATAATGGCCCATCAACATTTCAGAAGCCTTGGGCCTAATAGTCATACAGTACGAACTTGCTCCAGTTTAAATGGCCCAGCAAGCCCGCATTTCTGACAATAGTCCAACTGCATCCAAATGAAGATGGTCCACAAGCACATACTTAAGGAAATAATTGTTACTTTAACCATACAAACCAGTCTATGGGTGGATTTGCAAGAGTATGGACAAAGGCTCTCACTGGCGAAGGATAGCCCACAACTAGGTCTCCCCACTCAAGGGTTCAAGCGACCAAGTGAGCGTATCCCTTTTTATACACTAAGGTACGTGCCAATGAGCTATGGTGTGTGACGGACTGTCAAATGGATTTCCCGTTGTAGATTCCCCAGAGGGAAGGTGGAGCGAGGCTCACTTAAATACCCAAGCCTCTTAGGCTCTTATCGCTTGGTGTCAGGAATAAACAACGAGTCCTCCAAATTAGTCCATCACAAAGGCTACGAGTAGATGGTCATGTAGGTATCCTCACAGCTTTTCCTTCTAGAAAGGTAGTGAGTGAAGGAAGACACCAAACCATTACTTAGCCTCAAAGTGCCCTTGATTAAACCCTCACTTATCCACTATAGACACAATTAAAACATAAATCCACTCATTACAAGACAATATTTCGGGGCCAATTCTCATAGATCCCCAGTGGAGTCGCCAGACTGTAGGACACAGGACCTGGGCGACGCCGTTCCTAGGCTCGCGGCACTAGTTTGGGAAGTACTGAATAACATGGAGTCGCCACCCGGTGTGAACCGGGACAAAGATTTAAGGCCGCACTCACCCCTCGCAAGGGAAGACCTCAAACCGTTGGGTTCGGAATGGTCCCTTACTCATGTCACTTGTAATGAAAGGATTTATGTAATAATTTAATCAAGTTTAAGTAACACTTATTTTCCAAGAGTATCATGCTTCTAAATTCTCATGTGAAAATAAAACTTATGTACGCATTTCGCATATATCTTACATTTAAATTTGCATGCTTAACATATATCAAGATAGCAACTACCATAACAACTTTACTTGCATATTACATTCAGGGAAAACACAAGCACACATATTAACCATACAAGCACACATGTTAACCATACAAGCACACATATGGACAATTTTCCAAGTGGTACGTGGAATTGTAGCCCAAGTACCAGACCGCACTACCGTCCATTCGGAATCGGCTACGGAATTTACGTCTGGGTTTCCATCCGATATACCGCAAGAAATAATACTCAAATGTTATCATGACAAAGCATATGAATTGTAATACATTAACATATTTATATTTATACATGTGGAGATAACTACTAGGAAGACTATGCATGAAACCTAATGAAGATGACTCGATTCAGTGGGTGCGCGTTCGTGTAGCGTTCGTAAACGCGTTCGAACGGTAAACAGAAGGTTCGCGTTCGTGTGTGCGTCCGAGAACGCGTTCGAACGGAACCAGACCTGATGCATTATGAAACTAAGACAGTGGGTGCGCGTTCGTGTAGCGTTCGTAAACGCGTTCGAACGGAAAACAGAAGGTTCACGTTCGTATGGCGTTTGTTAACGCGTTCGAACGGAAATGAGACAGAATGCTCACGTTCGTATGGCGTTTGTTAACGCGCTCGAACGGAAATGAGACAGAATGCTCGCGTTCGTATGGCGTTTGTTAACGCGTTCGAACGGAAATGAGACCTGACACATGATAAGGCAAAAACACATGCGCGTTCGAGTTGCGTTCGTAAACGCGTTCGAACGGGAACAGACCTGATGCATGAAATGGGACGCAATATATGAACACAAAATAAAAGGGCGCGGCGAGAAGTACTGCGTAAAGGTGACCTTTTGGGGCTCTTGATCTCTCAAAGAGAGGACCTTTAGACCAACATACTAAGCCCATGCGCATCACATCACACATACAAGAATAGAACCAATCATATCAACCAAGTATGCCCGATTGAACACATCTTACATCCAATCTGAACACACATCAACCGGCGCGGCAAAGCATCGTGGTAACGGGTTTTAACCCCTCCCCATAAGGGATCTTTCATTCCACTTACTAAGCCCATGCGCTTGATTGAACCATACATAAAAGATAATAATGTCAAACTAAGTATGCCCGATTGAACGTATCTCGCATTCAACCGAACACACATCAACCGGCGCGGCGAAGTAGTGTAGTGTCACAAAGGTGGCCTTTTCGGCTCTTTGTCTCCCAAATGGAGGACCTTTGGACTAACTCACTAAGCCCATGCGCTTGGTTGAATCATGCATAACTAAACAACATATTGAATTCAAGTAAAGAAAACTAAATAAACAAAAGCAACACAACAAAAGAAAGATGGTGCCGTTTACCCAAGCGGTACGTGGAGTTGTGGCCCGAGTACAGATCATATTACCGTCCATTCGGAATCGGCTATGAAATTTATGTCCGGGTTTCCATCCGATATACCGCGAGAGTTGACACATCTCTCATTCATCCAATACCCACAACATACATCATACACAACGGATACCACAAATACAGAAAATATAATCAATATAAATGACCAGAAAGTAAAATGAGAATAAGTGTGAAAGATACCCTCAGGTCTAACCTTTTAAGCCGTCTCTCGAACTCGCGTTCCACGGAAATCGAAAGGGGGTAAAGCTCCGCAACTTTCTGGTCCACTGGTTCAACGTCCTAGCTCACTGCTTCGCTGTTTTGCTTACGGTTCGAACTCCGTTCTGCTCCTATTTGGCTTCTGTCTTGCTGCTCCCTGCACGGGCCACCTGTTTTAACGTTTCCAATAAACTATTCCAAGTTTGTGTGGGTTCTTAGTGCAATTATATGTGATTATTTTTAAGATTATCTATGCAGTTTTTATGTTACTGTTTTTTAAGGATTTGGGCTGCTGTTTTAAGGTAATTCAGGGACTGTTTTTTGAGTGTTTGTTAGGGGGTGTTTTAGTGGTTGTAAGGGCTGCATGGGGGGATGTGTTGGCTACAGAAATTCGGCTATGGAGGGGGTGCAAGGGAGATGGGGTTCACGGCTAAGGGGGATGAGATGGAGAGAAAATTTTCTGTTTTGATTTCTTGCTTTGGCCGTGAGTCTTGGTGTGTTTCTAGGGCTTGGGCGTGACTTAGGTTGTGTGAAAGAGACCAATGCCTTTGGTTAGGGGTTGTTTATATAGAGAAGGGTTAGGGGTTCACCTTGTCTCCAAGGAAGGGATTTGGTGCATTCAATAAAGATATGATTTAGTGCTAGGTAAGGAAAGCAATGGATTTGATTGGGGGACATGTCTTGGCTAGATTAGGAATACAATATATTTGATTGGTTAGGATTAGGCATTTAATTTGTTAGATTAGGAAGTCAATATGTGATTGGCTTTAATTGGTTAGGATTGATTTTAATTTGGTATGATTATATTTTGATTTAGTATGTGATTTGTTTAATTTAGGCATGATTTTAGTTTAAGTTGGTAATTGTTTATTTTAATTGGTAAATGGTTTAAATGTTTTATTTTAATGTTTAATATTTAATTTAATATTTATTTATTTAATTTGGGATGTGTTTTATGGGCTTTGGGGAGCTAAATGGGCTGGGGGTGGGGTGAGGCTAGCAGCAAAACCAGAATTACCGGCTCCGTTCGAACGCCTCATCGCACGCGTCACGAACGTCCGCAATCTGCACGAGGTTCGAACGAAGTAACGAACGCAGCACCAATGAAGACAGTGAGCTTGTTTATCCTGAATTTCCCCTTCCGATATCCGTTTCTCGTGGCTTTCATGACTCAAAAGGTAGTGCCTCCAAATGAGGCTCATCATCGGGTTTCACATGCGAAAATGCAATGCCTACAGCACCTTTACTGCGTGATGTGACGGAAATCCCTTGGGAAGGTTCTACTTTCGGCGGTGTCAGAATGGTATATGCTCTTTTGGATATTGATTTTTTTTTTTGGAATTTCGGGAAACCCCTACCCATCTCATATGAGGTTTCATTGGACCCCGGTCTGAGTGGATAAAACCCGATTCTGTCCCAAACTCTTACAAATGTTGCTTCCATGAGTTGAACCCTGATCTCCCAAATGGCAGGTCAAGGCTCAACACATTGGACCAAGCACTTGGGGACTTGGATGAATGTTATTTTATTTATTAGATGTTTAAAATTCAATAAATAGAAATCTAGATTTTTTTTCCGAATCCGGATATTTGAAAACCCAAATATGTAATAATCGCATCCAAATTTGTATAATTTTTTACGAATCTGAATCTGTATTTTGTCATCCCTACTTATCATACGAGGGAATTAAATATAAATAAAAAAAATTCAAGACTTCAATTGATGAGATTGATAAAAATAAAATATTATGTATTGGAATAATGGAATTCGATTACCTCTTATTTTTCACGATGAAGGGTTAACCGGTTAAGCCATCTAGAACATTCATTGGGAATAAAAATAAAAATATTATTATTTTTTATCTACACTTGGAATAAATTTTATTCTTAATAATATTTTATTTAAAATAAATATTATTGGAAGTATATAGTTCATATAAAATGGCGATCAATTAAAATGTGAGTTTGAAAAATATTTTAGAGGGTTGAAAATAGCTCTACCTACAAAATAAAATAATTAATATAATAAAAGCACCACCATGTAGTCAAAAAATTTACAATATAATGGAGATATCACGTCATTGACCGGTGCGTAAACACACACGTATAACGCAAGCGCACGTATCGTTCAAGTAGTATAAAAAGTATCGATCCCACGAGGACTTAAAACCTTTGCTATTAACTTTTTTATGAGGTCAAATGTTTACAAGTATCTAATAGATTGATTGTTTGATTGGGTGGTGACTTTAAAATTTAAAACAAGTAAATAAAATTTCTTGAAAGTAGATTGAAGAAAATTCAAATTTATAAAACTATCGAGGGTTGTGAATCATTCCAATATCTATTAAAGATGAAGTGGTTATCTTACAGTTGGGTAATATATTAATTTATTAACCTGGAACACTAAATTATGTAAAAGCCTCTTCCGATGGTCGATTACAAATACCCAGTATAACCCAATTGAACCATATGTGTATGTCAACCAAATTACCTGGATTCATTAAGTTTAAGTTCCAATTATGGCTACCCCGCCCGACAGGTATATTTCTATCCTGTAAGGAAATCTATTAAATGGTTATCTATCCTCAAGGAAGATCGTGGGCTATTGAGTCTAAGGTCTTTAACCTAAAATCTCTTTTCCAAGTTCATTTTAAGTTTACCTAATCAATTTTATTAATGGTCAGTTAATAAAAAACATTAAGATTAAGACTCAATAAATAAACATTTATATTACCCAAGCTATAATCTAACCCATTATAAACCGGTGATATTGGATTTCATCACAACCCCAGATAACTGGCTAAGTTACGACACATATTTACGGGTAGTAAAAATTTAAATAAAATAAAAGACATAAAGTAAAATACTGAAAATTAAATACTGAAAAGTAAAAAACGTAAAAAGTAAAAGTAAAAAGTAAAAAGTAAAAAAAAATAAAAGTAAATTACTGAAAGTAAATTGCTGAAAAGTAAATTACTGAAATTAAACAAAGTAAAAGTACAATAAAATAAAATGTTGGGGTTAGAGGATCAACTTTTATTACTACTATTTTAGATATCTCCCTTAATATAATATATTAACTTTACGTGAAAATTACCAACCAGCCATAAAGGCGGTATCCTAATTAAGTCAAATTAATAATTAATTACCAACCGACCAACCAGGCGGTATCCATACTTAGTCAGGTTAAAACCAATTTATAATTAATTACCAACCGGCCAATATAGCGGTATCCTCATTAAGTCAAGTTTTAAATAGTTTATATATTATAATTAATGGAGATTAATCTAAATAGCAATAATAAAAGCTTTACATTTCACCATAGCAAAGGGGAATTACCTCCTCATTGCTTGAAAAATAAAAACTGCAAAAGTAAAGAAAGGAAAAGATTGTGCGTAAAAGTAAATTGCGGAAAGTAAAAACTGAAAAATAAAGAAAAGAAAGTGCGAAAGCGGAAATTAATTACTGAAAGCTGTAAATAAACAAACAAGATACAATCTTCTTATTTATTCTTTAGGAATTTCAAAGAAGAAAGTATGAATTTTACAAATGAAATGTATTGGTATTTATAGGCAAAATTTTGCCTCCATCAAATCATCCATCAAATTCTTCACCAAATCCATTATTAATTTCTCCACTAATTACTCCACCAAATCCATTATTAATTCCTCCACTAATTTCTTATCATGTTTGGTGATGATTTGATAATTTTATTATTTATTTATTAATTTATTTTTTTTGCTTTGAAAATGATTGAAAATGACTTTAATAATTACACACAACACACTTCTGGATGGTTCATCAATTTAGGTCATGAAATCTTCAAAATTCGAAAATATTTTGTCTTTCAAAGTTGTAGATATTTGAGTCTTCTTTAATCTGACACTTGAATCAGCTCAATCTGATATCAGAGTAAAACGTTATGCCCAAAATACGACAGATGTGCAAAATTGGAATTTCCAAAACTACATTTTGTCAAAAACGCCATTTCAAGTTTCCAATCTCCAAAATTAAAATATCAAGTCTCATAATTGCCCTTATTTGACCCGTATTTTGTCCTAAATGATTTCATTGAGATCCGATATTATTTTATCTGAAAAATAAACTAAAACACATCAAAACGTTCATCAAACCCGAGAAACTAAACAAAATATTAAGTTAAAGGGGCGATAAATATTGATATATTTTCCGCTCATCACACCTCCAAACCTAAAATTTTGCTAGTCCTCGAGCAAAACAAAAAAAAATAAACTAAGCCACTTTCGTAGGGATCACAATTGCATTTAGCGTATGCAACAAGCCTTTTAACCCCTAGGTGTCCCTAGTGGACGAGTTGTAGTCTCGTGAGGGTTTACAGCAATGATACCCACAAACATTTTACAAAAGTAAAAAGGTAGTAAAATTAATGCACACAAAAGCAAAAAGACGAGAGAAAAAAGAATAAAGAAAGTTAGTGACTAATCAGGTGAAACTTCTACTCCAAGTTACTAGTTGTTTTGTTTCATTCTAAATTAATGAATAAGTAAATTCTCCGATTATATTTACCATTCTCCATATACACAGCCAACAAAATATTAAACAACTCATTTTTGCCCACAACAGTCATAAGTGTAGTTGATAAGAGAATAATATTTGTGTCCTAAAGTTTTATCAGAATTCACACCTTTTTGCAGCAATGAAATAAATTTTCTGATTTTTCTGATTTTTTCTTTGATTTTTCTCTATTTTTTTATTTATATACAATACCTTCTGTCTATGTAGCGAGCTTTAGGTCGGTGGCACCCAAACCAGTTGGCTTTAGGGCACCAGGTGTTAAGACACCCCTACGGACTTAATTACTCAGACTTTAGATATATATATTTTGGAACATCCTCGATCCATGTAGCGAGCTTTGAGCCAGTGACTCCCAAACCAGTTGGCTTTAGGGCACTAGGTGTTAAGACACCCTTACAGACTTAATAACTCGGATCTCTGATGTTTTTTTTTTACTCCATCACTTTCTCAGATGCTTCCTCCATTTAAACTAGAAAACTGAATATTACAAACTTTTCAATTATAGCTCATGTCTGTATGTTTCCATGTATGTTGATAATACCTGTCAACTGAGCATATGAAGATCCATTTTAGTCCGTTTTATGGAGAATTTACAAATTAAATAATTTAAAATGAAATAAACAAAAATTAACTTGTTTCGAAATATGCTTGAGATACGTCTCAGGAGTGGAAACTCCTTACTCAGCTATCTCTTACCAATTTCACCTTTTTTTTAGTCAAAATAAAAACACAAAAACGCAAAGTATTTTTGTAATTTTTGATAAATTTTCAATTTTTTTGTATTTTTCGAAAAATTTTGAACTAAAAATAAAAACAACACACAACTAAAAAGAAGATACTAATCAACTAATTCCCTCCCCCAAACCTAAATGAGACATTGTCCCCAATGTCTTAAACAGTAGAAGCAAAGTTTTGAAGATAGTACCTGGTTAGCTGAAATTCTACACGAAAAGTTAAAGGTTAAGATCCAGATTAACACGACTCCTCTTACCACGATCGTCCTCGGACCAATTTATCTTTGAAAGGATATGGTCAACTTGTGGTTCATAAGCTAAGATTTGGTCAATTAGATCCGGAGCAGTTCTGGCAGTAAAGAGGAGTTCTTTCATAGGTTTTGACACGAACCCATTTCTTCGAGCATCATCAAGAAACACACAAAGAAAATCATAAAATCCTTCAACGTTGTACAGTCCAAGCGGTTTCTGGTGTATGTTCAGGTTCGCCCAAGATAACACTGTAAAAATTTCCTCCAATGTACCCAAGCCACCTGGCAAAGCAATAAAAACATCAGTACGGTTAATCATTTCTACCAATCGTTCAGACATACCTGGCACGATCAGTTCCTCTTTGTTTGATGGTTCAATAAGATTTGCCTCCGCCAAGGGTTTTGGGATGATTCCCAAGACATGACTGCCTCCTTTCTGTACGGCTTTTGAAACGATCCCCATAAGTCTAAGATCGCCTCCGTCATATACTAAGTGCATATTCCTTGCAACTAAGAGTCGACCCAATTCATGTGCTGCTTCTACGTATTGTGGCTTAACACCAACACTAGTACCGCAAAACACACAGTTGTTTTCAACTCGTCTTCTTGAAGTGGCTTTCATGTTTTACTCTGGATGTCTGCCAATCGGACCCGTGCTTCAATAATCCAACGAATGTCAGTAGGAATACCTTTGATCATCAGTAGTCTCATCCGTTCCAAACGAGCTTTGTAAACTTTAATCAGAGATTTTTGAGGGAGAGAAGGAAATTGCTTGTGAAGATTTGCGAGAGCTTCTTCCATTGTGAAATGACTTAATCTGCAAAAACTAAACACACCAAATTAAATCATACCAAATCACAATATAAAGAAAAATTGCATGGGTTGCCTCCCTGCTAGGGCTAAATTTTTCGTCTTCAGCCAGACGTGATTGAAATCTATCTGTCAATGAGGTTTCAGCGTTGTTTTGGATGTCTGATTAAAGAAAATCCTGTGAGCATTGCTTTTGAATGGTCTCTTCCAACGGTAAATGGGCAAAAATAATTTTGTCATATTTCGTGCTTGTGCTACCTTTTTTTATCTTTGTTGCTCCAGTGGTTCATGAAAAGAAATAAAGAAA
This sequence comes from Zanthoxylum bungeanum, assembly GCA_019454045.1. NCBI lineage: Eukaryota > Viridiplantae > Streptophyta > Magnoliopsida > Sapindales > Rutaceae > Zanthoxylum > Zanthoxylum bungeanum. Next base: position 383,490 of record SKCR01029750.1, read on the forward strand.
ATCGGAAGGTCTCGTATGGTGCTTGACCTTGAATGGAAGTTCCATTCTATCAACCTTCCAGGTGATATCTTTGATCAGTACTCCCCAAAACAGTGATGTTTCGCCTGAATGTCCTGGATCTTCAATTTGGTCTGACGATTGCTCATTCATTTGCTCTGTTTTTTGCTCCACCTTTTCTTCACAGATGTATTTTAGAATTTTCGCGTTCAGTTCTTCATCTGTCATCTGTGAAAAACATGATCCATAAGTGTCAACCTGATGATGTAAAGATGTTTCTGACATTAGGTTTTCATCCTCTGATACGACTGGAATGGATGGTTCAGGTAGATCTTCATCAAACATCATGGTAAAGCATGCTCCAAGATCTTCATTTTAAGGATTGAAAGTTTGATCCTCCGTTGTTGGTGCAGTTGGTATAAATGAATCAGCTTCATCCTCGTCAGAATCTTAATAATAAAAGTCAAATCGAGACTTTGTCGGTTCGGGTTCCTGAACTGATACCTCAGATTCCTGATACTGCTCAGCCTCATCCTTTTCTAAAGTGTCATCGTGAAATGCTTGGTCATCTGAAAATGCTTATTGAGGTATAAAGTTCTGGTTTTCTGTTAATTGTATGATCTGATCTGTCATTCTCTGTATAGATTCTGTTTGACTCTGAATTTGTGCATCTAATTGAGCTTCCCGTTCTTCGAGCCAAACATTGAGCATGTGAATCAACTGATCTTCCTCTGATGGTTCTGGTTCTTGATGAAAATCATAGGTGGATGGTGGATAAGATGGAAAATGTGATGGTTCTTCATACCATGAAGGATTTTGATAGCTCTGCCACCCTGGATTGTAGTTGTACTCGCAATAATCTCTCGGGTGGTTACCATTAGATATGTCACATCTCCCCATTACGTTCTGTTGAGCAAATGTAGTATTGCTTAGTTCTGGCATCCAGTGATAGTCGTTGGGCTACACAACATGCCTCAGAAAACGGGATTGTTGCTCCCAGATGTGGGGTGTATCTTCTTGTAAAGCATGTAATCTCTCAATCTCCCAATAATGTTCCATTTTTTCAATCACCTGAAAACACAATAAAGAAATAAAAATTACAGATAAAGAAAATTAGATACAAGTAAATTAGATAGCTTCAAAATTAATAACTCAAGAAAAATAAGTCCCCGGCAACGGCGCCAAAAACTTGACCGGTGCGTAAACACACACGTATAACGCAAACGCACGTATCGTTTAAGTAGTATAAAAAGTATCGATCTCACGATGACTTAAAACCTTTGCTATTAATTTTTATGAGGTAAAATGTTTACAAGTATCTAATAGATTGATTGTTTGATTGGGTGGTGACTTTAAAACTTAAAACAAGTAAATAAAATTTCTTGAAAGTAGATTGAAGAAAATTCAAATTTATAAAACTATCCAGGGTTGTGAATCCTTCCAATATCTATTAAAGATGAAGTGGTTATCTTACAGTTGGGTAATATATTAATTTATTAACCTGGAACACTAAATTATGTAAAAGCCTCTTATGATGGTCGATTACAAATACCCAGTATAACCCAATTGAACCATATGTCTATGTCAACCAAATTACCTGGATTCATTAAGTTTAAGTTCCAATTATGGCTACCCCGCCCGACAGGTATATTTCTATCATGTAAGGAAATATATTAAAGGGTTATCTATCCTCAAGGAAGATCGTGGGCTATTGAGTCTAAGGTCTTTAACCTAAAATCTCTTTTCCAAGTTCATTTTAAGTTTACCTAATCAATTTTATTAATGGTCAGTTAATAAAAAGTATTAAGATTAAGACTCAATAAATAAACTTTTATATTACCCAAGCTATAATCTAACCCCTTATAAACCGGTGATAATGGATTTCTTCACAACCCCATATAATTGGCTTAGTAACGACACATATTTACGGGTAGTAAAAATTTAAATAAAATAAAAGACATAAAGTAAAATACTGAAAATTAAATATTGAAAAGTAAAAAAAAAAGTAAAAAGTAAAAAGTAAAAAGTAAAAAGTAAAAAGTAAAAAAAATAAAAGTAAATTACTGAAAGTAAATTGCTGAAAAGTAAATTACTGAAATTAAATAAAGTAAAAGTACAATAAAAGAAAATGCTGGGGTTAGAGGATCAACTTTTATTACTACTATTTTAGATATCTCCCTTAATATAATATATTAACTTTATGTGATAATTACCAACCAGTCATAAAGGCGGTATCCTGATTAAGTCAAATTAATAATTAATTACCAACCGACCAACTAGGCAGTATCCATACTTAGTCAGGTTAAAACCAATTTATAATTAATTATCAACCGGCCAATATAGCGGTATCCTCATTAAGTCAAGTTTTAAATAATTTATATATTATAATTAAGGGAGATTAATCTAAATAGCAATAATAAAAGCTTTACCTTTCACCCCAGCAAATGGGAATTCCCTCCTAATTTCTTGAAAAATAAAAACTGCAAAAGTAAAGAAAGGAAATGATTGTGCGTAAAAGTAAATTGCGGAAAGTAAAAATTGAAAAATAAAGAAAAGAAAGTGTGAAAGCGGAAATTAATTACTGAAAGCTGTAAATAAACAAATAAAATACAATCTTCTTATTTATTCTTTAGGAATTTCAAAGAAGAAAGTACGAATTTTACAAATGAAATGGCTTGGTATTTATAGGCAAAATTTTGCCTCCATCAAATCATCCATCAAATTCTTCACCAAATCCATTATTAATTTCTCCACCAAATCCATTATTAATTGCTCCACTAATTGCTTATCATGTTTGGTGATGATTTGATAATTTTATTATTTATTTATTAATTTATTTTTTTGCTTTGAAAATGATTGAAAATGACTTTAATAATTACACACAACACACTTCTGGATGGTTCATCAATTTCGGTCATGAAATCTTCAGAATTCGAAAATATTTTGTCTTTCAAAGTTGTAGATCTTTGAGTCTTCTTTAATCTGGCACTTGAATCAGCTCAATCTGATATCAGAGTAAAAAAGTTTTGCCCAAAATACGACAGATGTGCAAAATTGGAATTTCCAAAACTGCACTTTGTCAAAAACGCCCTTTCAAGTTTCCAATCTCCAAAATTAAAATATCAAGTCCAATAATTGCCCTTATTTGACCCATATTTCGTCCTAAATGATTTCATTGAGATCCGATATTATTTTATCTGATAAATAAACTAAAACACATCAAAACGTTCATCAAACCCGAGAAACTAAATAAAATATTAAGTTAAAGGGGCGGTAAATATTGATATATTTTCCGCTCATCAGTCATCCGTGTAATAATTTAATAATTCATTGTCACGCGTACTAAAATATTAAAAAGCAATTAAAAAATAGATATTAAATCATACATCTCATTTACTAATTTATTGATAATAAAACATCATTCATATTTCTGTTGCACAAAGAATTACTCTTATATAGTCATCTACGTGGGGGAATACTTGCATTAATTACAACGTACCAATACCACCACTAGACCGGGCCGGCGGTTCGGTTCCGGTTCGGAACCGAACCGAACCGGCCGGTTTCCGGTTCCGCAAGTGTGGAACCGGAACCTTGAACCGGAACCGACCGGTTCGGTTCGGTTCCAAGACTTTTTTTTTAATTTTGAAAATTAATTAAAATAAATGAGATTAATTTTATAAATAAAAAAAATTATTACATTGAAGAGCTTGAGCTTAAATTTTAAAAAATTTAAGTTGCCTACGTATCCTCCAAGGGTGAGAGGAATTAAAGCTCACGTAATTCCATTACAATTTTAAGACATATCCCCTTTGTAAATTATAATTTTACAATTATCAATCATCATTATCAGTTGATCCTTCGGATCCGGTTCCGCTTGCACTTGTTGCATAAGCATTATCGAACAAATCTTCAAAATCATCAGGGACATCTTCTTGTTGTCTCAGATCAGCTCGAGTCCAATCATCCACACAAGTTGTTGCTTCTAGAGTGCTTGGATGTAATGAAGATCACATAGCTTCCAATATATTACCTCACAAGCTGAAGGCTTGCTCAACCGCAACTGTGGAAATAGGTGCTGCCAATATCTCTTTAGCAATAATAGATAAAACATGATATATATTTTGATGTCGGTTCCACCATTCAAGGATTTTAAAATTTTTACTGCATAAACTTTCAATAGAAAACTCAAAATTTGTAGATAAATAATTATCTAATTCATGGTTATTAGTTGTCGTATCCCTAGTTTTTTATTTCGTTGTAATAACCAACGATCCCCTACGCTAAGTCTTGTTTGAATTACCGGTTCGCTACTACTAGATTGACATAATGTTCCTAAGTTATATCTTACAATATAATCATTAAATAAAATAATTAAATCACTTCTTAATTTCGTCATTATGCTCGTAATATCAATTTCATATAATATTCCTAAATAACCATAGTAAGCTTGTAAACCACCATTCAAACCTTCTAATTTAAATATAGGATCAAAAACAGTAGCAATAATATAAAGTAAATGAATTTCTCTAAAATAATTCAACCATTTTACCTTCATAGCAGTAATGGCTTCCAACAAAACAATATCATTAGGGTCGTCACTGTCAACATGCTCATCGAGAGTGCAAACAATATTCAAACTCTCAAGAAGAAATAAATGTGCTGTAGGATAATAAACACCGCTAAAAACTAAAGTAGCATCATTAAAAACTCTTAAAATATCTAAAAAAAATTCACAAATATCCCATTGACTAGGATAAAGTGTGATATTTTGAACATGTTGAGAAAAAAAAACTACATAATGCATCTTTGTATTGAAATGCTTGACATAAAAGAAAATAAGTAGAATTTCAACGTGTTGGAACATCTCTTGAAAATTTAATCGGTTTAATACCATTTATTTTACAAAACTTGGTCCATTCTCTCCTAACTTGAGAATATGACCAAATACAGTTAAGTGCCGTTTTAATTGAATCAAGGAAATGTGATAATAACTTTAGTCTGTCTTGCACACATATGTTAAGGACATGACATGTACAACGAATATGAAAAAATCGACCCCCTAAATTTGGTTCACATAAGGATTTTAAATCATGAATGGATGAAATATTTGCAGATGCATTATCAAATCCAACTGTTAAAAATTTTTCTACTAAACCATATTCATCAAAAATTACCTTCATCATTCTATAAATATTATGTGCAGTATGTGGGTCATCAAAAACTCTAAATGCAATAATTCTTTTTTGCATGGTAAATGATGCATCAATCTAATGACAAGTCACACCCATGTATGAGTGTGTTTGCCAATGATCACTCCAAATATCAGAACATATAGAAATACGACTTTTCATCTCTTTAAATATTTCATTTAAAATAATTTTATCATCTTTATATAATTTGAAAATATGACGTTTTGTTGTGTTTCGAGTCATTCTACATGCAGCAGGGTTTAAAGCATTATGCACGTAATTAGTAAAATGAAGTTTTTCACCAAAGCTTAAAGAAAGATGTGTCATACAAGTTAATTTCGCAAATTCTTCTCTATTTTTTGCATCATAATATTTAAATAAATCTACACTACTCGTACTTCTACTAGATGATGAGTACCTGCCCATTTGAGTTTGCGTCGTATCAATGCCAAGTTCAACCAGATGATGTTTTTCCATGTGCTTGATCATATTGCCGTATCCACCAGAAAATTTATAGATAACCCCACAATAGTTGCAAATTGCTCGTTGTGAACCATCTTCTAGGCGTTCCAAATTAAAATGAATTTTGAAAATATCCGAGGACCGAGCCTTAACTTCTCTTCTCCGTGATTGTGCACTGACACTAGGGCCGCTCTCTTGGGTTGGCATATTTGACATTATGTTCTCAGATGAGCTTGCCATTTTTTTTTGAGAAATTAGGAAGAAAAATAAGAAAATTAAATAATTGCGAATGATAACAAATTAACAACTAAATGAATTGAGATTGAGAATAAGATTATAAGAGAATTGTATTGAAGTGAGATTGAGAATAAGAGAATTATAGAAAATGAGAGAGTTGAGAATTTGGTGTGATGAAATTATGAAAAATGAATCATATTTATAGAATTTTAGAATTTTTTTGATACCAAAAATGCCCCTAAATATAACCGTTTTATTACCGTTATTAGGGGTACATTAGTAGTTTACATTTTAAATAATAAAATTAAATTTATTTTTGAGCCCCCCAACGGCTACTTGGGGGTAGGGTTCATGTTGGAACCCTACGGTTCCAACCGGAACCGTAGATTCGGTGGAACCGTACGGTTCCACCGGTTCCGACCGGTTCGGGCCGGTTCCAGTTCCAGTTCCGAACCGGTCGCCAACGGTTCCGATTCCGGAACCGGAACCGTGGCCGGGTCTAACCGCCACAGTACAGCGATAACGCGTCTACACTCTACATCTCCTTGACACAAAACTGTCTTCAATATAAAATTTGTATAATTTTATTTAAATGTAGGTCCTTAAATTTAAATAGAACCACAAACAAACATATATACCTACCATCAATATTCTATTGAAATTCATTATTTTTCTTTGGATTAATTTCATTTTATCCCATAAATATTTTGACTATCTTCAACTCCACTATAACTTATTGAAAATATCAATTGATTTCCATCATCTATTTAAAAGATTATGATATATGATAATTGAAGGTCGCGTTAAGGGATTTTTTTTTTGAAATCGTTAGAAATTTCATCGTGAAACCATCATTTCCGGAATTAAATAGAACAAGTAAAATCCTCTGCTGTCTCATATTTTTATAAGAAACACACTATCTGAATTTGAACACAAGATCTTAAGGTGAGATCTTGAACCCCACACCGCGTTGAGAGAATTCTTTATAAAAAATAATATTTTTATCTTTCTAAGGTTAAACAGGTGGTTTGATATTTTTAACAGATTGAGTGTGCGGAAGAGAATCAAAATTTATGTGGAATAAAATGAAATTAATCATATTTCTTATAAAATCATATTTATAATTTCTCGAAGTTTTATAAAATGTAACAATTTACTATAATTCTATCACCATCGATGAAAAAGCGTTTTTTAACTCGAATATTTAACTAACCTTTTTTTTATTAATTTCAACAAATTAAAAGAAAATATAACTACCAAAATCATACTCAATTGTTTTGTTCTTATTATATATTTTCTAAGTAAAGAATAAAATAGAAATTTCAAAAGACACCAACGAAATCGTCAACAATAGTGACGTATATATATTAAATTTTTATATTTTATAAAACTTAGATATTGTAATGTTGTACATCAATATTTGTTTTATTTTTTTGAGATTATGAAAAAGACATAAATACTCATATGTTTAAGGCAAAAGATCTGATCTCCAAGTCTTAAGTTCGAATACAGGTGATGTATTTCTTATAAAAACTTGAAGTAATCAGAAATTTTATCTGCTCCGTTTAAACCCAGATCAGATAATTTAACGGCGGAAATTTTAACATTTCAAAAAAAAAGAAAAAAGAATTACTCATATGATAACAATCTTATAAATCTATAACAAACATTAGTCAAATCAATAATTTTATTAATGGAATATTGCGAATGGACCTGTATAAGATACAAACAATATCTTTTTAAGTATGGTTGATTTTTCCAAATATTGGGGACCCAATCTTAATAAAATTGAAGTCTCCAGTCTCCACTAACAGAGTGTTTTCGATATAAACAAAGAAAGCATAAGCCTGCGCTTCATCTATTTCTTGTCCAAGTTTTCGACCAAGTCAATGAGACCTGGTAAACCAATTCCCTTTTCTTGTTTGTAGATTTTACTCATCTGGGTATTTTTTACTCTCACTTTATTGTTGATTTGTTCCATTTTTGCTGAGCTTTGATGCTTTAAGCAGCTCTTATTAGTAGTATTAGTTGCTTGAGTTTTCTTTTGTTCAGAGTCTTTTAGTTTTTGAGAATTTTAGGGACTTTAAAAATCTGTTACTGGGTATTGGTGTTGTAGTAGTCAGATAGCTTTAGTCACTGATTGTGAATTTGAGTTGACTTTTTTGGGTTCTTTATTTTGTTGAATAAATATTGTTTCCTTAGTAAATGTTACAATTGATTATTATTGCAAAAAAAAAAAATGGTGAAATTTAGATTCTTGTTTATTGTATTAGTTATTATTAAAGCTTTGAAGTTTTGAAGCTTGATAGTTTTTTCCAAAATTTTGAGTAAAATATAAGGGGTTTGAAACGTAGTGATTTATTATTGGAAATTTGGATCTATTATAAGTTGTGTGAGAGAGGTGTGTGAATTAGATCTTGATGCAGAAAATTAGTGGAATTCTTTAGGAAATATTGAAGGTGGGATATGGGGAATACTTGTGTAGGACCAACCATATCCAAGAATGGTTTTTTTCAATCGGTTTCTGCTGCAATGTGGCGGTCTCGAGCACCCGATGTGTCAGTTTCGAATCATACACGTACTGATGAAGAAACTGTGACCGATGTGACATCGAAAGAACCTGAATCACCCTTGCCAGTTCAAAACAAACCACCAGAACTGGTGACGATGCCTAAACCGGAATCTAAACCAGAAACTAAACCGGAAACTAAGCCAGAAACTAAACTGGAAACTAAACCAGAACATCCTACAAAACCCAAGAAATCCCCAGAAATGAAGAGAGTGTCTAGTGCAGGACTCAGGACTGAATCGGTGTTTCACACGAGAACAGGAAATTTTAAGGAACTTTTCAGTTTGGGGAGGAAACTAGGACAAGGCCAGTTTGGGACAACATTCCTGTGCGTCGAAAAGGGAACTGGGAAAAAATATGCGTGTAAATCAATTGCAAAGAGAAAATTAATAACTGATGAGGATGTGGAGGATGTACGAAGGGAAATCCAGATAATGCATCACTTAGCAGGGCATCCAAATGTTGTATCAATCAAAGGAGCTTACGAGGATGCAGTGGCAGTTCATGTCGTTATGGAACTGTGTGCAGGTGGCGAGCTTTTCGATAGGATTATCCAGCGTGGGCATTATACAGAGAGAAAGGCTGCTGAGCTTACGAGGACTATAGTGGGGGTTGTGGAAGCTTGTCACTCATTGGGGGTTATGCATCGTGACCTTAAACCTGAGAATTTTCTTTTTATCAGTCAGGAGGAGGATTCACTTCTCAAGACAATTGACTTTGGACTATCAGTATTCTTTAAACCAGGTAAATAACGATTTCTGTTCTGAAAATAACCACATTTGTTTTCTTTCTCAATGTCTTTTTCATTTGCCATATTCGAAGTCGTTAAACTTGCTGAGCAGATTGCAGGTACCATATTAGAACAGCATGTACAACACAAGCCTTACATAAACCACATAACGTCATTTTCACATTGCATCTTATGTCTAAACTTGCAAGAATTGGAGTTATTTAAAAGCTTCTATTTTTCATATAATAAGCTTCAAATAGATAATTATTGAAACTGCTTCCCGCTTATTGAATGAGCACTGTTGGAAAGAGGAAATACAGATTTTTTTTAGGTGCTTAGCTAGTTGGTTTGAATCATGGGGTTCTTTTATTAATTGCTTCATATCCATGAATTTATTGCTAGCATTAGCTTTCTATTGCTCCTATGATTTTACTTCTCTTTGATCATTTGACAAGCCATAGAAGTATATTTGACTTTCCAATAATTTAATTAAGAGTTGATGGTTTCTCCATATAGGCGAAAAGTTTACTGATGTGGTTGGCAGTCCATATTATGTTGCCCCAGAAGTTCTTCGAAAGCGTTATGGTCCAGAATCAGATGTTTGGAGTGCTGGTGTGATCCTTTACATTATCTTAAGTGGAGTGCCTCCTTTTTGGGCAGGTGAGAATTAAGTATTTCCTAGTGGAATTAAACTCTTTTAAGTTCTTAATTTTTTGAATATATATATCCTGATATGAACTATTGTTAACTGATTGTAACTGTTTTCCTTTTATTTGTTCCTTCCTTTGCTTGTATCTCACAGAATCCGAGCAAGAGATATTTGAGCAGGTCCTGCATGGTGATCTCGACTTTTCATCAGACCCTTGGCCCAATATTTCTGATAGTGCAAAAGATTTAGTGCGGAAAATGCTTGTTCGAGACCCCAGAAGGCGACTAACTGCTCATGAAGTTTTGTGTGAGTTTTTTTCTGTTGTCTATTTATTATTATTATTATTTTTTTGATAATTTGTTACAATCTACATATATTACAATCTGGGGTCTACTGGGAATCTAAATGTATACACTTATAGGACAACCTAGAGGTCTATTGAGCATAGCTTGGAAATTTGTGTCTACTGGAGGCGAGACCTCTACCCCCTACACCTAGGGAGATATGTCTTCCCCTACCCACATTTTTTGGATGGAAATTTGTTTGAGTCCCTATGAGGGGACTTGAACTTGTGCCTCAACATTGGTGATGCTTGAGGGCACAAGCCCACCACTAAGCTAAGGCCTTAGTGTCAGGTCTGTTTATTTGTTAGTTCAATAATTATTGTTTGCAACTTGTAAGCGTGACTTGATATTATCTAAGGAATGTGCTTGAGTAGAATTCCTACTCACCTTGAGGTACCATATCTCATAGGGCATTGAAATGCATCATCATTCTGGTTCTATTTTTGACAATGGAAATCCAAATTGTTTGTTCTTTGTCAAGCTTAGATTCTTTGTTCGATAATGTTTTTTTTCATCTGAAAATAAATAAAAAATAAAAGAGGTCAGAGATTGAATACAAAATATAATGTTTTGAATGCTAAATTATAATCCTCTTGATATTTAGCTACGTGGCTTTTTGTGAATGCAAATGACAAAGTCTTCAACAGTTTTACTAAAGAGAGAAAATGGATACTCTTGCTACAGGAAAACAATAACAGCTTCATGAATTTTAAATATTGGAAAAGATATGAATTCATAGTGGTTTATTGCTCTCATATTTTTTTTCAAAATGTTCTTTTTGGTCTTCCCGCTGATGTGATTTTCTATGTAACTCAATTGTTAGGATCCTGAAATGCTGAAATATCTACAAGGTAGTTAGTTTCTTTCTCATTCTACCTAGGTATGCCATCCTACCTCTGTTTATGTCGGATATAATAAACACTAATTCGTCCTCATCATAAAACTCTTGGGAAGATCCTGGTTGGCTGCTTATGTTTTGCTCTGACTCGCTGTCTTTTAGAAAGAATAATAAACTGATTATAGTTTTTCTTATCCATTGGTCTCAGGTTGAGATATTTCTTTCTGTGGCTAATGTGTAAATAAATTCCTTGCAGGCCACCCTTGGATACAAGTTGATGGTGTGGCTCCTAACAGGCCTCTCGATTCTGCTGTCCTTAGTCGCTTGAAACAATTCTCTGCTATGAATAAGCTCAAGAAAATGGCACTTCGAGTGAGTTACTAGCTTGTGTAGATATCATCTTTGAAATTCTTAGCACTTCATGTTTCAGATAATGCCCATATTTATTACATCATTCAACCTCCGATGGAAAATATTATTTTGGATTAAAAAAAGATGAATTTCTTTCCCTCTTCTCCTAGATCATTGCAGAGAGCCTATCTGAAGAAGAAATAGCTGGTCTAAAAGAAATGTTCAAGATGATAGATGCAGACAACAGCGGTCAAATCACCTTTGAAGAACTTAAGGCTGGCTTAAAAAGAGTTGGTGCTAACCTTAAAGAGTCTGAAATTTATCATTTAATGCAAGCAGTAAGCATCGAATCAAATTTTTAGACAAGATTTCAAAATGTTTTCCTTTCCCCCCCCCCCCCCCCCCCCTCCTTTTTTGTTGTTTTTTTTTTTACTGTTTTCTTCTGTCAAAGATGAAAGGAGTTAGCATTTAGATAGTGAAATACTACTGTTGATAGTGAAGAATGATACGTGTATAACAGTAATCGTAATAAAATGAAAATGCATGAAAGAAAGAGTGCGGGGGTCAATGGAAAAACGGTTGAATGGAGTTTATTAAATTATTTCATTAATTGCTACTATGGTTATACAGTAGAAGTCTTGTTGAAATGAATAATAATCAGAAATCACATGAAGCCTATATTATCAGAAGATTATAATGTGTTACCATCAAGTTTTAATCAAGGGAGTCATAAGGTCTAGTAGTAGTTCAATATTGCTTCAGCATTTTTCCCTTTTCTGTTTTTCTTCTTCTTTCATTATCCTTGTAATACATAGATTGCACGATTGAAAGTCGTGGTGTTGAATAAAACTGTGGGCATTATCTTATGCCTAAATGAATCATAGAGTCCTTCTAAAAGAAGAGCTTGTGGTCTAGGTTGTTATCTAGATAAGAGTGTAGGAGGAACTAACAAGACCATTTAAAAATCTGGCTTTGTTCTTCACATAAATCATGACTGACTAAAGAGTGTGAAAAAAGAAGCTCCACATAAATCTTTCTATAGTTGAGAGTTAACAATCCCAAGAAATTATCTAAGAGCCATGTCAAAACTAATTAAATTAAATTATGAGATTTATTGTTATTCTTCTTTTTAACTCTTTCTGTTGGAAAAAACCAAAAACAGTAAAAAGTGAGCTTTAATCAACGAAATCGGGTCAAAAATCAAGATTTTTGGCATCAGGCGCCTGAGGCGCGCCTAACTCATTGGCATCAGGCGCACGTCTCGTCGATTATGTGCGCGCCTGATACATGTCGCCTTGCCTGGACACCCTCTAGGCGCAGTGGCTGGCACCTCTACCTAGGCGCGCATTACATTTTCGAATACATGTGAGGACATATGTAAACCATGCTTACACCATGACCTTCGTCTTTAATAAAAAATGTGCTTTGGATGTAGAATTCGTAATTTGATTTAAAAAAAAATCTTTGAGCATATTGATCTCGTGTTCATTTGAAAGATGTTTCCAATTGTTTTAATAAAACTTCTATACTTCCATTTGTCTTTCCCTTATATGTCTTTCCCTTTCTCAGGCATATTCGGCAAGTTGCCAAAGGATCTAAATAGACAAATGGATAATTCTTTTTCTTTGTGGCATAAGAATATGAACTAACTGATATGTGTTCAAGTGTCTCAAATCCACCTCATGTTATTAAATTGCAGGCTGACGTCGATAATAGTGGAACAATTGATTATGGAGAGTTCATAGCAGCAACATTGCATCTAAATAAAATTGAGAGAGAAGATCATCTATTTGCTGCCTTTTCCTATTTTGACAAGGATGGAAGTGGTTACATTACTCCAGATGAGCTTCAACAAGCTTGCGAGGAATTTGGCATAGAAGATGTTCGCCTGGAAGAAATGATCAGAGAAGTTGATCAAGATAACGCAAGTGATTTCTTTCATTTTAATAGGAAATTGCTACTAAATTATAGATGAGAATAAGTTGAAAGAGCCTATATTCCCTAGGTGCTTCAATTCTAGGATATGTGACATGCAAATCAACAAGAAGTTTGGTTTGGTTACTTGGCCAAGATTCAATTTCAGTCGTCATTTTTTTTTTTGGTGACTACATTAATACGTATTAAACACAAGTTGAGTGATTGAAAGTCTAGTAGGCTTTTGATTGGTGGCCCTTCTACTCTATCGATAAGTTAATGAGAGTAGTTATGCTTAGGCCATCTGAAACACATTCAAAGTGGTGGGTGGCTTCATGGTGTTTATCAAAATCTAAGATAAATGATCATGTCTTTTTTTCTTTTATCTATTTTGCAGGACGGACGGATAGATTACAATGAATTCGCGGCCATGATGCAAACGGGAAATGTTGCAGGTACCAACAAGAAGGGCCTGCAAAATAGTTTCAGCATCGGGTTCAGAGAAGCTCTAAAACTCTAATGGTGCCACGCAACGGTTGGTTGAATTCTCTTTCTGTTAATCTTGGTTAGTTTTTGAAGAACATATGGTTTTATAGTGACTAGTTACAAATGCAGCAGTCGAATTTGTTCAAATCTTCATTTCCACACTAGTTTTGCAACCATAATTAATGGGGGCTTTTCAGTGGCAACATGTTGTTTTTTTCCCCTCTCTATGAACACAATATTTTGTTTTGATTTCTCATAATTTGTTAGTACATATCTATATATAAAGAGTTGTCTCTTTCATTTGGTTCAATTTAAAAGATGCTAAATCTGATGGTATATTATTAATTTTTTTATTTTTTAAAAATGCTTAATCTGATAAAATAGATAAATATACTTATTGTTAAATCCAGATGTTATTACGACCATATTATATATCCTTATTTTTATGGGGACGCAAGTGAAGTGACTGCTTGGGAATTGTCATTAAATATATGAATTTAATTAACTCGTTCAATCAACACAAATCTTCATTTCATCCTCTTTAATTGGACCAAATAAGGTTCTAATTAAATTAAAATGAAACAAAAAACAAAAGATATTAAATTGGTTCACATTGGATTTCTCTTTGCATGACGGTTTCAAAGTTTGTACTCGTACCACATGATTCCCATAGAATCTATCAAACAACTGGCGTATCCCTTTTCAGACAGAATAAAATCATTCACGATTTTTAAATTACCTAACAAAATATATTAAAAATAAAATAAAAATATTTTTTTAAAAAAAAAAATTAAAATTTTACCCCTATTTTATGAGATTATAAACTACATATAATATAACTATACATTTTTTTTTAAAAAAAAGTACATTTAATGTGTTGTAACTCAAATTTTATATAAGGCTCAAACTATTTTATTTAGCATTCCTTTTGAGAATATTTTTTTAATTTAAAATTTAAATATACATAAATATAATATCTCATTTTTTTTATACTTACATTACATTTTTTTTAAAGATAAGGTAAGTATATTTAGAGGTGGTCACGGTTCGGTTCTACGGTTTCAAAAAGCTGGAACCGTAACCGAACTTCGGTTCGGTTCTCTATTTTTTAAAGGAAAAAAATTAAAAAATTTAGTTCGGTTCCATATTTTATGGAACCGTAATCGAACCATTTGGGGGTTCAGTTCGGTTTCGATTTTGGAACCATAACCTTACGGTTCCATCCGGTTCGGTTTTGGTTCCAAACCGGAACTGTGGCCGGGTCTAAGTATATTAACCAAAATGAAAAACCAACAACAACACATGGGCATATCCCAGAGAGAGCAAACTAAGGAGGACATGCCCTTTAAGCTAAGCAACTAGAGCCAAACAGACAATCTACAAAACAAACAAAGGTACTCAGAAAATGTCATCGGACAAATGTCAAAAATGATGAAGCCATCTATTATCATAAGATGATTTCACTTTCTTTAATAAATTAGCACGTGTCCGCACAGTAAATATAATATCACTATGAATCATACTTGGTGGCCAATGAGGCTCACCATGAAGTCGAGCATTCCTCTCTGCAAATAAAATAGATTGCAACTGCAAATGAAAGCCGAACAATCAAATGACACAACGAACCGCTACATACTGCTCCATCCATGAGACTACATGAGGCCAATCACCAGAGTGCCAAATAATACCACATTTAGCCAAAATAAAGGACCAAACCTGAGAAGAAAAAAGGGCATTGGAAAAAAAAGTGATCTACGTCTTCTCAGTATTACAACAAAAAACACATGTAAACCGATTTGAAATGCCAAAACCCATCAATTTGTCCTGACATGGTTTTATGATCTGTTTAGTATACATGTTCAAATAAAGTTTTTCAAGTAGAACTTTTATTAGTAGAATTTTTGATAATTTTTTTTTTTTTTTATGTATTTAGTTGTGAGTAAGAGTTTTATTAAAAATTATAAAGTATTTTAAATAAGAGTATTATTGGGCAAAATTTTTTAAAGCTCTTTTCCCAAAAACTCAAATTTTGAGTTTTTGTTAAAATAGGTAAAATAGTTTTTTTAATTTTCAAAATCTATATTTAAAATATAACTAAACATCATCAAAAAATTTGAAAAGAATTTTTGATATTAAAAAAAATTATCTTATCTCTACTAAAAGTGATATCAAATATATATTTAATATATGAGAACCGGCAGAATTTACTTTTAAACATTTATAAAAAAATATCATATCATATATATAAAATACATAGTCAAAACACTCGACTTATGATTGAAGTCAAAATTAAAAAAAAAAATAGAAAAGGAAATCATTACATTTTTATATATACAAAAAAATTAATTAATTAATTTTTTTTTTTTTAAATTAGAGGGACATGTGGACGTGAATGGCCCATTTTTAATCCATGTGATTAGGGGTGGCAAAACGAATCAACGAATCGAATTTGTATCGAATCCTAAACAAATCGAATCAAAATGTGATGGATTCGTATTCGATTCGTTTATTAAACGAATCCTAATATAAGGATTCGTATTCGGTTCGTTTATTAAACGAATCGAATATGAATATTCGTTTATTCAATGATATTATTTAATAAAATAATTTACATAAATATATACATGTGAAATATGTAATAAATATCGAAAATATTACATTTTCTATGATAGTTAGCTATAATTTCTCGAATCTTAATTGAAAATTAACAAGAACTAGTAAATAAAAATAATAAAACGAATCATAAACGAATAAACGAATCAATGAGCTTAAATTCGTATTCGATTAGTTTTATAAACGAATAGAATCAAATTGACCAATTTATTAAACGAATCCATTTTTTCAAACCCGTATTCGCTTTAAAGCAAATCGAATCGAACGAATAAACTAATCCTGACCCAAATTACCACCCCTACCTGTGATGATCTCTCTCTCACTAACTTAAAACAAAACACGGCACTTGCTTACTTAGATCACCACGACAATTAACGGTCCTACTTTTGCTGTCAGTCTCCAAAATATCACCATCCTGTCAATTTATCATTACTCATAACAAACATCAAACTGAGACAGCCGCACTGACTCCCCGCTCTTTCTCAGATAATAATATATTTCTCTCTCTCGAATATTTTAATTTTTTTTAATGCAAATACAGTTTTCTCTCTCATTCAATTAAAAAAACCCTAATTAGCAAATCCTCTCTTTCTTTTATCCCCAAAAATCTCAAACCCTAAATTTTCTCTCTCCTCTCTGATGGCGACGGCGCGAGACGAGAGCGGTTACGTAGCCGGAGGAAAGTTTAAAAAGCGACCATTTCGGAGGTCCACGCAAGCGACGCCGTATGATCGCCCTTCCACGTCTCTGAGAAAACCTCCCAATATCAATATCAATAACAATAATGGTTGGTTGTCGAAGTTGGTTGATCCAGCACAGCGGCTCATTGTTTCTAGCGCTCACCGACTCTTCGCTTCTGTTTTCCGTAAGCGACTGCCACCGCCTCCGCCTCCGCCAGGTTATTGTCTTTTTTGGTTATTGGATTGCGTTCGTTTATTTCTTTGATTGTTTTGTGTACTTTAGCGGCAATTCTGCTATAGAGTTTGATTTGAAAAATTCGTGTTTTTATTTTCTTTAATTATGTGCATTTAATGAATTATTGCGCACTAATTATCGCCGGGGGCGGGAAATGGTGAGGAAATGTGTATTGTTCTGCTTAGTTTGTTGAGATTTTATTATTTGATGTAGAAATAGTGTTGTTTTATTTAATTTTAGAAATATTTTGCTTGCTAAGGAACCTGCGGTCTCTGGTCTGCTCATGTGAGGTAGTAAAATTGATTCAGAATGCGTTAACATTTAGGTTTATGTTTATTTTATTCATAATATTTGAAGCAATTTAGTTGGCTCTCATCGCGTATGAATTCATTATTTTAACAGAGGCGAACCATGAAGAAACAAATATGGACCAAGAACAAGTCTCCACAGTAAGCTTGCTTTACTCCTTGTGTCGTCATTGTCTTTTTTTACCCCTACTCTCTCTTTTCAGTTGATTTAGAATAGAGTTTAGTAAAGAGTTTTCTTTCCATGTGGACAATTTTCGTATGCTTTAAAATCATTGGTATTTCACTTTCCATTCTCTATCGAGCAATGTTTAAAAATACGGATAACGTCATGAGGCCGTCGGCCTTTGAGGCGCGAGGCGGACCGTCTTGAGGCGGGCGCCTCAATGCGAAGGCCAAGAAAAAAAAAATAATTTCTGTAAATTGATGAAATGATGATTTTTGATTAATAATAAATTTATTTTAAATATTTAATAATTTAATAAATTAATAATTAATTATTTTAACTAATGATATTTTTGTAATCTATTTTTATTTAAATATTTATAATAAATTATTTTATTATTAATAATAAATTAATTCAATATCATCCATAATTAATTTTTTTGAAGATCACAATTAATGTTGATTAATGATATTAACAATTTATACATTATTTAAAGAAATAGTTTGGAATTGAGTTCATGCAAATCATGACACAATTTTAAATAGTTTTTATCGTGCATATATATGATAATAGTAATAATAATTTTCATTATATTTACAATACAATTTGATACGTGAATATCATTAAAAATCACAAAATCCAGTTCCTATAAAAAATACAAAAATATTTAATAATATATTAAATGATGTAGGAATTACAATAAAACAATTTTAAATTTCATCACACTTTACAATAAAGGTGTGAACCAACTGATACCATTCATTTAGTATATTATTAATTTTTTTATTAAAAATAAATAAAGACTACTTCTGAGATCTGGCGTGATCTCTTCTTCTTCTCCATTTCTTCATCTTCTTCTTCATTTCTGGTGATGAAACCAGAGAGAGAGAGCACTTCGTGCAAGAGAGGCAGAGAACTGCTTGAGAGAGAGCCAAAATCTGAAACTAGAAAGAGCTTCGTGAGGGAGGCAAAGAGATGCTTGAGAGCTTCGTTTTGCGCGAGAAGCTGCCTCCTCACTCCCCGTGGTGCGGGAAAACTGGAAAACATGCCAGTAGTGGACTCCTCGACGCAACGCCTCTTGCCGTATTTTAAAACAATGCTCTCGGGATGACCTAATTATTTAAAAGATCTGGTGTTGATATAGCGTGTTACGGACATAGCCAAAGTCCAAACTCCAATGTGCTGCTTGCAGTAGTTTTTAAGAGTAGAATTGTCTATCTGCACTTATGATAACTACTGAGTGAGCAGCCTTATCTTAAGCTTTAAATTTATTTTATTTTTTTATTTTTTTATTTTTATTTTTTTTTGGGAATGATATGCAACTTTTTGTTTAGCGTGCTCTATAGAGTTAGGATATTAACCCTACTCTATGAAATCTGTTTGATATTTCTTTTGTTTTGTTGCATGCAAATATGCCACAAAGGATCATGCTGGTGTTCAAGGAGCCATTGGTAGTCACAATGATATTAATAATAGTTCTGATAGAGGTGGGCTTATTGAGCTGGAGCAAATTCTGAAGCAAAAGACATTTTCAAGGCAAGTTACCTTAGGAACAATTTTAAATTGGCTTCAAATGGGAAGCTCTTTATTAAATTATTATGAAGTCATGCTCATTATGGGTTAAAATTTTATAATTGTCTGTATTATCCTAGTGTCTCTGACTGTGAAGGCTAACATTTGTTATGATGTTTTTATTACGTTCTTATATGTTATTCAGTTATTGTGAATTGAAAGCCCCGATTTGAGTTCCTCTATTGTATAATTTTTTTCCTAGGCAGTTTACTGTCACCATGAACCTTTTACTTGGAACATTTTGGTGATACCAAATAAAATGAATTCTGGTTGGTTCACAGATCAGAGATTGATAGATTGACTGCCCTTCTGCAATCAAGAACAGCTGAAGTACCTGTCGGGGATGAGCAGAAAAGCCCTGAAGTGAGCCCTTCAAAACCTGTGGTGCTTCATAACAGAAAGGAGGCACCATTGGATATTCCTTTTAAGGAAAATGGGATTGCGAACCAACTCATTTCGACACCTGTTGTGAGTTCAACAGTATGAAAGCTTGTCCATACCTTTTTTTCTTGTTGTTTTCTTAGATACAAGTGCTATTTGGTGGTATTGTGATCTTTCTCCCTCCCTCTCGCTATATTTTTATTTAAAAGGATAGAAACTAACAACAATTTGTTATAAAGAAAAAAAGATGGTTTTGGTGATCCTGTTTTAACATTTTTGTGGCTGTAATGTCTGTAGGTCCTTGATGAGGATATTGCTTTACCTACAGAGCTTGCAAAAGCTTACATGGGCAGTAGGCCTTCAAAAGTGTCCCCGTCAATGCTAGGTGTCCGTGGTCAGGCATTCAGAGATGAGTCAACTGTGTTGAGCAACCAACTATCAACTTCAGCTTCACCTGTTTTGTCACTTGTTCCAAGATCTTCTGCACATGTTAGCGTTCCTGAAAATGGTTTTGTAACTCCAAGATCTCGAGGCAGATCTGCAATATACAGTATGGCTCGAGCACCATATTCCAGAGTTCACTCAACTACTGTCTTCAAGGTCTATATGCCGCTGAATCTATATCTTATATGAGTTCTGATGTCTATTATTTTGCAAATATTTTATTTTTCTGCCCATTTAACAGGGTGATGGTCCCAAAATTGATACTGTTGCTGGCCTGTCATCATCTTCTCAGAGCACCTGGGAGAAAAACAGACTGACTGGTTCTAAACAAGGGGTAAAAATTAATTGCTTTAACCTTGTTTGGAGTCCTTTTAATTAATATCTATGAATCATTTTCTTCCTTGTTTTGCAGTCTCTGAAACGCAGAAGTACAGTCCTGGACACTGATATAGGCTCTGTTGGTCCTATACGAAGAATTCGCCAAAAACCTAACCTTCTATCTTCTAAAAGCTTGAGCTTGGCAGCTCCTGGAAGTCCTCATTCTGTGCGAGGAAGTGGTGTTGCTGATACTGTACAATACCCTTCGTCCTTTTTTCAGAAGCCACTTTTACCAAGTGAACCAAAGCATGGTCTTAAAAAATTGTTAACAGAAAGTGGGGATAGCAGCGTTCCTAGTACAAGTTCTACACCCATTCCCTCCAAGTCCAGTGAGATGGCTTCAAAAATATTGCAGCAGCTTGATAAGTTGGTCTCTTCGAGGGAGAAATCACCTACAAAGTTGTCACCATCCATGCTACACGGACCTGCTCTTAAAAGCCTGGAGAATGTTGATTCATCAATTTTCATTGAGAATGTTCAAGATAACAATAGATCAAATGGTTCACATGACACTCAGTTACCTGATGTTAGAGATTCTTCATCCCAGAAGCAGGACAATGTTGAGGAAAATGGTCCAACCAAGATTTTTTCTCCCAAGTTGATTCCTGCTGCTAATGGTGTAGATGCTGCTGGAATCATTAAGGATAATGTGCCTAGTACTAAGACGACAGATTCTGCCTTGACAAACTTCACGCCCCATCCACAAAAGAGGCACGCTTTCCAGATGAGTGCTCACGAGGTATGTTTTGTTTCTTGTTCCACCTCATCTGTTGTGTATACAGGTAACTATTTGAAGTTACTGTTGGTTTTTTTCATCTGTCCTCTCTTCTGACTGTTCATCAGATCTGAAGTTACCTTCCAATCCGATTTTATTTTTTAAGTTGTGTTTACTTTTTTTAAATGGGAGGTTCTTTGTTTTGTAAACCACCATTCAACTTTAAACCATCCCCGAGGTTATGATTAATGATGAATCAACAATATCAACAACGATCTATCCAATTTGATGGATCATAGCCACACAACACCAGTCCCACTGAAAAATAAATAAATAAGAGGAAGAAATTTGTTCTGGTCATGACGTGACATTTGGCTAAATTATTGTGATCTCTCTTTGTGGCGAACCTAGTATTATCCTTGTGGTTCAGCCAGCGATTGGAGAGGACCGAGCAACTAGGATGTTCCATGAGGAATATGCATGATTTTCTGAGTCATGATGACAATAATTTTGTTGTGGTCAAATCAAAGTGGTGTGTTTCTCTCCTGTAGGATTATCTGGAGCTGGATGACGATGACTATTGTAATGGGCCTCCATCTATGCCTTTGGCTGAAGGAAGAGACAAGCCGAATGCCTCTTTGGATGATAAGACCGCTGCTGCTGAAGCTATCACAGTAGAGAAGTCTCCAGCTTGTTCTGACGTCAAGGAAAAAAATCATGGAGCTATTGTTGCTGGAAAGGGCCCTGTGTTTGCCTTCTCAACTGTGCCTTCCCCCAGCATGACTGTACAGCCAGCTGAGGTAGTCACTTTGTCAACCATGGCTTCTAATAAAGTTGTAAATGAATCCAGTGGTTCTCCTATATTTAGCTTTGGGGAGAAATTTGCTTCACTTAAGGAATCAAATGCTGTTTCTCCCTCGTTCAGCACTGGCACAACATATGTTGATAAGGTTCCCCAGTTTACCGATGCCTCCTCGTCAGTAATTAGCGTACCTGCAACCTTTAAACTTGATGCTCTTTTGAATTCAAAGCCGGAAAGCTCAACCAGGTCAGTATACGTCTTTATTGATTATTGCGTATGAAGTTATAGTATTATATAATGTTTATTCATTTCTTGATTAGTTATTTATTACATTGTGGCAAGTATCATTGAGGATTCCTTTATCGCTTTTTTGTTCTTTGATTTTGATTTACTTTCACGATTAGGAAATATAATTATTATTAGGTGAGGAAAGAAGCATTACTGCTATAAATATAAAAAAGAAAACAATTCTCATGAGCCAATTAATTGGAATGGTTGAAAAATTTATAAGTTAATGATCTTTAAAGTCCTTGAGTAATTGCTTTGACAGGATTTCAACATGTAGTATTACTAATTATCCTGCACAAAAATTTTGTTGAAAGTATGACAAAAGCCACCTGGATGTTAATTGAAAGTGCTATTACAACTCAAGGATTTTAAGAGAAACCAAGGTGATATCCCATCTTCGTTCTTGAGATTTTCTTCCCCACATTTATCTCATATTCCTTGCTGAATATGGACAATTTTTTTTCCCACTAGGAGATAGAAGATTTAATGTGTCTGAGAAAAATAAAGGAATGTTTTAGGCATGGTTTTATTGTTAGACAGTTTTGGCATAAAGTAAAGGAAGAAATCATCTGACCCCTACTCCTAGATTTATAGAAGGATTTTATTATTTCCCCTCATATTTTATAAATTTTCAAATAACAAGAAGTTTACTTCCCTTGTCCTGTGTATTTATTACGTAATCCCTAATGTTTTCTTTTTCATTAGTCATTACACACATATGGGTTTTTAAAATATTGAAAATTATACTCCTGGCAAAAAGATGACATGTCATATGACAAGTATGACCTCAGAAAATCCATTAAAGAAACTAAAGAAAAAGATACTTATTTTGAAAGCAATATTTATAGAGACTAAAATCTATGCAAGTTATGGACTGAAATCATATATGATATAAGCTTCAATTAATTGGTCAAAAATACAGTTCATAGTCATACGACGATTCCCACCATCTTTTATTGAATGAGTACCTCATTTACTCTGAGACCAAGGTTGGAGCATTGTTGACTTGAAGAATCAAGATACTACTTTTGTAGGGTATATTCAAAGCCAAACTTATTATTCAATTTATGTGGCAGTCAAATTCTCATATGTTTATGACAGATTTTAAATTTTGACATTGTTCAAGAGTAGTTGCATGTCTCTTGCCTCATTATTATAGACCGTAACATCAGGATGAATTAAAACATTCTTCTCATGTTTTTGCAAGCTGCAAGTTGAATTTTCTGTGCCTGGGTGCAGAATTTCATTACATACTATTTAACTTTTTGCTTTGAGATTAGTATATAGTAGTGTACGTACGTGAACTACTGAGGTATCTTTAAAACATTCGTAAGTTCTTGTTTGTACCTTCTGAACTAGTGCACCAAATGTCATAGTCGTGCTATCAAAATCTTTTTACGTATTTTATTGATCATACACCTTGTTGCTTAATAATGCGATTATGCGAAAGATGATGTGATGATTATGGCTGTTGTGACTGCTCGCTAATGCATCTGATTTGAGCCTATGACCTGGTCTACTCACTATATAGCTCTGTTCAGCTTACACAGATAGTATTGGCTTTTAGTTGGATGCTGGCATGATACCACAAGTCATTGTTGTTTACATATCGGACTTTCTTTTTTCTTTAACACTGTTTTTATTGCCCCCTGACCAACTCTCCTTACTGCAATTGTATGTTCTGGACTTTGGTGTATGTATAATCGTTGTAATTTAGGTGAGTACTTTTTATATTGATATGTGCCCCAAAGCTTTAAAGAACTTCTATTTAAACCTATTCTCTTTCTTGCTTAATGTGCAGCCTTGCTTCTGATGCTGTTGGTGCGACTGATTCTGTGACAAAAGTGCCTGAATCAGATAAAGTTGATAATAGTCTCATTTTTAGGACACCTGAAACTTCACTTCCTTCAGCTGCATCCACATCATCATCAACTGCTAGCATATTTTCCTTCGCGGCACCTGCCAATGGTTCTACTTTAAACAATGGATCTCTTGCTTCCTGCCAATCTTCAACGTCTTCCCCAACACCACCTTTGTTTTCCAGTACTGGTTTCAATCAGAACTTGTTTAGTAGCTCCACTGTATCTCTTGCCACCACCAATAGTGTTGCCACCTCCGTAACCACTTCCTCAGCTACAGAACCTTATACTGCTGCTCCTATTTTCGAGTTTGGATCATCTTCAGTTCTATCAACCTCAACCTCAATCTCACCACCTTCTATCTCTGGCATAGAATCAACAGAAGCCAAGAAAAGTGAGACGAGCTTCGGCAATTCTTCCAGCATGCTCTTTGGGGCTTCATCTGCATTTTCTGGCACAGGATGCAGTACGTGCAGTGCCACATCATTCGCAAATACATGGACAGGAAGCAGCTCTTTTGGTGGTACATTGGAAGCCTTTTCAACCACTGGAAGTAGCACTTGTTGTGGCACATCATCGGCAACTACTGGCTCTGGAAGTAGCATTTTTGCTGGTGCATCTCTACCAATTACAAGCACTGGTAATAGTAGTTTTGGTGGTACATCTACAGTTGCAAACACTGGAAGTAGCATTTTTGGATTCAGTGCTGGGGCGTCTACCACTGCTGCTCCCTGCCATGGTCAGGCTGCTAATCTTTTAGCTGCCGGTAGTGCTCAGGCATCAGTCAATGCGACTAGTGTTGCAACTACAACTCAGAGCATGCCTACTGAATTTGGTTCAACTGCGTCGTCTACATCATTTGGGCTGGCTGCAAATCCTACTTTTTCCTCTAGCAGTTCTATATTTGGTTCTTCAACCTCTGCGGCAAAACCATTTGGTTCAGTTCCTTCCTTTGTTTTAAGTTCTTCTACTTCATCGACAGAAGCCAATTCATGTAGCTCAAGCAGTGGTACTACAGCTAGTGTGTTTGGTTCCAGTTGGCAAAGCCCTAAGACTCCATCATTTGGTTCCACATTTAACTCTGCATCTCCCTCAACTGCATATTCATTTGGAGCAACTGCATCTTCTGCCACTAGCAGCAGTGCTCCAGTGTTTGGGTCATCCACCAATGCCTCATCGAGTTCCATATTTCCATTTACTTTAGCTGCAACAGCCACCTCATCACAGCCTGCCTTTGGTAATGCGGGTTCTATGTTTGCATTCGATTCTGCTCCCTTGAATAATAATGATCAGATAAACATGGAGGACAGCATGGCTGAGGACACTGTTCCCACTTCCACACCTGCAGTTCCAGCATTTGGTCAGCAACCCATCACACCTCCTTCTAGCTTTGTATTTGGTTCAATGACTTCGTCAGGAGCAAATCCTTTCCAATTTGGAAGCCAACAGAATCTGGCGACTCCCCAAAACCCTTCTCCATTCCAAGCTTCAAGCAGTTTAGACTTCAATGCTGGAGGGAGCTTCTCATTGGGCACTGGTGGTGGTGACAAGTCTCAGAGAAGAATGGTGAAAGTCCGTAAACCACGGAAGAAGTAATTCATTATTCTCATTCCAATTGGTGATTTGGTTTCCACGAGGAGACTTAGGTTATTTGCAATTGCTGGAAAAATAATTAATGGAGACGATTAATCGCATGAGATTTTTTATTTGGTCGGTCAACGGGAGCAGTAATTGTTTGGTGCCGGCAAAAGTAGTCGGTCGCATCAGTCTCTGGTAATATGCCAATGCCTATTCTGTTCTCTCCTTTCTCCTGGTTGCAATGACCCCGAGTTGTCACAATTTTGTATTAATCTTCATAGAAAATCTAAGAACATTTGTGGTGTATTTTAGTTGATGATAGGGTTTCAGGTTGGAGCAGTTGTATCGTAGATCCCTTTTCTGTACTCATGTGATATGTAACATAAAAAAGATATGTAATGAATGTTATGGTCAGTCTTTCTCTTGCATTTTTTGTTGGTACCATACGGATTAAGGCTTGTGCCATCTGCCAACGTTTGGTTATTGGCTTGCTGGTATTGTTGTAACTTGTGATGCCTTGCTGATGAATTCTTCTTTTCGGTTGGTTCTGCATGTATTGCTCATCGGGCTTGTGCTCTTTACTGGTTCGAGTTTCCTTGCAAGTTAGCATTTGTATTCAGGATCTCATGGTCAGCTTTTTTGTTTTCTGCATTTGAAATCGATTCCATTGATCACTTTGTTAACTTTCTGTTTGTTTGTTGTCCCTTTTTCTTTCCATTTCATAATAAAAGAAAAAAAAAATGATCCTCTTAAACCCTTAAAAAGACAAAATGACCACCACCCCTTTCCAGCCCATTTCCAAAACACCAAAAAATAACCAAAGGTTGAGATGAAAGTACAATAATGTCCCGAACGGTGAAAGATCTTCGAGTCTAGTTGTTAGACTAATCGGATTCTTTTCAAGACTCATGAGTTAATTTATTTTTTCTCCTTTATATTTTAGTACGAATTTCACAAAAAAAATTATCGGCTCTGGACTTTTTTCAATTGTACTTATATGACTTAAGATTTTTTTTAATCACGAATTTTTTAGAAACATTGAATATTCTACCGTTAAATCACCCGATTCATATTAAAATGGTATATATAAAATTATCGACTGTCTCAAATTTTTACAAGAAGTGTATTTTCTAAATTCGAACATTGGATTTGATAATCAAATCGTAGAGTTTTATATCATCAAGACACACTTTTTGGGGTTGATGGCTTCACGAACTTATTGAAAAACAAATAAAAAAATATTAATCATTTTTTTCATCCAAAAACAATATATTTACTAATTTAATATTAAATAAATCATTTCCCCATATTTTTATTATTTCGTTAGAAACACGACGTTTTTTTTCCGATCGAGGGATATTTTAGTCATGTGCTTTGTTAAAATTATATTGAAAGATAGATTTTGGGTTATTTTATTTTGCTGTGCCCGAGGCCATGAGGGTTTTAAAGCCCGCAATCAAATGATTTTGTATTAGGTTTAGTTGTTATTCGGAATCAATCTGATTTTGCAGCAGCGGCTATGGCGAGCATGTTGAGGAAAGCAATAGTGGGGTGCGCACAGCAGCATCCATGGCACATGATAGCAAAGCGGCGCTCAACAAGTGGGTTCTCGGCCGTGGACTCAGTCTTGCTCCGGTCCCTTAAAGATCACTACCATGAAGTCGCCAAAATGACTCCTCCTCCTGTAAAATTTACATACCCACTTCACTTTTTTTTCGTCACTGCAATATTAAATTGTTTTTATTGTAGGATTGAATTGAAGGATTACGTTTAATTTGAGGTATCGGTGCATGGTAACTTCAAAAAAAGAAGTTGTTTTTTATATGAACTAGGCAACAAGTTAATAGGGATGTTGTTAGGATTTGTGATCAGATTGGTTCATTGTTGTGGCTAATTTTCTAATTTTAATTTGTTATGGTATTTGTTTGCATTACAGAAAGTGAGCGCTCCTTCGCATTTTGCTATTGTCAAGGAAGCACTTAAAAACAATGGGTATGGGCCTGTTCTCAAGAGGACGTATGGCCAAGAAGAAATTGGCATTTATGTAATGCGGGTCGAGAGCAATGTTGGAGGAGGTGGTGATGGTGGAATTAATCAGTTGTATCTTCATGTCCACGTGTCAAAGCCTGGCCAGAAGGACTCTTTGCTTTTCTTTTGTGGCCTCTATCCGGATGCATTGAGAATTCACTCCTTTTCCATGCGGCCAAATCTTGATCACCAAGAATTTGTTATTGTTCCCTCTCAATATACTGGCCCTTCTTTCCAGTAAGTTCAGTTATTCCACATATTTCGGTTTTGTTTATGGCTAACTATTTTCTGTATCTCAATGCATAGTTATATTTAAAATCTTAGTGTGGTAGTAACCACCATATCTTATTTTCTTTTCAGTATGTATGGCTTGTATCATGCATTAAGTTTGTGATGAATTATTTGCAAATTGACAGAGATCTGGATGAAAGGATGCAAGATGCACTTCACAGTTACATAGAACAGCGAGGGGTGAATGAGAGTCTCTTTCCATTTCTTCAAGCATGGCTTTATGTGAAGGATAATCTTAATTTGATGCGTTGGTGTAAATCGGTGGGCGTGTATGTCAGTGAACAAAACTCTGATAAAGGCGCAAAGATTTTCAGGTAAATAGGTCGTTTCGATAAAGATGCATATGTAAGTCTAAATAGTAGAATGCTCCTTAGCCAGTAATCTAGCTGTGGCAAATATTTTGAAGCTTTTAATTGATTCGCTATGCAATTGAGGCACATTTAGATGGGGGAGAAAAGGGTCTCCGACTTTGCTATGTACATTTTCTACTGTTTATGGATTATGAGAACTTTACCAAGATAATTATTTTTGTGGATTATGTGAAGCTAACCAAGTTAGTTATCACATTAGCTATAGTATGTGTTTAGAGAGAAATCAGGCGCACCGACATATGGCCAAACACACTCCAAATAGGCTCCAGAACTATCTCATCAGAGTCTGATTAGAGGACCTTCTGCTAGAGCAGAGTGTAGTTTCGAAGACCCATCTCCAAGGTCTGATCCAGAGGTTCCTTCTTTCAGGGTATGAAACCAGAACCTCCGTTCAGATTCTGGATTCAGGATTCTTTGGCAGGGTCTCCGCCTTAGAACCTCTTCCAGAAAGACAAGCAAAGATCATGTCAAGAGTAAGCCGAAATATCAGCTTCTTAACGTCACAAATTTTTGTTCGACCGGTCGAACCAGGAACTGGTCTTATATCCGATCCGGCCAATGCATAAAAACCGGGACACTAAAAAACTCTTGACAACCAATCAAATCTGATGAACCGGTTCAAAACTGGTTGAACCGGTTAAACCCGAATTTTTGATTTTTAATTTTTTTGCTTCATCCCATCTTCTTCCTGCTTTCGTCCGACAACTCCCCCTCACCCCATCTGCCGCCGCCGCCGTCATCACCAAAGAGCTCTCTCTCTCAATTGGTAGCTTGGAAATGGGTTACTTTGCTTTTGAGACGCAGTTTCGAATGGCTCTCTCTCACTCTCAATTGGAAATTTTGGCCCTCTCTCACGCAGCTCTCTCTCTGTGGTTTCAGTATTCTTGCAACTCTCTCTCTCTCACGTGAGAACGAATGAACCATTGATTGTGTATCTCTATATGGTAGACAGCTTGTACACACTTGAGAGTTTAAAATAGTTTGCACATGCATACACTTTCAAATTTTTGAATTGATTTTTAATTTTAAAAAATGATACACTCACACACACTTTCACTTAAAGTTTTACAAACTCTCTCATTGTAGCTACAATGATCTACAGTAAATCACTGTAACTACAATGAGGGAGTTTGTAAAACTTTAAGTAAAAATGTGTGTGAGTGTATCATTACTCTTTAATTTATGGTGGACAACTTGTACACATCTTTATCGTAAATTGGGATTGACTTTAAAATTATTTTTATGGTAAAATGTGATGGAATTCAAAATCATTTAATAAATTATTAATTGATTAGAATTAATTATTGTAATTTTTTTATATGTATTGTGTAATATTATTATTATTTTTTTTATAATTTTCAATTAATTAATAATATTTATGACGTTAGCCGGTTCTGTCTGTTTTTCAGAACAGTTCAACCAGTCGAACAATTACCTATTTAATTTTTTCGATCACCGGTTCGATTTTAAAAACATTAGTAAAAACTCACGAAAGTGAGCTTATTATTGTTGATTTATTCGCTATTTGGAAAGTAAGAAAAATGCGAGAAAATAAAAGAAAGCGAAAATGCTCAAGAGACTACATTTTCATTGATTGGAAATATTACAAAATGATATGAAATTGTGGTTCTACGTGATCTAAAATCAGCCAACTATTTATAGCCAGAATTGGCGCTTAAATCCTAATTCAAATATTTGAATTTTGGACAGTGGCGTTAATATTTGAATATTTGGATTCAAACTTTGATCACACTAAATGCATGCTTGCTTGTTTCATTGTGGTTAGGTCTTATTCTCAGTGTCTGATTCCGAGGTTTGAACTGATGAGGTTATGATTCTGAAGCTGATGATAGGTTCTGATTTGATGTTCCAAGGTTCTGATTTTGAGGTAGATGCAGAGTCTGATGTAGGTTTTGAGGTTGCGGCAGAGGTTGATGTAGAGTCTGATTTTGAATGTGGTAGGGTCTGATTGTTGCGGTAGACTCTGATTGTTGTGGTGGAGTCTGATTGTTGCGGTGGAGTCTGATTGTTGCGGTAGAGTCTGATGAGATAAATGATATACTTTAACATAACCAATTAATAACTTTTTGTTTCTCTAAACTGCACAATCACCCAAAATATGGAGGTTCCGAGATTCTAAGGAGTGGGTCAGTTAGTGGGAAACGTGAATGGACTGTAACCGCGGTCAGTTATTTTCCTGGTAATGAGATATTATAAATAAAGCAAGAAACCCTGATGTTCGAACAATAACATAACATTATTTGCCAACTTCTATATTCTTCTTTTAATTTCATTATTTGTAGAGTTCTGTATTTTTGATAGCACATAATTTGTAGGTTTGGCATCCCATAGCTCTGACGATGGACAACGACACTCAGTTCAACAATCCCAGAGTCACCGAGTTTTGTGAACAGTATATGATCATAGTCCACTTCTCTCCAGTGTACTACCCGTAAGCTAATGGAATGACAGAAGCTATAAACAAAGTGATTGTTAACAACCTCAAGCGCAACTTGGATTACAAGGAATGTGGCTGGAGGAGTTACCTAAAGTACTATAAGCATAAATAACAATACAAAAAGAGGTAACAAGGGAAATGTCATTCACTTCGGTGTATGGTTCAGAGGTTGTGATACCAACAGACGCCAGACTACCCACCTTAAGAACTCTGATCGCCGACTAAAGTACTCTGGGTATAAAAAACAACACGAAAAGAGGCAATAAGGGAAACATCATTCGCTCTGATGTATGGTTTATAGGTTGTGATACCAACAGAGGCTAGGCTACCCACTTTAAGAACTCTAATCACCGAGCATGAAAAGGAGAACCAGAAGCCACTGATGAAAAACCTGGCCTTACTGGAAGAAGTTAGAGTGCACATATCTGAAGGGCTGCATGCCTGTAGAGAACAAGGTCATACTTCAACAAGAAAATGATGATCATAAGATTCAAGGTGGGAGAGTATGTGCTCTGGAAAATCCCAGAGATTCAGCAAGAGGGAAAACTGTGAGAAATTCGAAGTCAGTCAAGACCCAGCAGAGGAACCTATAAGCTCTTGATTGCTCAGATTAGAAAAACAGTGCCCAAAACATGGAATGCACAAATGCTTAGAAACTATTATATGTAAAAATATTGCACTCCTTCCACTTAAATGAAATATTCATTGTGCCACAGACTTTGCCGTAAACAAAAAAGATCTGACACTTGGAAGAAAAACCCGTCAGTACCTAGCATCCTCGAGAAGGGCACTCCGAATGTCAGACCCTAAAGAGGAAACACCTATCAGGGTTTGACAAGAAAAAGAACATTGATGTATGGTAGAAAAACTAATCAGATCATGATGTTTCTAGATGTCAGACCTTAGGGAATGTCTATCAAGGTCCGACACGACAAAGAACACTGATGTATGGTAGAAAAACTCATCAGAGCATGAAGTTTATGGATGTCAGACCCTAAAGAGGGAACATCTATCAAGGTTTGACAAAAAAGTGATGTATGGTAGGACAACCCATCAAAGCATGAAGTTTCAAGTTGTTAGACTTTAAAGAGGGAACACCTATCAGGGTCTAACACGACAAACAAGACCGATGTATGATAGAAAAACCCATCAGAGCATGAAGTTTCTGGATGTCAGACCCTAACGTGGGAACGCCTAACTATGATGTATGATAGAAAAATCGATGAGAGTAGGGTCTGATAAGAAAAATAAGACTCTTATGTATGATAGAAAAATCCATCAGAGTACGAAGTTTATAGATGTCAAACCCTAAAGAGGGAGTGCCTATCAGGGTCTGACACGACAAAGAGGACCGATGTACGGTAGAAAAATCCATCAGAGCTTGAAGTTTCTAAACGTCGGACCCTAAAGAGGAAATTTATGTCAGGGTCTGACGCGAAACTGATTTCCGAAGTTATACCACAACCATGGATTTACTAGATCGTAAACACGTGCAGGATGCTTATGCCATGTACACAGGACTGACGGATCATCTCTTGATACGCACTGGATATCATGAACATCAGTTCATACCCAACGAATATGCGGATGTCTGATCATGAATAGATCGGTGACGTGACTACCATCAAAGTGTGGATGATAACTCATATATCCCACTGTGGTATCTCAAGTCGAAGGACCACTATGCTCGCTCAACTCGAGAAGAATCCTATTGACGTTGGTGTACCATCTATTAGGAAATCTTCAGTGAGTCGTTCAGTGTTTATCAAATAAACACCTACATGTCTATACGAGTCTCCCGAGACTCATGGTTCATTGGGATAAACCATCGGACCAAGTCACGATATACAACATGTACTTGTTGGACAGTTATGTCACATAACATCACTATTTGTACATATCATGGTGTTGTTATACAAATTAACTATGTGACAAAGGAAATTGTTCTTTTATCATTTGTAATTAGATTACCAAGATGTATAAATGATAGAAGGTCCATATGATTAGTTCTGGATTGAGATGATATGAGACCGTATCAATCCACGAAGGTTTAATCATTAAATATCTTTAGTCGTAGTATTATCGAGATTGGACATCGATAATGCGGAATAGACTAGTATTGCACTTGTGCGCGTTGTGGGAGCATAACGACATAGTTCTCATATATTTGGGTATATGATACTCATGCAAGTGTAATATGAGGTTGTGTTTTACCGATGGTACGGAAACAGCTTCGCTCTGGATAGACCCCTCGGAATTCCATTGGTAGTATGTCTATGTGTCTATGGAAGTCCGAATCAGGGTAGGTGTATTTGGTCTTAACCTGAGACTAACACCGCTAATACTTGCGACAATCAATATACTTTGGTTTTGGTCGTCTAGGGCTTTAACCGGTTTTGTGTACGCCTTTTCTGGGTATATTGAGAATCGTAGTGTATTGGGTGTGATGTCGAGATGGAAGTATCACTTCAGTCATAGTGGAGATGATGATCACGTAGGATACGAAACTGGTTCTCTTATATGCTGCAGCTATTGGGATAATATGAGCAGAAAGCTGAAAGCCACATGGATGAAAAGCTTGAAGTTTTTGTTGTTCCTCGCGTCGCCACAACCGATCGTTGTAAGTATGATTCCGCCATGCTTTTACGAGTATTCACATATATGTTTCATTGCTTGAATAGATCCCGGGACCTTAGAGACACCCAACAATGGTATTAGAGCCATTTTGAGCATGAAACTTTATTAGGGTAAAATTTAGGTAAATTGAATTTGAGCATGTTTGAGTGAAATTACTTGTTTGAGCATGCTTGTAAATGAATGACTTGGAGTTATTTGTGATCAATTTTGTGAAAATTGGATTGGATCATTTTTCTCCAAAATGTGAGGCTTAGCCGAGACATATACATGCCCTAAAGTTATGGTATTTTTTGTTTTTGATCATTGGATGAGTTGGAAAACATTGGGTAATGTTGATTGTGGATTTAATTGGATTGAAACCGAATCGGAAAAATAAAACCCCAAAATGCCAAGACTTGATTAGCATGGAAAATGATTGATTTTTTTATTCAAATGTGTTGGACATGTTTTGATGATAATGAGCATAATTAATTAAGCTATTAATGTTTTGGAAATGTTAATTTGAGTAATTAATTATGGCATACACTTTAAATTAATTAATTGTGAAATTTGGAATTTTGAAATTAAATTAATTGGGCTTATTTTGGAATTGGGCCTTAAAAGTTGTAATTGGGCCTTAATGGGCTTGGTTGTACCAAGTTTGGTTTAGGCTAATTGGTTGGATCCAATTGGGCCCAAAACCATTTCCATAAAGTCCAATTATGACTTAATGGACCTTTAATTTTAATTGGGCCTAATGGGCCTAAATTGGTTTCTTGGCAAATAAGGGTGATTCCTTAAATGAGCTTTGGTATTTGGGTTTGACCCATATTGACCAAAAGTCCATGTCTTAGAAATTAATTGAAAGCCCATTGGATTTTAAATTAAATTGACATTGGATGTTAATCAGGTTTTGAGACCCGTAACGATTAGATTTAGAATATAAGTCGTAAAGGCACATTAAAAAGTGTAAATATTTAATTTGGAATTAAATACATGAATTAGTATTAAATACAAATTAAATTGGATTTAATGTTGTAGTTTAATATAATTCGTGAATTCATACTTTGAGTACTTATTCGCAAAACGAGTTTGACTCGCGCAAAATCAAATCGTTGTTTGAACATTGGATGGTCATTAAATTCAGATTAATTAATTGGATTAGATTGATTGATAAATGCTTGTGTGAATACATGATTGCGATGTATGAATAAGGTATATCAGATGGATATTAGATGGGTGAGGGCAATTTTGGAAATTGTTGTAATAAATTTAGAATTTATTAATTGGACATGCGTGTCCAGCCTATTACCTCCTTACTCTTTGTACTTCTCTTCTCATCTATTCCCCTCAATGTAAATGAGGTTTCTTTAGAAGTGTTATGTAATTGGGTAGAAGTAATACTTGTGCTAGCGGGAGAGAGGAATAGAGAGATTTGTTCTAGGAACAATGTGTTTAAGTATCCATCCGCATATCATTATTATATTTATTTACTTATGCGTCTTATTATGTGTTTAGAATGCATGTTTAAGGGTGTATGATGATGAGACATTAACAAAGATAATTAATTGGTTGCCAATTACACGCGAAAAAACACTCAACATCATATTAAGCTTTTTTATCTTCCATTGAGTGATTCTTACTCAAGATCCAAGACTGGCATTGGTTTGTTGGCAAAGTCAAGACCTTTGTCCGTCGCAGATGTGTTTGAATCATGAAGGCTTTGTTCCATATCGGTGTCTTGTCCAAGTTGTGATTTGTTGACCAAAGTCAAGATCACTTTTTGTCCATCGACATTGATTACGAAGCTTTCCAATGTCAATGGGTTCCGCTTAACTGGGATCACTAAGTTTATTGTGCCAAAGTCAATGCTTAGTTGATTCAGAGGAAAAATGTTAGGGAATATATTGGATATATTGGCATATATAAGATATATGTTTCGGACTTTGATGTCCACCTACTGGATCTAAGAATTGGATGGGATCCAATTGATCTTAGAGATCTACCTAGTTAATTATCATACAATTTGTTGGCCAAAGTCAATATTGTGTGTTATTTAACGGGATCCTAGCCCACTAGGAAACAATATTTCCCGAGTACTTAACGGAGGGTTAGAGGCTCGCCGAAAAATAGTGGGAGGCAAGTATTAAATTTGCAATATTCGTTTAGTTACTTGCCATACGCGCTCATTTCAAATATTTCATCAATACATAAATTAATATATTAATTGGACTAATATTTAATTGTTGTTTTAATTAAACAGTTGGACTTTATTCAAATTATTTCAATTTGTTGTTTTAATTAAACAGTTGGACTGTATTCAAATTATTTCAATTAATAGTTGATTTTATAATTGGATTATAGTAATCAATATAATTGAATTTAACCAATTAAATTATAGTTGATTATATAGTTTGACTATAGTAATCATTGTAATAAATAGTACCTAAAATCGTTGATTAAATAGTTGGACTATTAGAATCAAGATAATTGAAATATTAGTGTTAAAACATAATACTGAGTGAAAATCTATTTAAACGACTTTAATTTTCAAATTGGGAATAATGAATCAGGATAGTTCTGAAAACTAAGAAGTTACTTTATTTGATAAAATAACATCTTAGGCCTAAGCCCGAAATTAAGCAAATAGTAGAACATGATATTTGGAATAATCATGTGATGATAACTTTAGTGCTTAATCCATTAAGCTTGCCAAATAGACTCCTTAATTTCTTAATCAGAACTAAGGATTGGATCCTTATAGTATGATAATGAAATGAAGGATCTTCATAGATCTATCCTTAGATCTTAGAAGTACTAAATTGCAATAGTAAACTCTTGGAGAGTTAATGACTATACTCAAGGAGACAAAGCCAAAGTTTGCAATAAGGGCAAGAAGTGCAAGGTGCATCTTACTTCGACATTCTGAATGCCAAGGCTTGGCCAAAGGCTTCTGGGGTGTGGAAAAGGGTAAAGGCAAATTCATTATAATCTTCTGGGAAGACAAAGGACATATCCCAAGATGTCTGCCTAAATTGTAGCAAACGGGGTCACTGGAAGCATGACTGTCGTATGGACAAGGCATACATGAAGAAATTGAAGACGGGCAAGGCTCCGACTTCAAAAATGTTTGTCATAAACATGTTCACTACGAGTATTAAAATTGGATTTTAGATACTGGATGTGGTACATATATATGTATTGGTGTGCAGAATCTGCTGAGAGCAGGATACTGACTTCAGTTGAGATTTATCTACGAATCGGAAACAGGACGACAATCGCTGTTTTAACCGTAGACACCTAAGTTTAGGAACTACCCTTCAGGTGTGTACTTAAATTAGGAAACTGTTACAATGTAACTAGTTTGACTAGATACATTATCTCTATATCAGGGTTTAATCCGTTGCGGATATACCCTTATATTCTAGAACACTAAAGTGTTTTATTTTATAAAGATGATATTGAGATAAGTACATTAGATGTGAATAACAGTATTTATATTTAGAATATAAATAAATCTCAAACATATAACAAGACAAACAAATAGCTCAAACTGAGTAAATCAGTTGAGACTTATAAGTGGCATTGTTGTCTGAGACACAATTAAACAAGACTTGTATATCCACACTTTTGAAGAGTGGATACTAGGACGGATTTGATTCTAATCAAATGATGTCTACGAATCTAGTTTATTATGCAAAGTGTCTAAAACACCTTTACTTGGTAAAGAGCAAGTGACATCGATCTGTTAGCCCTCATTCATAGTGACGTAAGTGGGCCCATGTCTAGCTAGGCTAGAGGTGGATATGAATGTTTCGTGACCTTTACGGATGTGGCATCGCGTTATGGTTATGTGTTTCTTTTGAAACATAAATCGGAAACTTTTGATTAAATCAAAGAGTTTTGACACGAAGTAGACAAACAGATCGGCTAAAGTATTAAACACCATGATTGGACCATGATGAAAATTACTTAAGCAATAAGTTTCTCAAATACTTGAAAGAGTATAGTATTCTTTCAATAAAGACTCCTCACGGAACACGTCAGTTTGACGGTGTGTCTGAACGAAGAAACCGAATTTGTTGGACATGATATGGTTAATCATGAGTCGCTCTGAGCTACCATTTCCTTCAAAGGATAAGCTTTAAACAGTGCAAAACTTATTTTGAATAAGGTTCCATAAAAATCTGTTAGACAGACTTCATATTAGATATGAACAGGAAAGAAACCAGTTTTCTCATTCCTGAAGATTTGGGTATGCTAGGTGTATGTTTGGATGATACCAAAATAAAACCAAAATCGGATGCCTAAGTTGTAGGTTATCCTAGGTAAACCAAAGTATAGTATTTATACAACTCACAAGAGAACAATGTAATTGTTGTTCACCATGCGGTTTTCCTAAGAGGAATACCGATAAGCAATGGAAAGTGGAAGGAAAGTAAAACTCGATAAAAATCGGAGTAATACTATTCCAGGCACCGAGTCATAATGGAACACAAATAGTTCATCAGGGATGATACTACACCATAATCTTCGAATACACAAGAACCACGTAAGTCGGAGAGAGTCAGAAAACAACCTGGGGTATGAGTTTCTGATCTCACCTCGTAAATATGTCAATCTTATTGAGGAATACGAACTGACTACGTATGAGGAAGTGATACAAGGTATCGACTCTCTATTATGGCAAAGTGCCATGATATCCGAAATGGAATTAATGTATATCAACTAAGTTTGGATACTAGTTGATGTACCGAAAGGCAATGTGCCTATTGGTACTATATAAGTCTTCAAGGAAGACATACATAGAAGACAACATACCAACGTACTAAGCTAGACTTGTAGCGGAAAAGTATCGTTATCAACATTGTGTCGATTACGACGAAACCTTTTACCTGTTGCCACGGTAAATCCATTTGGATAATGCTTGCTGAAGTTGCATGTTTCATTTATGAAATAAGGCAGCTGAATGCCAAAACCATTTTCCTTAACGGAAACCTTTTGGAGGATGTTTACAACATCCTGACGGTTTTGTCGTACCAAAACTAGCAAACAAGGTTTGCAGGTTATTCGATATATGGACGGATTGAAGCAAGCATAGCGTTCTTGGAATTATCGTTTTGATGTAATCATAATGGTATATGATTTAATTCAAAAACAAAAATGATACTTGTGTATATAAGGAGGTTAGTGGGAGCGCACTGACAGTGAATGTCTTGTATAAAATGATGACATGTCATTTCTTGGAAATGATATTCCCATAATACAATCGGCGAAAGCTTGGCTTTCGAGAAAATTCTCCGTAGAAATCTTTAGGAGAAACAACCTTTATTCTAGGAATAAAGATCTACTGGGATAGATTTAAAGTTGTTAATACTCTCCGAGAACTCGTACATTGAAATAAATATACGCGACCTGGTGTCTCATACGCTTTGAGCATAGAGTCACAATCAGGTCAATCCAAGTGATAGTCATTGGATTGATATTAAGAACATCCTTAAGTATTTTAGACGACTAATGATGTTGTCTTATACTATGGAGAAGGAGAACTTAAAGTGACTGGGCTCACTGCTACAAGTTTCATAACCGATAAAATGATTGTAAGTCGCAACATAGGTACTACACAGTTTGAATAACGAAACAGTGAGCTGGAAATCTTCCAAGCAAGATATTGTTACCGAATAAACAACAAAAGTGGATTATTGCTGCAACTGAGGGAGCAATAGAAGCCTTCTGGATTGATAATAATCTAATTAGATTAGATATAGTTCTGTTAGCAGCTGAGCTAGGCTACAACACGGGCTAAAGAATTATTGGTCTCATCAACGATCCAGATATATACTTCGATTATTCATCTGATTCGTTCGGATCATACATCGTTGCGATGTGATGATCGGATAAATCGCATCAGATAATAATCATGCAAATCCGCTGACGATAACATTATCTCAGCAGAAGTTTGAGCGAACCGTACATAGTTCGGGTGTAGGACACTTGAGTGATTGGCTATAGGCCAAGTGGGAGATTGTTGGACAGTTATGGCTCATAGCATCACTATTTGTACAGATCATGGTGTTATTGTACAAATTAACTATGTGACAAAGAAAATTGCTCTTTTATCATTTGTAATTAGATTACCAAGATGTATAAATGATATAAGGTCCATATGATTAGTTCCGGATTGAGATGATATGAGACAGTATCAATCCACGAAGATTTAATCATTAAATATCTCTAGTCGTAGTATTATCGAGATTGGACATCGAAAATGCGGAATAGACTAGTATTACACTTGTGCGCGTTGTGGGAGCATAACGACATAGTTCTCATATATTTGGGTATATGATACTCATGCAAGTGTAATATGATGTTGTGTTTTACCGATGGTACGGAAACAGCTTCGCTCTGGATAGACCCCTCGGAATTCCATTGGTAGTATGGCTATGTGTCTATGGAAGTCTGAATCAGGGTAGGTGTATTTGGTCTTAACCTGAGACTTACACCGCTAATACTTGCGACAATCAATATACTTTGGTTTTGGTCGTCTAGGGCTTTAACCGGTTTTGTGTACGCCTTTTCTGGGTATATTGAGAATCGTAGTGTATCGGGTGTGATGTCGAGATGGAAGTATCACTTCAGTCATAGTGGAGATGATGATCACGTAGGATACGAAACTGGTTCTCTTATATGCTGCAGCTATCGGGATATTATGACTAGGTTATGTTTATCTGATTATAGAGACTAGTTACCAGAGATCCGATATGTACTTCGTATGGGGCAGACACGTTTCCAGCCTCAGGCCTTGCACGTGACATCCGATACTAGATCGAAATACGCAATACTACGTATACTACGCCTGATATAGATCACATATTCCAGTAAGAATATTTCTGGAGAATTGGGTAGACATGATGCTTTGCTAGAAGCCGACCATGTCTTGTAAATCGGTAAAAACGTAGTATTAGGTACTTACGTGTTCGGATAGTCCGATGACCGGATTTACTGCCAACATATCTGGGGATCTCATGGGTCGCTTCCCGAAGATTCACCGATGACGTATGACTCGCACTTTATTAATCTTGGATTAATTAGATGAGAGAGAAAATTAATCTAGGATTAATTACGGAGATATTTTATCTCGGATAAAATATTATATAAAGAGAGAAAACGATTAATTTGGAATTAATCGATAAAATAATATATTCGATATATTATACGAAATTGGATTTCGACGCGGAATTAAAATTAGATTTTAATTCGGGTGAACGAGTTAATTTAGAATTAATTCGTAAGCGATGTGAATAGTAATTTTACTATGCATAATTATTTAATTACGTCGCAACGGAAAATTCGTTAATTTGGAATTAACGGACCCGAGCCCGGTAGTGTTTGCAGGCGCACTCGCATTTTGAATTCAAGTGCGGCCCACAAGTCACATCAAACGTCAAATCACTACACATCAAGCGTCAAATCACTTGTCACTTTGAGTGATGTGATGTCTAGTCACTTTTGATGTGAATAGTTGATGTGGTAGTTGGATGTCATTAATTGTTTTTGCCTTGACTTTTTGAAAGTGTAAAATGTGTATTAGATACACAAAATTTCCAACAACCAAAAAAAATACTTGACACATTTCTTCTCACCTCTCTTCTCTCTCACAGCCTTGGTTCTTTTCTTCTTCCAATTTTCTGGTTTTGCCGAGAATGAAGGAGAAGCTAAGGGAAATTTTGCGGCAAAATTTTCGGAGTGCTAGCACGCTTTAAGGGTCTTGCGAATGTGATAGGGAAACCGACGTGTGAGCTTGGAATCACCATTCGAAAGCTTGGACTGAAAATGGAGGAGCAAAATGGACCAGAAAGTCGAGAGCCACATGGATGAAAAGCTTGAAGTTTTTGTTGTTCCTCGCGTCGCCACAACCGATCGTTGTAAGTATGATTCTGACATGCTTTTACGAGTATTCACATATATGTTTCATTGCTTGAAATAGATCCCGGGACCTTAGAGAAACCCAATAGTACTGGTCTCAGCGGATTTGACTAACCGACCCGTGTTAGTAAATCTTGACCAGGAACTTTATTTAAGGATATACATCTTATAGTGCGCTTCCCAATGTCAATTACAAACTACGTTGTAACTGCGCACTACTTTGTAAATCCTATGGTCTTTGTCTAATATACACGTATCACTAAACCAGATTTAGTTTCAATCTAATCTTAATTATATATCTAATCGTAATTAGATCGAATATGTGTATAAAAGACAAGAGCTGCTACCATTCAATAAGTAATATTATGGAAAATGAATTGCTCGTATTCATGAATCGGACATAAATACGATCCAGATTGGCACTCCAAGCATCAACCCTAATAATTAACATCACAAATCTTCTCAACAAAGAAATATACAACCAATTAATAATTTTCCGTTTCTCTAAGCTGGACAATCACCCAAAATATG
The DNA here is from genome assembly GCA_019454045.1 of Zanthoxylum bungeanum. NCBI lineage: Eukaryota > Viridiplantae > Streptophyta > Magnoliopsida > Sapindales > Rutaceae > Zanthoxylum > Zanthoxylum bungeanum. The sequence goes on from SKCR01029750.1 coordinate 425,496, forward strand.
GAGGTTTCGAGAGTTAAGGAGTTTAGGGAGTGAGTCAGTTAGTGGGAAACGTGAATGAAATTTAATCGTGGTCGGTTATTTTCATGATAATGAGATATTATAAATAGTACAAGAAACCGTGGAAGAAGGGATCGTTCTTTGATATTCGAACAATAACAGAGCATATTTTTAGCAATTTCTATATTCTTCTTTTAATTTCATTATTTGTAGAGTTCTACTGCACAGAAAGTATGTAAAGCTCTCCAGCCCTTTTTTTTTTTTTTTTTTTTTGGATATTTATGTTTTGTTTCCGGGTGGGGTTTGTAGGGGTTGGATGTTGCCTTGTTGGAGGAACCATACTTCTCAATCCACGATGCCCTTACGCACCCACTCTTTCACATGTATATTGCTCCCACTCTTTCCTTCTCTGAATCCAGTTCTATCTTTCTCTTCACTCTATCGTGCTGGTTAATATTCATCTTTCAAGATTTTTAATATATTGTGCCTATTAAGCATTTAAGCACCAAATCAACATGCATAAAACATTGGATGGTTTGTAATGAACTCTTTCTTTGTGGATTTATTTGGATTCTAGGAAGAAAAAATTATGAGTCGATTTAGTTTGTGGTATCGTTGAATTAACGTTGAACAACTTAGTCAAATTATTCATTCTTCTCTGTTACATTTTCACAGTTTTATTGGAATTGTATCTGGCCTAATTGTTTTCAGTTCATCATCCTTTTTTACACATCTTTAATCTTCGTTGGATTCTTCTGTAAAAGACATAATTCATATTTTCTTATGAACATCTTAGTTCTCGTAGCCGTAGGTATCATCAGTAAATAACTTGTAGAAATACCTCCTCAATCTTTCTTTAATCTCTACATCATTAATTATGATATTTTATATCTCATTCTTGATAGACTTCACCGATCCAATTCTTTTATCCTATTTTGTCAACTTGTAGACACAAATCTCTTTTAAAGATCTCATATATGTTGCTACTTTTTCCTCACTCTAAAATAAAATTTTGAGAGAGTTAGAGAGAGGTGACAATTAGACCCGGCTACGGTTCCGGTTTAGAACCGGAACCAAACTAGAATCGTTGGCGACCGGTTCGGTTGGGGTTCGACCCCAACGGTTCCACCGGTTCTACGGTTCCGGTTGGAACCGTAGGGTTCCAACAGGAGCCGTTAGGGCCCCAACGGCTAGTGGCCGTTGGCGGATTTTATTATTTAAAATGTAAATTACTAATGTACCCCTAATAACGGTAATAAAACGGTTATATTTAGGGGCATTTTTGGTATAAAAAAAATTCTAAAATTCTATAAATAGGATTCATTTTTCATAATTTCATCACACCAAATTCTCAACTCTCTCATTTTCTATAATTCTCTTATTCTCAATCTCACTTCAATACAATTCTCTTATAATCTTATTCTCAATCTCAATTCATTTAGTTGTTAATTTGTTATCATTCGTAATTATTCAATTTTCTTATTTTTCTTCCTAATTTCTCAACAAAAAAAAAATGGCAAGCTCATCTGAGAACATAATGTCAAATATGTCAACCCAATAGAGCGGCCATAGTGTCAGTGCACAATCACGGAGAAGAGAAGTTAAAGCTCGGTCCTCAGATATTTTCAAAATTCATTTTAATTTGGAACGCCTAGAAGATGGTTCACAACGAGCAATTTGCAATTATTGTGGGGTTATCTATAAATTTTCTGGTGGATATGGCAATATGATCAAGCACATGGAAAAACATCATCCGGTTAAACTTTGCATTGATACGACGCAAACTCAAATGGGCAGGTACACATCATCTAGTAGAGGTACGAGTAGTGTAGATTTATTTAAATATTCTGATGCAAAAAATAGAGAAGAATTTGCGAAATTAACTTATATGACACATCTTTCTTTAAGCTTTGGTGAAAAACTCCATTTTACTAATTATGTGCATAATGCTTTAAACCCTGCTGCATGTAGAATGACTCGAAACACAACAAAACGTCATATTTTCAAATTATATAAACATGATAAAATTATTTTAAATGAAATATTTAAAGAGATGAAAGGTCGTATTTCTATATGTTCTGATATTTGGAGTGACCATTGGCAAACACACTCATACATGGGTGTGACTTGTCATTGGATTGATGCATCATTTACCATGCAAAAAAGACTTATTGCATTTAGAGTTTTTGATGACCCACATACTGCACATAATATTTATAGAATGATGAAGGTAATTTTTGATGAATATGGTTTAGTAGAAAAAATTTTAACAATTGGATTTGATAATGCATCTGCAAATACTGCATCCATTCATGATTTAAAATCCTTATGTGAACCAAATTTAGGGGGTCAATTTTTTCATATTCGTTGTACATGTCATGTCCTTAACATATGTGTGCAAGACGGACTAAAATTATTATCACCTTTCCTTGATCCAATTAAAACGACACTTAACTGTATTTGGTCATATTCTCAAGTTAGGAAAGAATGAACCAAGTTTTGTAAAATAAATGGTATTAAACCGATTAAATTTTCAAGAGATGTTCCAACACATTGGAATTCTACTTATTTTCTTTTATGTCAAGCATTTCAATACAAAGATGAATTATGTAGTTTTTTTTCTCAACATGTTCAAAATATCACACTTTATCCTAGTCAATGGGATATTTGTGAATTTTTTTTAGATATTTTAAGAGTTTTTAATGATGCTACTTTAGTTTTTAGCGGTATTTATTATCCTACAGCACATTTATTTATTCTTGAGAGTTTGAATATTGTTGGCAATCTCGATGAGCATGTTGACAGTGACGACCCTAATGATATTGTTTTGCTCGAAGCCATTACTGCTATGAAGGTAAAATGGTTGAATTATTTTAGAGAAATTCATTTACTTTATCTTATTACTGCTGTTTTTTATCCTAAATTTAAATTAGAAGGTTTGAATGGTGGTGGTTTACAAGCTTACTATGGTTATTTAGGAATATTAGATGAATTGATATTACGAGCATAATGACGAAATTAAGAAGTGATTTAATTATTTTATTTAATGATTATATTGTAAGATATAACTTAGGAATATTAGATCAATCTAGTAGTAGCGAACCGGTAATTCAAACAAGACTTAGCGCAGTGGATCTTGGTTATTGCAACGAAATAAAAAAACTAGGGATACGACAACTAATAACCCTGAATTATATAATTATTTATCTACAAATTTTGAGTTTTCTAATGAAAGTTTATGCAGTAAAAATTTTAAAATCCTTGAATGGTGGAACCGGCATCAAAATATATATCATGTTTTATCTATTATTGCTAAAGAGATATTGGCAGCACATATTTCCACCGTTGCGGTTGAGCAAGCCTTTAGCTTGGAAGGTAATATATTGGAAGCTAGGCGATCTTCATTACATCCAAGCACTCTAGAAGCAACAACTTGTGTGGATGATTGGACTCGAGCTGATCTGAGACAACAAGAAGATGCCCCTGATGATTTTGAAGATTTGTTCGATAATGCTTCTACAACAAGTGCAGGCGGAACCGGAGCCGAATGATCAACTGATAATGATGATTGATAATTGTAAAATTATAATTTACAAAGGGGATATGTCTTAAAATTGTAATGGAATTACGTGAGCTTTAATTCCTCTCACCCTTGGAGGATACGTAGGCAACTTAAATTTTTAAAAATTTAAGCTTAAGCTCTTTAATGTAATAATTTTTTTTATGTATAAAATTAATCTCATTTATTTTAATTAATTTTCAAAATTAAAAAAAAAATCTTGGAACCGAACCGGTTGATTCCGGTTCGGTTCAAGGTTCCGGTTCCACACTTGCGGAACCGGAAACCGGCCGATTCGGTTAGGTTTGGTTCCGAATCGGAACCGTACCGCCTGCCGGGTCTAGTGACAATAGCACCATTCAATAGATATTTATAAATATTTTAATTGATGCATAACAGTTGCAAACACCCTCTAAAATAATTGGTGTTGTGAGGCATTTTTCTAATTTTTAATGGTGAGAAAAGGTTAAAAATTTTAATCAAACATTTAAAAATTATTTTTTGATCAATAAATAATTTTGTTATCTCATCATAAATCAAATTATAATATTAAATATAGTCTTGATCGATTTCACCATCCTCTGTGAGATGAGTCTAACTTCTACATGACCCCAAATGGAAGTCATTCAAAAAATAAAAACAAAAACAAAATACAAAATACAACTCTCAAATTCTTGTATGCGATGGCCGAAAACATTATTGAGAGTTGAATCTTTGCATGAGCAATGATGCAATTTACATGGACATAATTTGAAGAAAGAAAGTAATGGCAGGCAAGGCAAGGCAAGGGAAGGCACAAGTATAAAAGCAAACCCCAACATATATTTGATTGATAATGGCTTAAACCAATTTTCTATTGATTTTTGCGTTGACCATTCAAGCTTTGTGTGTGGTGTATGAAATAATAATTGATCCAAATTGTTTTTAAAGTTTCATGGTGCCTGTGATGTCAAATTTGCAACCTGGTTCATATATATATATATATTTTTTCCTGAAATCATTGGAAATTTCACCATCAAACCAATTATTTCGGATTTAAACGAGCATGTAAAACCCTTGACTGTATTAGGCTCTCTTGAGGAAATTTGATATACATATAAATTATAATATAAGTACATATATCTAGTCTCTTAATATATTTCTGATTGTAAATATATGTGTAGAATTATAATTAAAAAAATTTATATGAACCACCAAAATGGGTAGATTTTGAAATATATATGCTCATGTTATTGATAATGCCATCAATATTTTGTTTCTGTTCACATAATAAATTCCTCAAATAAATTTTTTTTTTTTTTTTTTAAATGTGAAATTTGATCACAGCAATGGTAATATCTCATAGGATAGGAACTATATGTGGTGGTGGGTGGTGGGATCACCCTGTATAAAAGCAAAGTGGTCGGTTCAATTGATATGCAATTGAGTTGTTTGTTCATCATTTCATTAACTAAAGAAATTAAAAATAACATTGAAATACAAGACATGTAATGCGGGCATAATTTTACAACTTTGGAGGCTAATATCTTGTCACATTCTTTGTTCATGCTTTTTATATTAGGGCTACCTACCTACTATTATGTACATTATTATTATTATTATTATTGAAAACGTTTGAAATCTCGCCGTCAAACCACCCAAAACCACTCTTTTCGGGCTTAAGCGGAGCAAGTAAAACTCCCGGTTGTGCCTGACTCTTACAAGATTCGTATTCCCTGAATTCGAACCAAAGATCTCAAGATAACACATTATTATATTACTGTTAGGTCATAAGAATTCAATAGTGTTTTTAACTTGTGCTTTGCTTATGGTTATGCAAATCCTGTCATTTTTGTTGCTAAATTAATTAAACCTTATTAATTTGTTCAATCTTTATAACATCTGGCTATCTTTTTTTTGAGAGATTTTAAAAGCTATTAATTATATCCCATTCAAAGAAATATATGTAAATGAATGATAGAAGCAGCAGCAAAACAAGGCATGTTTTATTGATAAAGAGAAAATCGACATTTTTATAGAAGAGGGACTTCATTAATCATAGTGCAAATTTGCTAGAATTATAAAGTAAAAGACTCATTGAACACAAATATAATTAGAAAGATTTTTACGTTCACTAAATAATTTTCTTAGCTAACGGGAAAAAACTATTCCACCCCTAACACCTAGTGATCATCATATAAGAGAATTTTTTTGAGTCTAACCTAATCTTAATTCTTCATGACTTACCTCAATTATGTCAAGAAGTGCGTTTTTTATAAGAGTTTGAGATAACTTGAGATTTTATTTATTCCGCTTAAGACCTTGAGACAACCTGAGATTTTACTTATTCCGCTTAAGCCCGGATCGGGTGATTTGACCGCGGGATTTCCAATATTTCAAAAAAAAAAACAAAAGGCAAAGCATGCAAAGACACCACAAACTGTCACGGCAATTGAAGATCTGAAATGTGTTTCTTAATAAGAGAGTGTATTCCATTAAAATTTTAATTTATTGTGTTGGATTTTTTTTATATATATATAAAATCTATGTATTTTGCTGAATTCATGGATTATTTAATTTCATCCATGCTCAAAGATTTTAAGAAATTATTTTGTCACTATTTTATTAAAAGTTCAAAGATTTGGATACTAGATTTTTAAAATACAAAATAATCCCATAAAATTTAAATTGTATACACCCCCAGTCGCAAATTCTGATACTGAAATTTAGTTTACATAATTGTAAGAATATTATCGTTTTTTTTGCAAATTATACACACTTAAATTGAAAGTCTGGGAGACTAATTACCTTGAGTTTGAGAGCATCACTATCTCTCTCTATCTAATGATATTTATCTTTTGTTTTTCCTTAATTTTTGAAGAAATAAATTTGTTTTAAGATGATTGTGTGAATATATAAAAGATGAATAATTTTTTTCTAAGTTATTATGTCAACCTCTGGCTCATTTACCTCTAAAGATGTGCACATATGTAAGTGAGCTCTTTAATATTCATCGTCATTAGTCATTGTCAATTCAGTTCTCTTATCTCTAAAGATGTCCACCAATACAAGTGGGATCTTTCACATTCCAACACAAGGTGCTGGGTTCGAATCCAGGGGTGCACTTATTGTAAGAGCCTGGGACAGCCGGTGGTTTTACCTGCGCCGTGGCCCAGAATGAGTAGTTTGGTGGCGGGGTTTCCATCGTTTCCAAAAAAAAAAAAAAGTTTTCCTAATTTTCAATCTTTTACATTTGCAATGATTTCCAAAAAAAAAAAAAAGTTTTCCTAATTTTCAATCTTTTACATTTGCAATGATTTCCAAAAAAAAAAAAAAAAAGTAATCAATGTTGTAATTGAAAATCTGTTTTAAATATTTTTTCTAATATCATTTAAAATTTCAGTTAAATTGCACTTATGTATTATTTTAAGAAAATTACACAAAAAATTAACATGAAATAAAATATATTTACAAATAACAAGAATTGGGTAATATTAAATCACTAATATTGGAATAATAACAAAGAGGGACAGAAGGGAGAAACTAAAGAGACGTTAGTTATGAGGCATGCAGCATTCCAGCTTTGCTTGTTGAATTGAAATGCCGGCCTTTTTTTTTTTCTTTTAAAAAAGAGAATGTCTTTACTCTTTAGCATATATAAAGACTTGTTGTTTTGGCAAATTCTCCAATACCCATGTCTCCAAAATCTTGATATTGCCCCTAAAGACTTAAAAGTTATAGAAGCTTTCTTGATATGGCAATGTTAAAGTGGCCAGCATCGCCACCTTTTCGTTATGTATCAAGAAAATATGAAGCATTTATTGTTATTCAAAGACTTGAAGGATTAAACTTTAAACAATTTGATGAAGAAAAGAAAAGATTTGTGGTTGAGATTAAATGGAAGGGTCTTTCCAGATTCTTTGGTTTGAGAAAAAAGCTTTTGATGATCAATTTAACAGAGGAAGCTGGGATCTGTGCTACTGATGGAGTTGTTCAATGGAATCAAGGCTTTCACTATTCTCATTTCTATTTTCCATGGGAGCTTCACTTTACAGTTTTCAATGTGAGTCAGTTTGATTTTTAATATTTTTCATCACAAGTTGTTGGGATTGATTGTTCTTTTTGAATCATTTTGATTGTTCTTGATTGCTGCTATGTTCTATGTTGTCATTTGAATCCAGAATTTTTTATACCATTTTGTCATGGGTTTGTGCTTAATATTTTATACTACTTGTGAGGTTCATCACTGAAGCTTACATTTTTATGATGGATAATTTAGGGCTTGAACAAAAGGCAGAGACAAAAGGTTCCTGTTGTTGGAACTGCATCATTAAACCTAGCAAAATACACTGACTCAGATATGGAGCAAGAGCTTGAGATTAATGTCCCTCTCAGTGTTACCTGTGACACCATTGAGGGTGCTCCTTGTCTCTGTGTGAGCCCCTTTGAACAGTTAGCATTTTTGCAGTACTTAATAGAGTCCCTGTGTAATTTGTGTCTCTGATCACAAGTTCAATTATGTTCCAGTTATCTGTAAGGTTCATGGAATCAAGATTTGCTCAAGAATCCTCACAAGCTGGGCAGAGATCAGTAACAATGCCTCTTGCAGCATCATCAAGTTCCGTAGAAGCAGTTCAAAGAGTGAAAACGTTCAAAGACTTTGTGTCAAGGCGAAGAGGAAAAAAGGCATGCTCGGAAGAAGAGAGCAGTGATGGCAAGGGCTCTGTAAGAAGTGAGGATACCGAGTATGATTTTGCGTCTGAAACAGATTCACCGGATGATGATGATGATATCACAGGACAATTAGATGTGAACAAGGAGAAGGGTATTATTGTTCGGAAGTCATTCAGTTATGAAACATTGGCCTCTGCAAACTTGGCTGGAGGATCATGTTATGTTGATACAAAAGTTAACCCAGAAGATGAGGGTTGGATCTACTACAACTGCAAATTGGATTATGTTGAGAATTCTCATACACCAGTGTTTGAGCAATCGTTGCAGCCAAGTGTCAAGCGCGGAATCCTACATTGGAGGAAAAGGAAGCTAAGGTTCAGATCTCCTAAAACAAAAGAAGAACCTCTTCTCAAGAAAGATTACAAAGAAGAGGGCGGGGATGATATTGATTTTGATCGCAGGCAGCTCAGCAGCTCTTCTGATGATTCCAGTTTAGGGGTATATATTCAGCTGTAGCTAAAAAAAATTACTTGAATTTGGTTTTTTGAATATGTTGAGGACCTTACTTTTGAGATTTTTCTCTAACTATTGTCATTGTTCTGGCAGTGGAAATCGGAAGGTTCAACGACAAGTCGATCATCGTTCTCTGAATTCGGGGATGACAATTTTTCTGTGGGCAGCTGGGAAAGCAAGGAAGTAATAAGCCGTGATGGAAACATGAAGCTACAGGCTCAAGTTTTCCTTGCTTCCATTGATCAAAGGAGCGAGCGTGCTGCAGGTGAGAGCGCATGTACAGCTCTTGTAGCTGTCATAGCTCATTGGCTGCAATCCAATCGAGATGAAATGCCGATTAAGTCTGAATTCGATAATCTCATCACAGAAGGGTCTTTAGACTGGAGAAATCTCTGCGAGAATGAGAAATATATGCAGCAGTTTCCTGACAAGCACTTTGATCTCGACACAGTCCTTCAAGCTCAAGTCCGTCCTCTTTCTGTAGTCCCAGAGCAGTCATTAGTCGGATTTTTCCACCCAGAAGGTCTAGGAGGAGGAGGGGATTTCGACTTCCTTCATGACGCAATGTCATTTGACAGCATATGGGATGAGATCATTCGTTATGGCAATACCGACCCTTACCCTTTGATCTACATTGTAGGTTGGAATGACCATTTTTTCGTGCTGAAGGTTGAGCAGGATGCTTACTACATTATTGACACTTTAGGGGAGAGGCTTTATGAGGGGTGTAATCAAGCATATGTCCTGAAATTTGACAAAGACACAATAATAAAGCGACTGCCAAATGATATTAAGTCCTCCTCCGAAGAAGATGAAGACATCGTATGTAAAGGGAGGGAGTCGTGCAAAGAATACATCAAAAGCTTCTTGGCTGCAATTCCTGTTCAGGAATTGCAGAGCGATATCAAGAAGGGATTGATGGCGTCGAGACTAGTTCATCAACGGCTACAAATAGAGTTCCATCAAACCCTCTTGTTGAAGACTGTGGCCAAGGAAATAGCAGCTGATGCAGCAGTGCATACAGAGGCTGAAACTCTAGGTGGTAACTGACGCAACAGCAATGCCAAATTGCCAATTTCATCGGCTGTTGCATAGGGACTGGCTATGTAGTTATATTTTCCCAGTAATTCATTACTAATTATTCTTACCCATTTTGTCTCAGTATCCCATTTGAGTGGTTCAGGAATCAATTTCTTTTCAAACTTAGATTTATATGCAAAGTATCATTGATTTTCAAATCATTTCTCTAAGTAGAATTTAACAAAGGCCTTTTGGTATACTGAAGAATTTATATTACTTTTTACTATTTTCACATACCTATTTGTATTATAGATTTTGCATGATTACAATTTTGGTTGCCGGCCACAATAATAACAATCTAAATAGAAACTTTTGCAGTGAGATACAGCTATGTATACATGACAATAGATGAGTTGTAGGGATGGCAAAATCCGGATCCGGACCATCCGGGTCCGGTCGGATCTGGAAGCATTTTCGTTAGTCCGGGTTCGGTTCCGGACCCGGGTCTACTCGGTCCGAATCCGGATATCCCGTTTATTATTATTATTTTTATTTTATTTTTTATTTTTATTATTTTATATTTATATTTGGATTTTGTCAATTTTACTAGTTTTATTTCAATTCTTTTATATATTTTAATTATGTTATAATTTTTTTATTTTATACATGCATATTATTTTATATTTTTCATTATATTTTAATTTATTATATTTATTTGTTATTATTTTTTTTCGGACCCGATTACCCAGGTCCGGATTTTTTAATCTCGGATACGGATCGTCCGGATCCGGGCCGGGTCCGGGTATGCTTGTCATGTCTAGTTGTAATCCAACAAATATTTCAAAAATTTGGATATCTAAAGTGACTTGGGAATTTTGCAGAAAATGTATATAAAACCAAAAGCTCATGTGACTAAATGCTAGACCCGACCACGATTTCGGTTTGAAATCGAAATTGAACCGGAAGGAACCAGACGATTCCAGTTGGTTAGGCTTATCACCATAACCGAACTGTTGAAATCAGACAGTTCCAATATAATATAAATAATTTTTTTTTTAATTTCAAGCTATTTATTTTATTTTTAATTTAAGTTTTTAATTTAATATAATAAAAAAAAATAAAAAAAAATTATTATATTTATCTGGTATTAATATCCTATTACAATTTTTTTTATAATTATTTTCCATTTTTTAAAATTTTTAAAAAATAAAAATAAAAGGGAACCGGAACCGGACGGTTCCGGTTCCGGTTCTCAATTCCACAAAACCGGAACCGAACCGGTGGCCGGATCTACTAAAAGTCATATGCAAAGGGGAGGCTTTCCTACTCTCCATTAAATATCCAAAGAAAGAAAGAACACACAAAGAGCAATATACAAAATTGTCGTGTTCAAATCTCCCATCGTATAAATTTGCATCTAAATACCAACCTTCCATCAGATTTATAATTTATTCAAATTCTCTTTGTTGCAAATCTCACACACCATAATGCAGTCTTAAAATAAAATCCAATTAGAAAATTTTATAAAATTGACTACAATAACTACATATTTTAAATGATGGACAAATTCATATCTCACAAAATAAGCTGTCTGATATGGGCATGCATTTCATATTTCAAGCCAACCGGTGTGATAAGACATTGAAGTTTCAATTATATCTAAGTAGAAATAATGCAAAGACCCAGAGCTTGGCCTATGAGTTTCAGATGAGAGGTGCTTTCAGAAGAAATATATGGGTTGGGTTTGAGTAATTAACTACCTCTAATTCAATAAAGATGAGAGAAAAGCTAAGTAATCCATGGATGTGGCAGTTATTGAGCTTCAGTAGAACAAAGCTGGGAGACAAGCTCGACAACTCCCCACATGGGTGCATCATTCTGCAACAAATTTAAGTTGCATAAGAAATCAGCATTCAGTTCTTGAACATAACATGGTTTAATTTCTTCCAGGAATCTCAACATGATTGTTGTCATAATCAATTCATCTATTTGTCTTCATAAAACATTAATGTGGTTCGACATCCTTTTTTTCTTTAAACTCGTTAAGTGATAACCTATGATATTAATGATGCAGTCCAGTTGGAATATACATATATGAGGGTACCTCCGAACTAATCCGGTTAGGGGAAGAAAGAAGTCGTGTTTGTGTTCCACTCACCAAATAAACAATATCAAAGGCATTGCGGTAGCTAGCAAGATTGTTTTCAATGTTGTCATTCCTGAAAAAACATTTAACAGGATAAGTAACTAGATCAACTAATAAAGATCATATTCTAGCATTAAGCTTATCTGAGGAGTAAGCAGCAGCCACAATCTATCACAACAAAGATATCAAAGCAGACACAGAACACAACAAAGGTCTCTCTTCTAATGGAGGAAATGAAGGGAAACAAAAGTTTCAGATCGATGTATTCTTTTAAATCGGGCATCCCTCTGGAGTCATGCTTGCTTGAAATATCTTTTTAATTTTGCAAGTACAGTTGTAGTGCAGGAAGCAATTAACAAGAGCAAATGCAAGACAAATAACAAAAACAGAAGTTCAATGAGGAATACATCGCATAGAGAAGGTTATGAGCAGAGATATAAAAATGTTGGAATGCACATAGAGAAGGTTAGTTGGAGCAGTGAGTGGTCGGTGTTTCGTAAGTTTTCTTAATGGTGAGGGACAACAGATAGGTTGGCTAATCTTGTTCAAACTTGAACTGGCAGATAGAGAAAACACTGTTTTCTGAGGACAAATAAAGTCCAGAACCGGAGGCAAGAATGGCCATATTTTTCATGAGTGGAAGGATTATCCAATCTAGTCGGGCTTGACAAACAAGCAGACTTGTCCAAAAGCAATACTGAAAACAAATCAAGTATCGCACAACGGCACAAGCATCCAGAAGCAGTGGAAATATAGTAGAATTAATTCAAGTGCACCAAACTTCATACTGAAGTCAGACAGAAGATGGCACTTCCTTTTCCTCGAAGAATCTTAATAAAAACCTGTGCTAGTTTGACAACTCATTTTCAATGAGACGTAAAATATGAAGCATGAAAACAAGAAAATTTTAGAAAACTTACAGAAACCCCACAGATATTCGAGTGTCATATTTCAAGCCATCGGACATTCCCAGATCTCCAATGTGATCACCAAGAAGCAGCACATTGGTCCTATTCTTCACTGAAGAGTTGTCATCAATTGGCCCACTAGCATCACCAAAATGTTCGTGAAGAGGAGCAGCCATATCTAGAGCATGTTCATTTTTATTTAGACTATGAATAGTCTTCCCTGCATAGAAATTAGTTAAAATGCACAAGTTAAAACAAAGAAAATAATGCAGAATGATGCACAGTATCACTACAAAGTAAACCTCATATCATATTTATTTGCATTAGATGCTATAACATTAAAGAATAATACATGAATTACTAACATGAGTATGTTATAGTTGGATGGACAACTTCAGACCCCAATTACATAGTAGTCATATATCCAGTATGCATCCACCCACCAGTTTCTCATGAAAATAACTTATCAAATTGAAATATAAAACCATATACCACAATCATATCTCTGTAAACTTTTCACATCATTAAAGCCACAAGAAAAGGAAAGATACTTCAGTCAAATAAGAGTTTTTCCCAACGAACTTGTCAGTGGGTCCACACATCTAAGGTTAAAGCCTGGATGATACGAGTAATTCACCAAAGGGGGGAAAACTCAGTGGCAGAAAGTGAACAAACCCAGCTAATATTCAAAGCCTGTTAATGCAACTTCACGTTGAAGCACCGTCAACAAATGTTTAGAAAGTAGAACAAGGTGACCTTGTCAGCAGAACTTCTTTAGGGTGAAAAAAATTAAAGGATACCTTTAAAAGATACAAGGTGACCATCTTTGTCGAACACCATCTGATTTGAAACAATCTTAACATTTTTAAAAGATCTGTGAACTTTTTGCCTCAGAACCTGTTATAATTGAAAAGGGATCAATGAGAAGATGGATACAAATTAGCCCTAGTAAAATCTATATGTTGTGAAATGAGGCCACAAGAAATAAAATTTTGGAATCCTAACCTCCTCAATGATATCCGCAAGCCCTGCTGAAAATATAAGAACTGGAATGTCTCTTTCCTGCACGTTATAGACAGAATAAAATATTAAAAATGATATGAAATTTGAAAAGAATAATCTGGTCCTTAGAAAGTTTCCACAGTGTGATAGCTAACAATGACGTTTCTACATGAACTTGGTTGGGAGCCTGAGTCAATGAATCCTCTCTCTTATTCTACACCATAGGCGAGGTTGAGGCTTTGGACAGGATGGGATCAGTTGGTAATCAATAACAAACTTAAAAAGGAATAAATAAAGAAAGATCGAGTTACAACTTATATATAAAGAACTAACACATGTTGATAGCAGCGCTCTTCAACATCTCTCATAATATGTTTTATGCTGTTGGAAGCTAGATCCACATGAGATGTGTAATGCATAGCTAAAAAAGTGCCAGTCACTATCTATATGACTAAACAAATTCCAGCTAACGGACCGAATGCCCACCGATTACTAAGATTGCTTGTGATTGGATAAAATAAACTACCAATGGTGATTAAGGGCAGTGCATACATTACGTGGTCATTTTTTTTAATGTCTTTTGTTTGGACAGGTATGAGATGTATTCTAATATCGGAAACGTCACTGAGGAAAGAAGAAGTAATTCATCACTTACCTTTATATAGTTCAACAGCTGCAAGTGAAGATGTTTATTGTTTTTTAGAGTGATGGTTTGAGTGACTGGCCAACTCAACAGGCCAAAGTGTGTGAAGCGGCAATAGAGGTCAGGGAGCATGTTATTTTGGTTCACTATGCCTCCTCCATTCCCTCAGTCTACAATTTTTCTAGGTCTCCTGGATGAGTAAATTTCGGGATTTTGTTTTCCTTATTTCTCATGCAATATTTGTCATAATAAGTATATGAAAATTACCTCAAGAAACTCAAACAGTTCAACTACACCGTCCCTAAAAGCAATCAAGGCATTAGAAACGGACTTCTTTATTGCATCATAAGTTAGGCCTCCCTCAATAAGAAGAGCATGGGTTTTCCCCCACCTACATCAGAAAACACTTAGTAGTTTCATTATCCGAAGCTCAATTAAAATTTAGAGTGAACATAGCCGGTGAGTGGTGACGATTATATACACACCACTGCTCCATGAGTTTTGTTTTGTCTTCGATTGGAATAGAAGGAGAGAACTCTAATGGATGATAGTAATCGTATAACGCCTGCCTCTTGGCATCATACTCCGGATTTCCTTGCTGCAAAAGACCATGACTGCCTGTAGTGTACATTTTTCTAATTACAAATTGATAATTTAACCTTCAATCACACAATTAGCCAAGGTATAAGTTATGAAAACATACTCTGCCCTCTACTGCCATTGATCCAATATCGTGTCAAGGTAGCATCAAAATCTGCAATTACCTGATAATATTCACAACAATCAACATTCTTTCAATCAGTGTGAGTGATAATTATAATTTAGTTTGTAAAATTAAAAGTGTTACAAGAAGAAACCTGTAATTTAGGAGGACCCGCCATGCGAATTTGAGAAATTTTATTCTGCAGCAATTGAGGATCACCCGTTATGGTAAGTTTTGATAGATTGTGATTTTCCATTTTGGTTTGAGCACTGCAGGAGCAGCAGCACCTGCAAATTAAAAACAAAAAATGAAACAAAACAAGTGTCACACGTAAAGAAAGATGCCGGTGAAGCTTTTAGAATGCAGAGCAAATGACCCAAAAAATTTTTTGGGAAACCTGGGACTGTGACTGAAATGGGATTTAGAAGGAAGAAAACGATGGCGTTTTGAAATGGCGGTAGCCAACTGGAGAGGGATACTGATGAGGATGCTACCTTGAACACCCTGGTAGTGGCTACTCATTACTATTTTTTTTCCAGTTTTTTTTTTCCTATATCATTTAGTATTTTTATAAAATAAATAAATAATAACAATAATAATAATGTGATGGAAATTTAATATAGTGTCTTCGAGTTGTAAATCCAAATGTATCACACAACACAATCAAGAAATTAGTTTTAAATCAAATGATGGCTCTAAATGCAATCTTAATAAATCTTTGTATATGCAAGTTTCCGCTTACACAAACCCTTGAAGATGATTTCGAGTTGGGATTATAGAGATATTTTTTTGGAAAATTAACATAAATTATATGGTCCCTTTGTTTAATTAGAAAATCATTAGTTTACTGGTTAAACTAATCGTATCTGAGATCGATTGAACCGATAAATATGTTATAGCGGTCATTCAAATTAGACTTTGAATCGAGTTTCGATTCTATCTATTGAAACGGCTGTCCGTATTTTAAAATCATTGTTAAAGAGACAAAAGTATTAGTTAATATACAAATATATTAGGGGTGTTCGCGGTGCGGTTCGGGTTGATTTTTTCGTTTTTCACTTCAAACCGCGTGGGTTGGCAGTTTGGAAAATTAAAAACCGAAACCGCAAATTTGATAAGGAAAACCGCGGCGGTTCGGGTCGGCGGTTTAGCGGTTTGGGCAGTTCGGGTCGGCGGTTTGGATTATAATTTTTTTTAAGGAAATTTTGTACATAATTTTGTACATTAAATATCTTAGATTTCATGGTTAAAGAAGAAGAAAAATATAAAATAATATCTAATTTGAACGCGGGTCGGCGGTTTAGGAGGTTCGGGTCGCAGTTTGAGTCAAAATTTACGGTTTTGGGCGGTTCGGGTCGCGGTTGGGTCAAAACCGCACACCGACCCGAAATTTACGGTTCAGTTCCGATTGATCCGAAATCATTTTTAATTTTTTTTCAAACCGCGCGGTGCGGTTCTGGTCGGGTTGCGGTTTGACCCGAAACCGTTATCATCCTTAAAATATATTGTACACTATGTCCTTATTTGTAATTTCGTTCAAACTAGGGATCTAAATGACTAAATGTTGTTCCTCAAAACTAACCATTTCTGAGAAGGCCGTGTTGTGTGCCCAAAAAGAGCTCTGAACGACGTCATTTTTAGCTTAAGCACTTTACTCAACAGTCGTTGATATCGATGGCGAGAGCAACCCACAGCTTTGAACAATAACTGACAAGTTACCAGGTAATTTTTTATTTGTTTATTTATTTCTAATTCAAAATATTGAAGAGCATTTCGTTTCATTAGTTTCTCTATGCTTGCTGCGACTTGCAAGATTTATTTAGTACTATTAGAAGAGTCAATACGTTCTGTTAAATTTTTTTTTTATTTATTTAAATCTTTGTGCTATGGTTTCTGCATAAATTCAAGGATAAATTTGAAAATATTGCGGGTTTTAGTTTTTGGAAAATCAATAAATTTGTGCAAAATAGGAGTTACTAGGCATGGAGTCAACGAGAGAACTGAAAAATGATGAGAAAAACAAAGTTCTTTTTTTTTTTAAATAGAATTCTGATTTGAGATGACATTTAGGATGTTCATATCATAAAATTCGGCGTCAAGAGCCTCATCATTTGTGTTATGCTAACTGAGGCTTAATTATGCCAACACAATCAAGCAATTGCTTTGTAGCATTAATTGATAGAAAGTAGTAGTAGGAAGTTGTTCGGATAGCCCGTCTGATTAAAAGCTTAATGTTGGAACTGCAGTTGCAAATACTACAATGGCAAGACAGCCTAATTCGATTTTCCTAGAAGAATGGCTGAGAGACAATAGCGGTACTACTAGAACTATTACCTCCGGACATTCTTCGACTTCTTCATCATCATCTGCCCGAGCCATTATACAAGCGTGGACTGACCTTAGAGACTCCCTACAAAACCAAAGGTTCCAGCCCCACCAGCTTCAATCTTTGAAAGCCCTCCTCAATTCTCAAACCTCCCTTCATGTTGCTGACCCTCAAGCAAAGCTTCTTCTCTCCATTATCTCTTCTCGAAACCTTGACCTATCTTCAGAATCGTATCCTCTCTTGCTCAGGCTTCTATATATTTGGGTCAGGAAATCCTTCAAACCTTCGCCAGTACTAATTGATTTGGCTGTGGAGGTCATCTCTAACATTTTTGTTGCTGAATTTAGTGCAAAGAAGAGCCCTTTCTTTTATGCTGAAGGTCTTCTGCTTTTGGGGGCCTTTTCCTTTGCTCCTTATGTGCCTGAAAAATCAAAAATGACCTGCCTGGAGTTGCTTTGTGGGCTACTAGAAGGAGAGTATCGATTGGTTAGCTCATTTGAAGGAATTCTTCCAGACATGCTGGCAGGGATAGGTTATGCCCTATCTTCTACCGTGAACGCTCATTTCATTAGAATTTTGAATTCCCTTTTTGAGATTTGGGGGAAAGAAGATGGGCCTCGTGCTAGTGTTTCTCATGGGCTAATGATTTTGCATTTGGTTGAATGGGTTATATCTGGTTTTATCAAATCAAGTTATACACAAAAGATTGAAGTTGTTGCCCGAGAGATTTTAGAGAATCCAAAAGAAAACTATGTTCCATTTGCTCTTCTAACGGCTGCAGCTGGGGCTCTGAGAGCTTCTGCTAAATCTGCAACAAGTGGAATGGGACTGGGAATCCTTTCCAGATTGAGGATTTCCGCAGAAAATCTGATAGAATCTATAGCACAAGATCTAATTTCAAAAGCTGGAGGGATTTCTAGTTCAGGTAATGATATTACTGGTAGTCTTTTGCTGCAGTGTATTTCGTTAGCCTTGGCTCGATGTGGTCCCTTGTCTTCCCGTGGGCCTCTGTTTCTATGCCTTGCTTCTGCATTGTTAAGTGAAATCTTTCCCTTACGGAATTTATATATGAGGGTTCATAAATACTTGCATGGAAGCTCTGGTCAACTAAGGCTTAGTGAGGTCAGAGTACATCTAGACAGCATTCTTTTCAAGGAAGCTGGGGTCATATCTGGGGTTTTCTGCAATCAGTATGTCTCAGTGGATGAAGAGAACAAGTGTAAAGTGGAGAATCTTATATGGGATTACTGTCAAGATATTTACTTGGGACACCGGAGGGTGGCTTTGCTGCTTTGTGGTAGAGATGATGAGTTACTCAGGGACTTGGAGAAAATTGCCGAATCTGCTTTCCTTATGGTTGTACTTTTTGCATTGAGTGTTACAAAGCATAGGCTGAATTCAAAATTCCCCCAAGAAACTAAAATGGAAACATCAGTGCGAATATTAGTTTCATTTTCTTGTGTAGAGTACTTTCGTCGGATGCGTCTTTCAGAATATATGGACACAATTCGGGGAGTTGTTGTGAATGTGCAGGAGAATGAATCTGCTTGCGTCTCCTTTGTGGAATCAATGCCCTCTTATGCTGACTTGACGAATTGGCAAGGTAATCGGTTGGGCATTTGATTATCAACTTCTGTTTATAGTATACCTGGCACTCTCGTCAAGGGCTGTGCTGGTTATGCATGTAAAATAGAATTCTTTTTTTTCCTCCATTTCACTCATTAGATTGTTACTTTTGGTAACACTGAAATTATTTTGTAGACTTTTCCATCCTGCAGAAGATGGAATACATTTGGTACAAGGATGAGGTACAAACTGCTCGCATGTTGTTTTATTTGCGGGTTATTCCAACTTGCATCGAACGAGTGACTGCCCCTATTTTCAGACGGGTGTTAGCTCCTACTATGTTCTTGTATCCTTTTGCAAACTAATTTTATCGGGAAGATCAAATATATATGTAAATGCTTGTATGCATGTCGTGAATGTTTTGGTTCCTTACTACATATGCAATTAGGTATATGGGGCATCCAAATGAAAAAGTAGCCCGAGCCTCACATTCTATGTTTGCGGGGTTCATCTCCTCGGGAAAGGAATCTAACCAGGATGAAAGAGTCTCTTTGAAGGAGCAACTTGTTTTCTATTACATGGAGAGATCTTTAGCGGTATCTGAAGCAACTGAAAACAATAATGTTAAATCTGAGGCTTTATATCATTACATTATGGGTATTGACTTTTTTTTTGGGCGGATTTGACTGTAGGGATATCCTGGCACTACTCCTTTTAAAGGTATGGCTTCTGGAATTGCAGCCTTGGTTCGACATCTTCCTGCCGGAAGTCCAGCCACATTTTTTTGTATCAACAGTCTTGTTGAAAAAGCTAACGAGCTTTGTGGTGAAGTGCTTGCTCACAAGGCTGATATATGGAAGAACTGGCAAGGAGAGTCAGATCCTTGCAAGGAAATCCTAGAGTTGCTTTTACGGCTCATTTCCCTAGTTGATATACAGGCAAGTAGTGACCTAATAATTTCACTTTATGTGCTTGAATATCTTTATGTTAAACAGTGCCCTCCTCTTCCCACTTCTTTACCTTAATTTCATTCTCCATATAGAAGTTAGTTTTCTTGAAATCAAGAGTAAAAATATTAGCATTTGGCTCGAGTTAATTACTTAAAACTATTGCATTTAGCATTTGAAGTTGCTTTTATAAGATGACATTGGAAAGAATTCACACTTCTCTTTTCAGTGACTTTGATATTTGAATATACTTAACATTAGCATTTACCTTCTTTTATAGGTACTACCAAACTTGATGAAGTTGTTGGCACAGCTGATCGTGAAGTTGCCAAAAGATGGACAGAATTTGGTCCTCAATGAGTTATTTTCATTGGTTGCCGAATCAGATGATGTTACACGCAAGCCCACTTTAGTTTCGTGGCTGCAGTCATTAACTTACCTATGTTCTCAGGATACTACCGGAGGTTCAAATTACACTCAGGTGGGAGGTGAAAAAAACTCCCAGGCTACCATCTCGTCTGACTTACATGCACGACTCTGAGACGGTGAGGTGCAAGTCTAGATCATCATCAGCAACAGTAAAAAGTTCTGCTAATTATTTTTAACAGTTGGTATTGTGTTGCTGAATAATATTCCCAGAATTCTGGGGAATGAAATTAGATGTGTATATGTCTCTCACTTTTGCAATATGACAATTAACTCTTACATGCAAAAGAATTGGAAGTACCGAGTACAACAAACCAACACAACCAAAACCAATTTCAAGTGATACAAATGCAAAATTACACCAAGAGAAGTTTTGTTTCAACAGCAATATGGGCATATAATCAAGCCATTTTCATTACACTCGTGGCACGTACTCGACAACCCATCATCGGCAACAACCCTATGGCTGCCGCAGCACCTGTAACAAAGCACAAACCGAACTCCGGCGCAGGCTTCACAGGGGCCATCTGACCGATCAATCGGAATCTCATCAAAGAGTGGCCTAAACTTTCCTTGCTCATGCAAAGTTAAAACCTCAGAAGCTCCACCAATGTACCTTCCTTTAATGAAAAGCCTTGGAGGAACTGCTTTACAATCCAAAATTTTCCACATTTCTTCTTTGAATTCAGTATGCATTGACACATCTCTCTCATAAAATATCACCTTAAAACTCTCTAAAAGAAAGCGAATACTGCTGCAATCCTCAAATGTTTTTCTTATTCCTCTAAGAGTTGTTGTGTAAAGAATCACTGTCTCTTCTCCACCTGGTGGACACTTGTGTTCAAAATTCAATAAAGGGCTGCTGTCTTCTTCTTCTTCTTCTTCTTTTTCGATGCGGCGAGCTTTGTATGGTGGCTCTTCTTCAATCTTTTCAAAGTCATCTTGCTCAATTCTTGCATCTCTCTCAGTTTCTTCTCTGTGTTTTTCAGGACTCTCTTGCTCAATTCTTGATTTTCTCTCTTCTTGACTCAATCTAATATGCTGGTTCACTGCTTCCTCGAAGGCGGCCAGTAAATTTGGATCGAAAAGGGTCCCGGAATTCATGTCCGGCCGCCTAAAAGAAGAGACATCAATCTCACCTAAAGGCTCTACTTTCTGGGAAAGTTCTACACTTTCCTTGAAATTGCAAGAAACTGAATCTTTTGGCTTCATTAGTGGCCCTATATTCTCCTTATCATTTATCACATCATCAAGCTCCATTTCTTCTCCTTCATCTTCATCTTCATCTTCTTCAAGGTCTCTCATAAGCTCTGCAACATCAATTATATCTGCAGGCTCTTCAATTCTTTCACTGATCTTATCTTGCTCAGATTGTTTGTTTTCCAATTCCAACCGAGGTTGCTGAAATTTCCCATTCGAAATCTTTGAAATTGTTTCGAAAATTCCATCTGCCGCATTGACCTGAAGAATTCTCTCTGGCTTTAGATACCCAATTGGTTTAATGTTCTTGAGTTGCTTTAGCAACTTTCCTTTCATTCCCTTCATTCTGTTTTTTTCCCTTCAGATTTAGCTGTTGAAAAGCAAAATCTGATCTGGGTAGCAAGAGATTTTCACAAAGATTCAAAGATGGAAACGGAATCTCTAAGCTAAAGTGAAACTGAGAGAGGCTGAGGTTGAAACTGAGACAAGTTTCTTTTTTTGGGTTGAGACTGAATGATTTTTCAAGTTCAACGGCTAGAAAATTTGTTTTTTGTTTTAATTTTAAATTTCGAAAATGGTAAGGTGGGGAAAGGAAGGAATCCTATGCTGCTGAAGTATGATAATATGTAGTTAATCCCCGTAAAGAATGGACACGTGTGTGTTCGTTTGAGTTGGAAAGACTTATCTTTACGGAATCCTAAAGCAAGCAACGGTCATAATTTCTTTTAGGGGCCCAGCCCATGATTCTTATTATTTTACGGCATCCTGCGTTGTATTGTATGAGGCATGAGCCATGAGGACGAGCTTTTGTATATGTTTTTTGGTCCAGTAAGAAAATCCCGATCCAATACAAAATTTGGGATACTTATTTTCTTAGATTAAAAATCTTAATAAATTTTTTTAATTAAAATATTAAAATGAGATTCGAAATAATTTTTCAATAGAACTAGTAACTAGTAATGGGTTTTTATTGACCAAAAGTGTTCTTAGAATTAAGAAACGGATTTGCAGTAAATGATTCAATTATGATTATAATAGGCAAAACGACACGCTTTATCTCTTAGGTGAGAGATTAAGACAACAAATATTAATTTTAATGAGCATCGAGTCTGAACGTGCATAGATGCTAAAAATTCCATTACAACAAGATCAGTTATCAGAAATTATCAAAATAAAAGACAAACCGAAGCTAGCGCCTCTAAAACCTATAACCGAAAATAAACAGTAATGATGAAACGCAGGCCACCCCTTTGTTCCTCCTCTCTATTAGCATCACTGCTGAGCACACTGCACTCTTTGGCCACCGCCAGGCATATCCTCGTCTTCATCGTATGCCTCCTGAGCTGCCTGTTGCTTCCTCCGCATCTCCTCCTCGATGTTTACATCATGCAGAGTTGTTTCTTCACACTCGTCCAATTCCATATCGGTGAGCTGGGCTGAGGTCCTTGGAGGAAGCACAGACTCCAGCATCTTGCACTGGTCTGGGTTTAGCGATTCTGGGAAATCAACAGTGAAATGGATGTACAGTTTGCCCTTCATGAATGGCCTCTGATACATCGGCATTCCTTCATCATTTATGGCCTTGAATTGATCTGATTGCAGAGATGAAAGATCAGATCAGTACATCACACAAATTAAACATCAACAAACAAGAAAATAAATTATTCTTCATAAAGGGATTAGGGTAATGCATCGCATCAAATGTATCTCTAATTTTATTTCAAAGTGAAGCCATAATTGATCATATCATCACATAATTCAACACAAAACTAGCTAGATGGCGTCAATAGACTATTTGATGAGATCTGTCCCTTTGTACTATTTTTATGGTCACTTGGACAAATTGCTTAAAAGTGTGCCTGAGGTAAAAAAGAAATAAGTTGAAGAAAGCTGCATAAAAAACTCTATATTAGTACTCAAATAACGTGTTAGGATTCCAGGTATGCATATCTTACAGCAGTTTGGAAAAGAACCGACAACATTTTTGTTTTTATTCTCCAAAACATGCTTTATTCTTTACCCAAAAAAAAAAACATTGAACAGAGATGATGCTTCAATATGCCCATAAACTGATGCAATCACACATGTACAAGGTAAAAAAGTTCAACACAAGAAAACAAATATAATATATGCTGGCATAAGCAAACTACAAGGCACTCGGTCAAGAAAAAAGGACACAAACCTAAAACAATGAAGTTGAAGCAATTAAAAGAATCTGGAAATTATTCAACGAACTCAGTTTTGGGCAGCAAAAGTTTACAAACTCACACTGACATTCATTATGTCATACTTACCAGGCTTGACTACTTCCCCAGGTTGAGATTTGATGAGGAGTTGCCTGTCATCCAAATGAGTTATTACAAATTGGAAGCCACAGAGAGCTTCTGTTAGGGACAGGGTGTGCTCAACAAATAGGTCATCACCCTTTCGCTTGAACTTAGGGTGCTCTTTCTGTTGTAGAACAAACACAATATCACCTGTGACTGTGTCAGGCTGCACAAATTAAAAACAAAATTTTAGTCAACAGCTAATACAAGAGTGCATAACTGAAAGCAGTATTCATAATGTTTGTGAAAAATATAACTCCTTCAGCATTATAAAATAACAACAAAATCTGTCGCCTTACCGCTTCATCAGCTTCTCCCGGGAATGTAATCTTCTGTCCATTTTGCATACCCTTCTCAACAATAACCTCCAACACTTTCTTCTCCTGAACAACCTTCTCACCCTTACACTGTGCGCAGCGATCCTTGTCATTGATAGTTTCTCCAGTACCCTTGCACTCATTGCAAGGATGCTGCATTTGTTGAATCATGGAGGGACCAAGGTGTCTTATTGAAACTTTCATTCCAGATCCCTGGCAGCCAGAACATTTCATCGATGCACCTGACTTAGACCCCTTACTGCAAATAAGCACATCAAATTTCTCGTAAGCACCAGAAAGTACAGAAAACTAAGCCAGCCAGAAACTTGTTAACTAATAAGTCATTATAAAAGTAGATATTTTAAAACTAACCCTTTGCACTTGGAGCATATTACGTTGCGGGAAAGAGAAAGCTTCTTAGATGTCCCATTGTAAATATCCTCTAACGAAACCTTGAGGGGATGGATTACATCCTCTCCCCTCCTTTGCCTTCTTCCTCTGCTACTTCCACTCGCTGCCCGAATTTATTTTCAGTTTAAAATAACTAAGATCACTTAGACTATGAATTTGAAAAAGAAAAAAATATATACTTACCACCAAATGGGCTGCCACCGAAGAAGGATTGGAATATGTCGAATGGGTCATGGGCACCACCACCACCACCCATTCCTTCCTTGAGCGCATCCTCGCCATATTGATCATATATCTCACGTTTCTCTGGGTCACTCAGAACCTCATATGCTTGTGCCAACTCTTTAAACTGATTAACAAGTAAAATTTCTCATGTACTTTAGAATCACACAACAACAAAAAATAATCAACAGCAAATCAAAAGCAAATACATCACAAAAAAATCAATTTGACCAATAAAAATCATCCTTCAAAATCAGATTATATCCGCTAGTAAACAAAATTAACAACCCAATTTCAGTTAATCCTCGAGTGGCACTTCAGTAAATATCCAAGCTTTAGCATAGTAACTGCTGCGATATTAAATTATAGGTCCATAATTTAAAAACTCCATCAGAGGCACGTCTCGAGGCGCTGCCTAAGGCATATCGAGGTTGTTGCCTCTGGACGAGTTATATAAGATTAAGGAAGCTGTCATAGACTCATAGTGTCCCAACTTGAACTTCTTTATAGACTAAAAAGCTACTGAAAACAAAATTTCCAATTTTGAAATCCTAACCGACAGTGTTGCCCACGTTGATAGGGTAGCTCAACCCTGATGTTTCAACGAAAATGGTAAAATAACTATTATTTTTAAAAATAACTAATATTTACTAATATTATATTTATTTATTTATTATAATTTGTTATTAATAAATTTATTAGTGATAGAAATTATATATGATGATAAGTCTGTGCTATTAGACACAAATGATAGTCTATTTAGGGATTAGTCGTCATTGTACTCCATGAACCTATTTTGTTATATTTCATTATGTATTATTTGTTATGGATTTTTTGTGGACGATTTATTTTGACCGCATACCAAGTATTAGAACATTGTTTAGATCTAGACAATTTGATCCACTAATGCAAACAATTCAGACAGTAAATCGAATAAAACGAAATTCAAAATAAGCAAGCTGATTAATTAAAAACGTAAACAAATAATAACACGAAAAATCAATTTTTTTTAACAAATAAATATATAAAAATAAACCTTCTCAGGATCACCACCCTTGTCCGGATGATTTTTGATAGCGGCTTTCCTATAAGCCTTCTTTAGATCTTCTTGCGAAGCGCTTTTGGAGACTCCAAGAATCTCATAGTACTTTGTGTTATCGCTTTTCTTTGGCGCTCTTCCAAACATATTCTCTGAATTTCTATAAACAAATATTTAAATTCAATTTAAAAAAATACAAATACAAATTGGATCGTTAGATTCAAGATCGGTTAGAGAAAAGACGAGAGGCGGAGAGCTAACCAGATCTTCAGATTAGACGCGAGACGGCGAGCGAGAGCTAGAGATAGAAGGGGAGGTAACGAGCGTTGGATCTTGATTTATAATGGAAAGAATGGACGGTGACGATTTGTTGATGAGAGTTGGCTCAGAAGGTTGGTTTTTAATGTTGAGTTTTGCCGAATAAAAAACGGAGATAGAAGGATCTAGAAACTCTTTAACAATTTTCTGATGGAGTAACACTGAGTCCTTAATCACTTACAATTTATCAAATGTTCTCATATATTATCTATTTTTATCATATTGGTCCCTTACCAGTTGTTGACCCACAACTTTTGTTAATCTACTACCATCGGTGAATTGGTGATTGTTGTTAATCTACTACAATCGATGATTATCGAGAGTCTAAATCTGCATAACTATAGTACATTATAGAGTTTATTGAGCTTTAGTTAAAAATTGCATCAATAAAAACAATACTTATTTCGGTTATAAATTTATAATTATCGTTATGAAATTAAATCTTTATAAAATTAGAATTTAATTTTCACACTAAACCAATTCAAACCGATTTATTGATTTAGGATAGTCAATCCAGTCCATATTTTTTTAATCAATTTAGCACAATTTAAATCGAGGCTTTGCCTTCCCAAAAAATAAAATAAAATCAATGACTTTGAATTGATTTGAATACTCAACCTTTAAAGGGGCAGTCGCCCTTGAGATGACTGAAGTAATACTCTTTCATTTGTAATTTCACCTTACAAGGCTGATTATATTAATTCAATAGCAATTGCGGACTTATTTGATGTAAAAAAACCCCTAAACCATGAATTTAATTGGGGAAAACATAAATAGAGGGACTCATATGTTATTATTTCATATTCTTCGTTTGGTGAAGTGGTCAATACTTGTGGTCTATAATATTTGAATTAGTGCGAGGAAATTGTGGGTATGCGGTGCGCGAGTTTCTGGGTAAAGTGCTGGAAGGAGTCTTGCAATTGAGCAATTTGTCTGTGATCGATCATATGATGTCGGACTATGTAAACCACGTGGCTGAATTTGGGCTTTTTATTTTGTAATACTATTAGGGTCCTTATGGCAAAATCCGGATCCGGATCCGGCCGAATTCGGGAGCATTTTCATTGCTCCGGGTCTGGGTCTGTCCGATCCGGATTCGGGTCTATCCGGTCCAGATACCTATTTTTTATTTATTTTTTATTTTTTAAAAATATTTTTATTTTTTAATTGTATTATTTTATATTTGTATTTTGTCAATTTTATTAGTTTTAATTCAATTCTTTTATATTTTTAATTATATTATATTATATTTTTTTATATATGCATACTATTTTGAATTTTTATTATATTTTAATTTATTATATTCAATAATTTTTATTTTTTATGCGAACCCGGGTCTATCCGAGCCGCACATGTGCGGTCCCTGGTCCGGATTCGGATTTGCATGGGTCCTAATTTTTAAGATCCGAGTCCGGATTTTTTAATCACGGTCCCGGATTGTCCAGGTCCATGCGGATCCAGGCCGGATCCAGGTCCAACTGTCATCCCTAGTCCTTACATCAAGCAAAATGTGTAATCAATTATGAAGGGAAAATGAATAAACAAATTGGACAGTTGGGGATTTTATTTGATTTATTTAAGTTCAGATTGAGTGATTTGATGGTGGATTTTTAACGTTTTTTTTTAAAAAATAATAATAATAATAATTCAGTAAGAAAATTGGGGTAATAGAGACATGATAACATAATTTTTCTTTTTCTTTTTCTTTTTTTTTTTTTTAAGGAAAAATGCAATTCACCAAATAATTACATAAAATAATTCAGTTTATGAGGCAACTTTTTTATCCCGATAGTGAAACACCCAACCCTAATTGTCATTTTGGCTAGTTGATGGACCAAAATATTTGTATACCTATATACATTATATCAGTGGCGGAGCAAGAAATTTGATTCAGGAGGGACTTGTTATTTATAATATGTTATTAATCAATTTTAATATGTAACTTTCAATCAAATTTTTAATGTGATACATTCAATAAAATATAAACATTGAAACTTATAAAAACCTGAAAATTTATTTAGAAGATGATAAATGAGAATCAAGTTGAGTTGTCTCTGTCCTCAAGAACTTATTAGCTCTGTGTCGGTGCTCGACGGATTACTTGTGAGCATGTGGCTAACGTTCTCTCATGATAACTTGGTTGCTTCATGTTGAAGTGACACTCATTTCTCCAAGACTTAAACTTAAAAATGAAGGAAACGCTTTCTATACTTCAAATTTTTAGAATGAATATTTTTGGATTTTTTTTGGATGATCAAAAAATGAATTCAAGCACTCTTTTTTATAAACATAGAGGGTTGTCTTTGTAACTACAGTGATTACTGTAGCATCACTGTAGCTACAATGAGAGGAGTGTAAAAATTGTAAGTAAGAGTTTATGTATGCATATCATTGCTCTATTCAAATGATCATATTCACCAAGTAAAGGAGAGATACCAGCTTCATAAGCCACTGAGATTCCAAACTCTAATGTTGTTGCTTCTACCAAATCGATATCCATTTCTTTCTTAAATTTAACACATTACTTCAAATTTAACTATATCCCAAAAACTTTGAAATTTTTTAGTGTGATTGAAAAAATAATAGCATAGAAAATACAATTGTTACAAATACATACTAAATTTGAGGTGACACTATTCACATGCGCTAAAAATGCATGGGTAATGGTATTCATTGAAGGCTTGAAGCGCCTTTTTCCCAAGCCAGCGTCAAAAATGGCGTATGGGTGCGCAAATGTTGATTTGGTTCGGTTTCGAATCGAATCGAACCAAATCGAAAATCGATCGGTTCAAGAAATATCAAATTGAATCGAACTGATTAGTTTAATTTTAATATTTGGGTTTGGTTTTGATTCGGTTTGGTTCAAAACCAAACCGAACCATTTTTTAGAAGAATGAACTCTCAAACCGATCGGTTCGGTTCACGATTTTACAAACCGATCAATTCAGGGTCCGGTCCACGATTCGAACCGAACCAAATCGATCGGTTTAATACAAACATATATCGAAAAACCGAACCGATATTTTCGGTTCGGTTAATTTACTCACCCTTAAGCGGAAGCGCCCAAACCTAAAGTTTCAACAAATTGATAATGTGTTTGTGCAGTAAGCTTTACAAACAATAGAATCAAAAGAACAATACAAACATTGGTATAAAGTGTTATCTTATTACTTGATTATCAAAATATCGATCCTTTATTTTAGAGATTCTCACACTATTATCAAAAGATTGATCATTTGTTTTTGTGTGATTGGAAAAAAAAATTACTGATTCTCAAAGCTTTTAAATTTTATAGTGTGATTGAAAAAAAAAATAATAATAATAATAATAGCATAGAAAATACAATTGTTATAAATCCACATCAAATTTGACTAGACATTATTCACATGTGATAAAAAAAAAAACATAGGTGATGGTGCTCATTGAAGCGCCTTTTTCCCATTCAACGAATTGATAATGCAGATTCGAAACTTGAGTACTGGAAATTCATAAACCAGAACCAAACCTTTTACCTTGTGAATCGTGTTCCATATTTTTCAATACCTAATATTTGTATACTTATATGGACGCTTCGACCTAAACATTGGGTTAATGTTTACTTGGATTATAAGATAAGTCATTTCTTTTGTTTAGCACTGCGCCTTATCAAATTGATCAAGCTCTATATTATATATACAAAGTTTCAATATTATTTCTGGTTGCGCTTTTTAAAGCTAACGGTGGACCATCTCCCGACCTAATAAGTAGTGTTATAACATATAAAAAAAAAAGGTACTGTTATAAATCCCACCGTCAAATCACTCCATCCAAATTTAAGATTTGATTTTTATAATAAATATACTATCTGAGCTCGAACTCAAAATTTGATAATTAAATTTTAGATTCGTTGCCATCAAACCGTACCCCTTAGGGGCATAATAGTGCCCAAAACATAATAATTTGAAACCATATGGAATGATTCAAGGAAACCAAATTTAAGTGAAATAAAGGAAATTTTAAAATAATGATAAAATTGTTGGAAATTCTTGTAATTTTCATTGACGGATGGGTGTTTATGTCTTTTTGACACTAAGGGTGCAAGAGAATGTTGCAATCCTTAGGAGGGTTGCATCCCACCCCAAGGGGTGCCCATTTGGCACCCTCCATGCCTTATAAAAGAGGCATCAAGTCATCAACAAGACATACAACAGAAAATCCGTTTTAGTCACTGTTTTCTTCTGGTTTTGAGAGAGAATTACTCATATTTTCCCAGTTCATATGCATGTCAAGGAGTGCTCATTGGACAAGAAGGAACCAAGTTATCCTGGGAGAACATTTGTCAATTGCGAATCCGTAAAGCACCTGTGACGGGGCCAATAAGTTCTTAAGGACAGAGAGAGATCTCGACTTGAATTCGTCATTGCTTTTTCCAGGTTTTTTTATTTATAGTTTCATGCTTTAGGTTTTAGAGTTTTGATAAGATTTATTGGTATTTTCCTGATTTGATTTGTTTATAGCATGTTGTTTTTTATATTTAATGACACTATATGAACCACAATCTTAAGAACTTATTGTTTGGTGTTGTTAGATAGTAATTCGCATGTTAGGTTAGAAATTTTCTGGAAAAATACGAACTGTGCATGAAAAACCCGTAGGGCGTTCGAACGCCCGACAAACGCGAATGCTTAAATCTGAAATTTCGTAAGAACGTTCGAACGCGTCTTCAAACACAACTCGAACGCAAGCCTTCTGCCTAAGAACGTTCGAACGCGTCCTAAACGCAACTCGAACGCAAACTCTCTGGAATCATTCCGTTCGAACGTGTTTTCGAACGCTATACAAACGTGAACTCTCTGGAATCATTCTGTTAGAACGCGTTATAGAACGTTACACGAACGTGAACTCTCTGGAAACACTTCGTTCAAACGCGTTATCAAACGCAACACGAACGTACACACACTGGACAGTTTTGTTCGAACGTAGATACGAACGCGACACTAACGAGATAGTCCTGTAATTATTATAAACTGCAAACTTAGATTAATATTAACTTAGTAAATCATATACTGTAATACATTGATCTTTAGTATAGATTTAAGTTATTATTAGGTTGTTCAATTATCACAAGCATACATATAGTGATAAAGTTGAAATTGATTGTGTGTTGCATACTTGGGTGAGAGTTTAAAGTGTAATCATACACAAGAAATTCCATACAATCTTGATTAACACTTACACACATATCTACACATATCGTAATTTATTTGTGCAATTGAAGAAGTGTAATTTTGGGTTTGAATTGCAAAAATATCCTTTTGAAAAAATATTTAAAGAATATTCTGTCAAAAAGGCGATAAGAGCCTAAGTGGTCAGGGACTTAAGTGGTTACTCCGGACCCCCCTCGTCCTCTGGGAATATTCGTTTATTCATTTTTCTAAAGAATCTTTAGTTGAAATTCAAGGACTTGTGTTTATTGGAACCACCGTCCAATAGAACAACAAGTGGTTACCTAGTATATCACTTTGAATAATATCATTCGTTGATCGTTGTGCAATTTATTTTTTGTAGACTAATTGACCCCTATTGGTTTTTCCAGTTACAAATGGCTAGCGGAAACATCACAGTATTGGTCTCTCATGGAGAAAAGCCGGAGAAATTTGGTGGGGCAAATTTCAAACAGTGGCAGAGCAAAATGCTGTTCTACCTGACAACTCTCCAGTTGGCCAATTTCCTCAAAAATCATCTGGATCCTGTGGAGGGTGAATCGGAAACGGCCAAGGAACTGCGAGAACAGACATGGCTGTCTGGAGACTTCATGTGCAAGAACTACTTTTTAGGTGGTCTTGACAATACCATGTACAATGTGTACCAAGGCATGACTTCTGCGAAAATTCTCTGGGAATCTCTCGAGAAGAAGTACAAAACCGAGGATGCCGGACTAAAGAAATTTTCGTGGGTAGGTTCCTGGACTACAAGATGGTAGATTCAATGACGGTGATGTCTCAGTTGGGAGAACTGTAGTAGATCATTCATGAAATACTGGATGAGGGAATGAAACTCTGTGAGATATTTCAAGTTGCCGCCATAATTGAAAAGCTGCCTCCATCATGGAAGGACTTTAGGAGCTCTCTGAAACACAAAAAGAATCAGATGAGCCTTGAAGACCTTAGTGTTCGATTGAGAATCGAGGAGGACAACAGGATGTCCGAGAATGCCAGCTACAAGACTATGGAGTCTAAGGCCAACATCATTGAGGGCGTAAAGGGTAGCAAGAAGAGAAAGAACAGTGGAGCTGATTCTTCGAACAAGAAGTTCAATGGGAAATGCTACAACTGTGTGGAAAGAGCGGTCATATGTCAAAGGACTGCAGAAACAACAAGTCTCATGACAATGGCAAGAAAAAGAAAAATGAGGCTCATATCACTGAAGGTGAGCAGCTGACTGATGAGATCTCAGAGATGGAACTATCAGCAGTGGTAACTGAAGCCAACATAGTTGGGAATCTGAGAGAATGGTGGGTACAGTGGCGGAGCCAGAGATTCACACAGGAGGGGCTAAGTTAAAAAGTTCAACAAAAAATAAGTACCAAAATTTTGAACTTCATTGATATATTTTCATTCAATACATTTATAATTGTCATCGACGAGCTTTTATATGTTGAAAACGTTGGATAATTACTTCATTATCAATATTACAAAAAATATCTTTTTCTATGTATACTACTAGACTATCATTCAACCATTGATCTCCCATCCGATTTCGCAATCGATTTTTCACATAATGCATAGTTGAAAATGCTCTTTCCACTGTAGCTGTGGCAACCGGTAATATCAATGCTAATGTCACCAATAAATAAACTAATGGAAACACTTTATCTTTTCTAGTTTCAACCATTCTTCTTGCAAGCTCACCAATCCCTTTCAATCTTGAAAAATCATTATCAGAACCAACATCCATAATATAAACTTCAAGCTGAATTTCAAGTGCCATGAGATCCATTGAAGAAAAATCATTTGGATTAAAATTCAGCAAGGCGCAGTAGTTTATGTTTATCAAAAGCTGCAAACGAGTCATTTGGGCATAGACATGCCAAACAAAGGAGCAACTCAGTGTTCGTCTCATTGAAGCGGTTGTTTAATTCTTGAAGTTGCATGTCCAAAACTGCATATAAAATAACTCAACACGAAAGTGATGTGTATTTGTGATCTTTTGACCCTTGCGTTGTGATCTCCCATTAGTCAAAAAAATATCATCCATATTAGGAAGATCAATGTCATGATTCTCACAATAGGAAGAAACTTCACCAAGTAAAGAGTCATCATCCATTCTCTCTCATGTTTTGCAAGTTTCGCCTATACTATACACTCCAATTAATTTCATGGCATTCACAATGTCTTGGTCTTTTTTTTGTAATGCTTGGGATAATTCATATGCAAATCCAAGTATTCTTTTCATCAAGAATAAGCTAAAAATAAAATCAAATGAATGCATGAATTTCAGTAATGTTGTAGCTGGAAATCTTTGTTCAGAATTTCCCTCATTCGAAATAATTTCAAGCATATTAGTAATAGATGAAAACATACTAATTATGCTTAATAACGTACCATAATGTGAGCCCCAACGTGTATCAGCAGGACGTTTCAAAGTTATTTCTTGATTTAAACCTCGTCCACTTGAAATCTCATAATTATTAAATGCTTCAATGACTGCACGAGCATGTTCTTCTTGAAGAATATCACGACGTTTTGCTGAAGCTCCAACAACATTGACTAACATAGTAATTAAATTGAAGAGAGAATTAATGTCTTCATTCTTTTTTGCCACAGAAATAAGAACCAATTGAAGTTGATGGGCAAAACAATAAATAAAATAAGCACATTTATTATCCTCCAAAATGAGTGCTTTAAGTCCATTGAACTCGCCTCGCATATTACTAGCTCCATCATACCCTTGCCCACGCAGCCTAGACATACTCAATCCATGCCTAGAAAATAGCTTGTCAAGTGCCTCTTTTAGTGAAAGAGCTGTAGTACTAGTAACATGTTCAATACCGATAAAACGCTCAACCACATAGCCATTTTTATCCACATAACGCAAAACGACAGCCATTTGTTCCTTTGAAGATATATCACGAGACTCGTCAACAAGAATAGAAAACAAAACATCACCCATCTCTCTAATAATAATATTGGTAGTTTCAACTGAAGCACAAGTTACAATATCTTTCTGAATCTCATTTGATGTCAACTGAAGATTCTAGGAGCATTTTCAAAAGTAATAGCATTAATATCCTTATTATGGTCAGCAAGGAAATGTAGAAGCTCAAGAAAGTTACCTCGATTATTTGAATTTTTAGACTCATCATGCCCACGAAATGCAAGCCTTGTTTTAACAAAAATCTAACACAATCAATAGTAGCATTCAAATGGGCTCGATATTCACTTCGAGTTTTTTCTGAATGTCTTGAGAAAGTTGTTTCAATATGCTGCTTCTGATTCATCAACGCTTCACAATATTGTCTAGCTTTATTATGAGCACTATTGATATCTCCCTCATGTTCAATAAATTTTTCTTTCTTCCAATTCTTAAATCCTTGACCAACAAATATATCACCACACTTGTTTACCATTCTCTTCTTTAAAAAGATAACAAAAAAGACAAAATGCAGCATCTTTTTCTATGCTATATTCCAACCAAGATCCAAAATTTTCAAACCAAGTTGAGACAAACCGCCGTTTTTGATTTCCAAAATTCGATAATTTAAAGTTATGATTTTTAGGTTGAACAGGACCCTTTTGTAAGTACGCTCTTCGGACTTCATCTCGGATATTATGACCATAATAAGAGATTCGAGGTCTTAATCCAGGATCTGTAGGAAGATCTTGTAAATTAACTTCCACATCTTCACTTGAACAATACTTAGTTTTCTTTGGAGAGATTGTAGTGTTGATTTTCTTTTAAAATATTTCTCCATAACTATATCAAATAAACAAAAGAATAATTCAGATCACACATCACATAACATATCGATTACCAGCATAACATAATGTAAATGCAGCAGTGTATAACTATCTATTATATAATAATTAACAATCGTTAAAAAAAAATAATAACAATACAACATCAATCTCCAAAATCAGCAAGACTGGAAGACACACACAGCTGAACAGCAACCTATATAGCAAAGCAAGTGTAGCAGCTGAATCTCAGACAGCATAAATGCATAATGGAAACCCAATTTTTATTAACAAATAGCAACACATAATTAATCCAAAAACCTAAGGCCTAAAAACTTTCAGAAATCAGAATATACCCCATTCGAGCATGACAGCAGCAGCCCTGAGCCCCTCATTACATCAAATTCAAACAGAGATCAAATTTTTTTGTGTTTGATTATTTGATAATTTTTTTTGTATTAATTTTTTTTTTTTGTGTTTGACTGTGCCACAATCTTTCTTGTACTGAGATGAACCTAATAAAGTAACTCAACTTTAATTAATTTTTTACAACAGGAAAAAGAAAATCCCTATGCATTTTCTCGGGAACCAAATAGGCGTAAAAGAAAATACCTGAATTTTGAAGCGGTCCACTTTGTTTCTTCTTGCTCACAGCTTTAACTTTGTTTAGATTCTGCTTCAAAATTCGAGTTGAAGAACAAGAAATCTAGCAGTTATTTATATTAATCGGCAGCTGGTATTGATTTGGTCCAAATTTTTTTGGGCCCAGCAGGGGCTGCAGCCCCTGCTGGGCCCAACATGCCACCGCCACTGGGTGGGTAGACATTGGGGCTACTCGTCATATCTGTGCAGATAGCAATATGTTTTCCTTGTATCAGAAGTTCGATGGCGGCGATCATCTGACAATGGGAAACTCGTCTACCTCTCAGGTGATGGACAAGGCACATTGGTTCTGAAAGATGACATCCGGAAAGGAGCTAACATTGAAGAATGTACTGTATGTTCCATATATTCGGAAGAACTTGGTCTCGGGCTCTCTCCTTAGTAAGGCTGGTTTTAAGCTTGTATTTGTTTCTGATAAGTTTGTAATGACAAAGAATGAGATGTATGTAGGAAAATATTACCTAATTGAGGGCCTTTTCAAACTAAATGTAATGACTGTCAATCGTGCTATTAATAAAGCTAGTACTTCTGCTTATATTATTGAGTCACAAAATGTATGGCATTGGAGGTTAGGACATGTTAATTATGATATCATGCGTAAATTAATTAACATGAACCTTATACCTAAATTTGCAATTGATAGCCAACATAAGTGTGAGGCATGCGTTGAAGCAAAAATGCATAGAACATCATTTCATTATGTTGAACGCAGTTCTGAACCTTTAGAACTTGTACACACTGACGTGTGTGACATGAATATTGTGCAAACAAGAGGCGGTAAAAAGTACTTTGTCACTTTTATCGATGACAACACAAGATTCTACTATGTGTACTTGCTGAGGAGCAAAACTGAAGCTATTGAGAGCTTAACACTATAAGAGCGAAGTTGAAAATCAACTTGGCAAGAAAATCAAAAGAGTCAGAAGTGATAGAGATGGTGAATATTGTTATGTGCACGAAATTATTTACGAAACCACTGCTTCTTATTCTCCTCAACAGAACGGAATTGTGGAGCACAAAATCCGAACATTGAAGGAAATGATGAACACCATGTTGACGAGTTCGGGTTTACCCCAGAACTTGTGGGGGGAAGCCTTGCTTTCCGCGAATTTCGGTTATAAACAAGCTTCCTCACAAAAGATTGGACAAGACACCATATTAGTTGTGGAAATGTTTTTACATTCCTACAAATACCTTAAAGTGTGGAGGTGTCTTGCCAAAGTAATGGTTCCTAAACCTAAGAAGGTTAGAATAAGACCAAAAACTGTTGATTGTATATTCATTGGATATGCTCATAACAGTAGTGCGTATCGATTCTTGGTACACAAGTCTGAGATTCCTGACATCAATCCGAATATGATAATTGAGTCAAAGAATGCGATATTTTTTGAAGAGACATTTCCTTGTAAGGAAAGATAAAGAACCGAGTCTCTAAAAAGAACAATTGATACTGTCAAGGACAGTGATCAATATGACCAAGAATCAGATCAACGTGTAAATGCTGATGAGACAATCGAGCCTAGACGTAGCAAAAGAGCTAGAACGTCTAAGTCATTTGGTCCCGATTTTCTGACATACTTGTTAGAAATGAGCCTCAAAGCTATAAAGAAGTTATGTTTCCGGAGGCACCTCTTTGGAAAGAGGCTATTAACAGTGAGATTGATTCAATTCTACAGAACCATACTTGGGAGTTGGTTGATCTTCCACCAGGTTGTAAACTGCTGGGCTACAAATGGATATTCAAAAGGAAGATGAAAACGGATGGATCAATAGATAAGTATAAGGCAAGTGTACGGTGTCAAGTTTAGTATAAATATGAGTTAAGAGTGTCGAACCCACAGGGATTGCGTTAACTCGCACTAGTACTACAATTGATAATCCTAACTTTATTTAGAAAATAAATGATAAAGATTTTAATAAATAAATAAAATAAAAAATAATAAAATAGGAGGAACTAATACGATAGAGACTCTGGATCCTGATTTCACCTAACTGTCACCTATGTATTTGTTATGTCAATTAATCCTTGTTCAGTTATATTATTTATAAGTCAAGATCCTAAAATATCCACTCCCCTCTCGAGTGCCGAGGTCGAGTGAAAAATTTATCAACTATAGACTTCGATATCTCTATAAAAATCCAATAGTTAATAACTCATTACGATTTGTGATTCTATGTTAACGACTTCAAAGGACTACAGATTCTCTCGAACTCTATAAAACCCTAGGTTATATTCTCTAGATCTATTCAAAATCCCCTCTCTCGAGTGATAGATTCTAAACATTCATCATCTTCAATTGTGGCCAACAATTAAGAAGCATTAAACTCAAAAGAATATAAATAATTAATAAAACTTCATAACAAAAATTGATAAAAAATACAAGGTTTGAGCATAGATTACAATCGTTCTCCAAAATTAAGGAGTAAATTCATGACAAAAGATAAAACAATAAATAATCAAGCCACGAATTTAATGGAAATCATTAGAGTCTAAGAAAGAAATAAAAAGATAAAACCCGAATTGAATCTCTTCCTCTCCGGATATTACAGCCTTTGTCTCTCTTGTCGCTCTTCAATCCTCTCCTTGGATCTCTAAAAATATGTGTTTCTGTGTTTTGTGCTCTGTATTAGCCTCCCTTTGAGTGTTGGATGTAATGTTATATTTATAGTTGAGGCAGGGAGTCTTTGGGTAGCATTAGGATTATTAAAAACCCTAAAATTAATTTCCTGATGTGCGCGTACTTTCTTCTCCGCAGCGCCGCGGCGCTTATTCCCCTGGAAATTGTATGGAGATTGCATCTTGTGAAGGGCCGTGGCGCCTGCCCTTTGTTTCATTCCAATTGGCGCCGCGGCGCCATATGTTGCTTAATGAATGGGCGCCGCGGCGCCCATTGCTTTTGATGAATGGCGCCGTGGCGCCATTCTCCCTGGAATTTGTATGGGATTTTGGCGCTCGGCGCCATTCTTCCCTGCTCGTCCTGTGTCTTCCCTGAAGTTTCCAAAACACGTGCAATTATTCCCGATCCATATATTAATGCTCCTATAAATATACATAAAATAAACTATAAATCATATTAAATATCTCGAATTATAACAAAATAATAAGCTGAGAATGCCATAATAAGTGGGTATAAACCACACTTATCAAATACCCCCAAATTAAGGTTTTGCTAGTCCCGAGCAAAAAATAAAAAACTAAATTCAAATAAACAAATAAAAATTACTAAATTAATTAAGCCACTTTCGTAGGGATCACGATTGCATTTAGCGTATGCAACAAGCCTTTAAACCCTAGCGGCCCTAGTGGACGAGTTATAGTCTCGTGAGGGCTTACAGTGACGACACCCACAAACGTCATTCACACACAATCATGCAAAAAATATAAAAAATAACAAAAGATAGTCCCAACAGTTGCGCATAAAATTTTCCTCAAAGAAAGCTTATAAATGAAATTAAAGAATCTTCAAAGTACGCAATTGCAACTCGAATCCAAATTCTCGAATAAATTATCTAAGCTAGACTCACGGTGTGTGTGTGTAAAGGTTCATCACAGCTTTGATCTTAAGTAAGCCAACTCAATGATTTCGTTTTAAAAATTAGAATCAATGGGTCAAACCAACTTAGATATCTCAATTATGCTTTGTAATTGCTTTATTTCGTGCTCAGTATGGTATGGTTTTTCTTTTATTTTCTTGTCTCTTTTTTCTTTTCTCATTTTTGCAATTTTTTTTTTTCAACTCACCTACCCTTTAAGGTAGCATTTCTCCTCATGGTGGTCCTAATACTCGCCCATGGGTAGCTTCACACGCTTATCGGTTATAGGTGGTTTATTTTCTTTCTTTAGAGACATTTTCTTTTTCTTTTTTAGCTATACCATACTTCATAACACTAGCAAATCAAGATAGATATCTAAGCAACGGTCATTCATCGACATGCAATTTCTTCAACTGACCACCTTGTCAACTACTTAAGTTTTACTGCTAAAAACCTATTTTTAAGTGCTTACGAGTCTAACATAGATCAATTATTCAAGGCATCAGATAAAAGTAAATTAGGCACTTATCGTTTCTAAAATTTCACCCATAAACAAACAATATTATCACAAGATTTATGCTTTACTATCAAAGACTAAAACAATTTTTTTTTTTTTTTTTTTAACAAAAAATTTAAACAACTAAATAGCAACAAGTAAACAACATGCACACACCCCCAAACTTAAAATTTGCATTGTCCTCAATGTAAGATAAATATCAAGAGCAAGAGTGAGGAACAACACTACCGTGCATGGAGTTGATCAGACTCTTGCTGGTTGGAATTTGGTTGCGCGGGCGTTGTGTGTCTCGTGCTACCTGCATAAATAACATGCAAATAAATAAATAGCACACAATAAAATAAAAATAAAAATAAAAAGTAAAGAAAATAATAATAAAAGAAATGCAAGGGTTGCCTCCCCGCTAGCGCTAAGTTTAACGTCTTCAGCCAGACGCAACCACCCAAATGGTTATGGTGGCTTAAAAGTAGTGAACCGGGTAATCTCATCTTCTTTCTTCTTTGGTATCCACCGGTTCTTATGACATGAAAAAGATAGCTTGGCAGGCTGTGGTGATTTATCCATAGATGGTCCCCCAGGATATGTAGATTTCCCTTCAATTGGAAATTCTGGACTGCACATTCGGCAAAATTGGCTCGGTTTTCTTTTTAATCTTCCAGGAATTATCTCTAAGTGAGAACTGGCCTTTCTTTTCCTCTTTTTACGGCCCTTGGGAGTGGTTTCGAGTTTAGCTGCAGAGAATTTTCCTTTATGCATGGTGCATTATGCTCATAGGCTGTTGAAATACTGATTCACCCTGTCTGGTTTCAACTCCCTTTTTTACTGTATCTATCATGTGACAGTCTGCATCACCTTGAGAACTCGGCATGGCTCTGAAAACACTGAAGGTGATTTCTTCATATTGACCTCTCATTATCAATTCACCTTTGTTCTCTTCTTCTATTACTGTTTCCTCATGAAATACCATTTCATTTTCTTTACTGCCTAAGTCCTGAGAGGTGTCTTTAAACTCTTTTCTGCTCCTACAGGTTCTATTTTGACATTGCTCATTGGGGTTGACTTCAGTATCACTCGGAAAATCCCATGTCTGTTGATTGGCCATGGAAGAAGCAAGCAACTCAATTTTTGCTTCTAAAGATTTCATATTTGCCTCTATATTGCCCATTCGTGTTTCGATATTATCCAGCATTGACTCATTCTTCTCAAACCTCTCTGAAGCTGTAGCTACAAACGTGATCATGAGGTCTTCTAAGGAAGGTTTCTGCTCAACTTTTGGATAATTGAAGCCATGAGGAGGTTGCAAAATGTTCTCCATATCAGCATATGAAAAATTCGGATGATAATAATTAAGCATATGACTGCCTCTACAGTTGTTGAAGTTCCAATTGTTCACATACTGTACTTGTTCAAATCCTGCTCCTCTGTTGGTAAAAACATTCCATTAGCAGAAACAGCTTCAATAGACGGTTGGCTCATTTGATTTATCAATACTGCTAGATGAGTCGTGAAGGACGATACTTGAGCTATCAGTGCACATAGGATCTGCCATTGGTTCTTTTCAAACTCACCTCGTACGAAAAAATAAAAATAAAAAATAAAATACAATAATAAAAAAATAAAAATAAAAATAAAAATAAAAATAAAAATAAAAATAAAAATAAAAATAAAAAGAAAACTTAAGATAAAAAATAAAGAAAATAAAAATAAAAATAAAAATAAAAATCTAAATTAAAGCTAAGATTACTTGGTAGTAGTATTAATGTGAATTAAACAAACAATCCCCGGCAACGGCGCCAAAAACTTGTTGTGATATTTTTATATCGTACCGCAAGTGTACGGTGTCAAGTTTTAGTATAAATATGAGTTAAGAGTGTCGAACCCACAGGGATTGCGTTAACTCGCACTAAGTACTACAATTGATAATCCTAACTTTATTTAGAATAAATGATAAAGATTTTAATAAATAAATAAAATATAAAAAATAATAAAATAGGAGGAACTAATACGATAGAGACTCTGGATCCTGATTTC
The DNA here is from genome assembly GCA_019454045.1 of Zanthoxylum bungeanum. Taxonomy (NCBI): domain Eukaryota; kingdom Viridiplantae; phylum Streptophyta; class Magnoliopsida; order Sapindales; family Rutaceae; genus Zanthoxylum; species Zanthoxylum bungeanum. Next base: position 467,420 of record SKCR01029750.1, read on the forward strand.
ACCTAGCTGTCACCTATGTATTTGTTATGTCAATTAATCCTTGTTCAGTTATATTATTTATAAGTCAAGATCCTAAAATATCCACTCCCTCTCTCGAGTGCCGAGTGAAAATATTATCAACTATAGACTTCGATATCTCTATAAAAATCCAATAGTTAATAACTCATTACGATTTGTGATTCTATGTTAACGACTTCAAAGGACTACAGATTCTCTCGAACTCTATAAAATCCTAGGTTATATTCTCTAGATCTATTCAAAATCCCCTCTCTCGAGTGATAGATTCTAAACATTCATCATCTTCAATTGTGGCCAACAATAAGAAGCATTAAACTCAAAAGAATATAAATAATTAATAAAACTTCATAACAAAATTGATAAACAAAATACAAGGTTCAAGCATAGATTACAATCGTTCTCCAAAATTAAGGAGTAAATTCATGACAAAAGATAAAACAATAAATAATCAAGCCACGAATTAATGGAAATCATTAGAGTTTAAGAAAGAAAAGAAAAAATAAAACCCGAATTGAATCTCTTCCTCTCCGGATATTACAGCCTTTGTCTCCTCTTGTCGCTCTTCAATCCTCTCCTTGGATCTCTAAAAAATATGTTTTTCTGTGTTTTGTGCTCTGTATTAGCCTCCCTTTGAGTGTTGGATGTAATGTTATATTTATAGTTGAGGCAGGGAGTCTTTGGGTAGCATTAGGATTATTAAAAACCCTAAAATTAATTTCCTGATGTGCGCGTACTTTTCTTCTCCGCAGCGCCGCGGCGCTTAATCCCCTGGAAATTGTATGGAGATTGCATCTGTGAAGGCGCCGTGGCGCCTGCCCTTTTGTTTCATTCCAATTGGCGCCGCGGCGCCATATGTTGCTTAATGAATGGGCGCCGCGGCGCCCATTGCTTTTGATGAATGGCGCCGTGGCGCCATTCTCCCTGGAATTTGTATGGGATTTTGGCGCCTCGGCGCCATTCTTCCCTGCTCGTCCTGTGTCTTCCCTGAAGTTTCCAAAACACGTGCAATTATTCCCCGATCCATATATTAATGCTCCTATAATATAACATAAAAATAACTATAAATCATATTAAATATCTCGAATTATAACAAAATAATAAGCTGAGAATGCCATAATAAGTGGGTATAAACCACACTTATCAGTTATAGACAAAAGGAAGGCCTTTGTTATTACTTTGACACTATTCATTCACCAGTGACTCGTATCACATCGATAAGAATGCTCATAGCCATATCAGCTATATTTGGTCTTGAAATACATCAATGGATGTAAAGACGGCATTCTTGAATGGTTGAATGGTGAATTGGATGGAGAGATTACGTTGAACAACCAGAAGGGTTTAGTGTTCCTGGACAAGAACAGAAGGTGTGCAAACTTGTAAAATCATTGTACGGATTAAAACAAGCACCTAAACAATGACATGAGAAATTTGACAAAGAAATGTTGTCAAATGGGTTCAAAACCAATGAGTGTGATAAGTGTCTATACACCAAATTAACTCTAAAAGGATATGTCATTGTGTGTCTCTATGTAGACGATATGCTGATAATTGGTAGTAATCATGAAATGATTCAGTCTACAAAAAATGTATTATTCAGCAGATTTGATATGGGAACAGCTGATGTGATCCTAGGAATTAATATTTCTAGGACATCAGACGGATATATATTATCTCAGACTCATTATATTGAGAAGATACTTGATAAATATATCAAATGGGATCTAAATGTGGCTAGAACTCATGTAGACCTAAATCTTCTTCTATCAAAGAATACTAGTTCAATCGTATCGCAATTAGAGTATTCGAGAATCATCGGAAGTCTGATGTATCTCACGAATTGCACACGACCTGATATCGCTCAAGCTGTGAACCGGCTTAGCAGATATACGAGCAATCCAGTACATAACCACTGAAAAGTCATAGTAAGAGTTTTGAGGTATCTGAGAGACACTTCAAAATATGGGCTACATTACGAGAGATATCCTGCTGTACTAGAGGGATACAGCGATGCTAACTGGATATGTGATACGGTGGATACCAAATCTACGAGTGGATTTGTTTTCACACTTGGTAATGCAGTCGTGTCATGAAAATCCTCGAGGCAAACATGTATTGCCCGGTCTACTATGGAATCAGAGTTCATAGCGTTAGACAAAACAGCGGAAGAAGCAGAATGACTTAAAAACTTCCTGGAGGATATTCCTAGTTGCCCCAAACCGGTGCCAGCGATTAGCATACATTGTGATAGCCAATCGGCTATTGGGAGAGCCCAAAATACAATGTATAATGGTAAGTCTCGACACATACGTCGGAGACATAATACCATACGTCAACTGCTCTCAAGTGGCATAATAACGATCAATTATATTAAGTCGAAGGAAAACCCAGCGGATCCACTAACTAAAGGTTTACCTCGAGAGCAAGTTGAGAAGTCATCAAGGGGAATGAGCTTGAAGCCTATAATCTAAGAATTGTCAATGTGGAAACTCAACCTAGCTGACTGGAGATCCCAAGATCTAGGTTCAAAAGGGACAGCAGAAACTTTGTGCAATTCTAAACAAGCACTGAAGAGTTTTGATGATGTCTGTCATTGGTTAGGATAAGCTAAGGCTTTTAATGATCACTATATTAAGAGATGAGTCCTAATGGGGGTAAAGACAGATTACCTCTTGATAGTAGATCACATATTTCAAGTAAGAAGTGAGGCCGCTTCCGTGTGAACTTTTTAATGGGGGTTACCCTAAAGTACTTGATGAATCCAGGACCGTCGTTCAGGGCCAAAATGAACACAACCGTAGAACAGAAAAATGGTCGAATTAAAGTTGTGTGTTGGCAATTGTCTTGGTTTACACGAACGGCAGAACAGTTCAAGACTATGGGTCACTGGTTTGCCAAGTAAATCTGATTGTTATTCACTAGGAAAGGTTCAAGGCGAAAGCTACCTATTTCGATGCAACTTTAGTTCATGGTAACTCTCTCGAGTGTCGACATGAATATTAGAAGAATTGTGGGGGATTGTTGGAAATTCTTGTAATATTCATTGAATGATGGGTGTTTATGTCTTGTTGACACTAATGATGCAAGGGAAGGTTGCAATCCTTAGGAGGGTTGCATCCCATCCCAAGGGGTGCCCCTTTGGCACCCCTCCATGCCTTATAAAAGAGGCATCAAGTCATTAACAAGACATACAACAGAAAATCCGTTTTAGTCATTGTTTTCTTCTGGTTTTGAGAGAGAATTACTCATATTTTCCCAGTTCATATGCTTGTCAAGGAGTGCTCATTGGACAAGAAGGAACAAAGTTATCCTGGGAGAACATTGGTCAATTGCGAATCCGTAAAGCACCTGTGACGGGGTCAATAAGTTCTTAAGGACAGAGAGATCTCGACTTGTATTCGTCATTGCTTTTTCCAGGTTTTTTTATTTATAGTTTCATGCTTTAGGTTTTAGGGTTTTGATAAGATTTATTGGTATTTTCCCTGATTTGATTTGTTTATAACATGTTGTTTTGATATTTAATGACACTATATGAACCACAAAAATATGTATTTTCATCTAAACCTATAGAGATATTGATAACGAAAAAAGAGTTTGATATGTTTTTCATATGGTAAATGAGACTATACATGGACATACTATAAAATTGTAATTCATTCGATAATAGAGTTTATCTATATTTTTTTTTTCCCAATTGACGCAAGTCAAATATTGGACCTCGTAAATCTTATATCGATTTTCTTTAATATTGTTCCTATAGTTTTAAATTATTTGTTGATCGGAATGTTGCATCGACAAGTAGAATATTAATTTGCTATAAAACTAGTTAAGTGTCACATTTTTCAAATCTTTAAATGTTTACACACTAATATATATATTTGTAGTGATTTATAATTATGATTAAATCATAGTATTGATTTGATAGTAATCTTTTTTTTTTATAATTGAGGTGTTCGGGTCAACTTATGCGCACATCGATTAATTCCCATAATCTGTGCTCCGTGCCCTCATAACTTTACCACCACAAATCGTGAGGGAACAAACCACTCAAATTCAATACATCTACCACTGAAACAATCTTCTAAATTTTTTTTAAGGACGAATCAAAATGGCATATGAGATTTGATAGTAATCCCGAAATATAAAACTAATACCATAAAAATGTTATATTGACAACAATTTTTTTAAAAATTAATAAATAAATTGAACGAAGATGAATTTTTTTGACGTACAATAAATATCAACAATTATTACTCGAAATCAGACTAGTAGTAGTCAGCTGAGGTACGCTTAGGGCGCTATAATAAATCACAATTAAACAAACAAATATATAAATAAGAACATTATTACAATAATAATACATTAAATTAAAAAATTAAAAAAATATATTATAAAATGAAAATATAATCTCCTATTAAAAATCTTCTATTAAAATAAGAAACCTATTAATTTAATACCTACCACATAATCTCTACAATGGTTTTTTATTATAAAAATATAAAATTAAAATATCTCTAAAATTATTTTTTATTTTAAAATTATAAAAATAAAATAATAAATGATTAAAATAAGAACATATTGCAATATAAAAATAGAATCTCCTATTTATTATTAAATTATAATATTAAAATATCTCTAACATATTGTATTATTAAATTATATAATTAAAAAAGAAACACAATACAATATAAAAATATAATCTCCAGTTAAAATAAGAAACCTTTTAATTTAATTAATTAAAAATGATATCTTATTAAAAATGAGAAACCTAATAATTTAATACTTGACATATAGTATTTGCAATTAATTTTTTATTATTAAAATTAAAATATCTCTAAAATTAATTTTTTATTTTAAATTTATAAAATTAGAATAATAATTATGAAAATAAGAAATACATTACAATATTGAATTATGAAAATAAGTCCCATTAAAATAAAATAAAAAATATATGTGGTACCTAATTTCTATAATTAATTTTTTTAATCACCTAATACAATAAAAAGATATGTTGTAATATCCTATAAAATAAAAAAATATATGTCACATCTAATATGTACACTTGTACAGTTAATTTTTTAGTATTAACTTATGAAATTAAAATAAAAATATATTACAATATTAAAATAAGAAACATAAATAGCATTTGTCCACGAAAGTAAGCCAATTTTTTAGTTTTGTGTTATATTGTTATTTGTTATTTTACTTTGTATTATTTCTATATTTTTTGCATTAATTTTTTTTTTTTTTTTTTGTGTTTCATGATGTAAGCTCTGATTATTAACTCTTGTACAATGACGGTCAAGATTTCAAGTTCGAAAAAAAAGTTTAAATTGAATAAATTACATTAATTTCATTGGAATTCATCCAAAAGAAAATTACATATTTTTAAAGTTATTTATAATTAAGAATATGATTTCAAATTAGAGAGTAAGATGAGGGAAAAACTCTAACGTGAATTAGAAATAATGTTTGAGCATTGATAAATAAAATAAGAGAGATATAAATATTAAGTGTAAGTAAATCAATTGTCTCATTTATATTATAAAACCAACAAAAATCCGAATTATTTACGAGATCAATACCTAAAATAATATTAAGATTGTTATTATAATATGAAATTATAGTCAAATATATGCTCAATCCGTATAAAGTGCGGGTCATATATTTGTGTTTATAAATTTTAAACAAATAACTTAATAGTCACGCGTGGAGCGTTGATGCTCACCATGATTTATTTATATATGAAAACATTGTCTTGTCGGTGCGTTTGATTTTATTAATATCCCAAATAAACCGGCACCTTATTTATTCATATATAATCAGTTTATTAAAGTTGTACGCTTTCGGTCCTTTCTCAAAAGACAGTGTGCTTGTATTGAAAATGAAACAATGTTTGCGACTTTGCGTATAAAATGTGTGTATCAAGGGACGTGACTTGATGCGGTATGATTTATGATCTCATCTTGAGATTTAGAGTTCGAATTCAGAAAATGTGTTTCTTGTAAGAGCCTAAGACGGTTAGAGTTCTTACATGCTCTGCTTAAACCTGAAAGTTGACAACGGGATTTCCAACTATTCAAACGATAAAAAAAGAAAAAAAAACGTATGTGTTATTATTTCAAAGGACCGCTTGTTGCTGTAAGTGCACTCATAAATGTCATCAAATTAGAGAGTTTCAGTTACACCCACTATTTTCTCCCAGTAAAAAACTAATAAGTTATTTTCTAGGACGAATGACTCTTTTAATATATGCATATCCCTCACTATGTGATACAAAGTATGAAAATCGGATATTATCCAATTAAAAAATATAGGTTTCAAATTTTAAAAAATCTCAAATTACTCAAGGTACATTAAGAATTAAGAAAGACGTTATTGGTCAAATTTCATCAAAAAATTTCAAGAGAATACCATTATGGGATTTACGTAGCCTTCATATTTTAGTCATACATTTTCTCATCCGATATCCAATTTGGTGATTCAAGTTACATTGGAAATAATACTCAAAGAATAGCCATTGACTTTTAACACCCATGTTTGTGTGAATGAATTATTTCTTGGTTATTTATTGAATCTTATCAAAACTTATCAAATAACTAACGATTCTTTGTAACGTCTTTAAACTTCGCTAGCAAGATCGCTTTAAGAAGACCGAATGATTGCTAGAGGCAAGTTCTCTAAAGGTTCGACTTGATCTTGAAGATGTTTTGTTTCCTTAAAAAATGGTTAAAGATTCTAATAGTAAATAAAGAATGGTTTCTATGAACATATTTTTCGAGAGTCTTAACTTGATTTTAAAAAGATTTTATGCTTACAAAATTATGATTTGCGGTTATTGGACTTCGCTCAATTACAAAGAGTTGCTTAAAAATTTAATCTTACGATGATTTCCCTCACTCAGCATATATAATTATTAGTGCACTAATAAATGGCATCAAATTAGAGCTCTTCGGTTACACCCACTATCTGCTCTCAGTAAAAAGCTAATAAGTTCTTTTTCAGGACGAATGACTCTTTATATATGTTGCCTCATCATATATAATAATAATAAAAAAATTAGGAACACAATTAAATAACTTATAAATTAAGTTAATTATATATTTAATGTATGTATTTATAATATCAAAAAGTGGTTCCAATTAAATAACCAATTAGTAATATAAAATCCATTATCAATTTTGTTTTAAATATTACTGAAATACCCTAAAGTATTAAGTTATTTGAGGGTATATTAGTTAAAACACTTACTGCTTGATGCTAAGATCACAAAAAATCTCTCTTGGAAGTTCAAAGATGAACACATCCTTCAAGATCTATGACACCACCACTTCCACTTGATTGTCTTCTTCTCCATCACATTTTTCAATCAATGACACTCAACAGAGTATCAATCCCCCACCACCACCACCACCACCACCATCATTAAAAGCAAAGCCTCCATTTCTCAATCACATCATCATCTCCTTCCTAAACCCTCCCCCCATATTTCTTCAAACCTATTTGTTAATGGCGGCGGCGGTGTCGTCTCCGTACTTGTACTCACTTGCCTTATTCCTCTCATTATCCCTCCTATTCTTCTTCTACGCCCCTCAAATCCTCCCTCTCAGACGCCCTCCGAGCATTTCCCTCGCCGACGACCTCGACGACTTCTCCCTCTTCCGCAACGCCACTCTCTCCGCCTCCTCACGCGCCTCCTCCTCCTCTAAAAAATCCCACCTCTCCCTCTCAAACCCTAGGCCCAAAATCGCCTTCCTCTTCCTCACCAACTCCGATCTCGTCTTCGCCCCCTTGTGGGCCAATTTCTTCTCCTCCGGCAACGAGAATCTTTACAACATCTACGTCCACGCCGATCCTTACACCAAACTCGACACTTCTCACAAGCTTTTCCAAAACCGCTTCATTCCAGCCAAAAGTACCCAGCGCGCGTCGCCTACACTCATCTCCGCCGCGCGTAGGCTAATGGCCCACGCCATCCTCGACGATCCATTGAATCTGTACTTCGCCCTCATCTCCCAATCCTGCATCCCTCTCCATTCTTTCAAATTCGTTTACCATTCGCTCTTCGGAAACTCGATCAAAGTTTTAAACGCTTTCTCGACGCAATCAAAACACAAAAGCTTCATCGAGATCCTCTCGCGAGATCCGAACTTGGCCGAGAGATACGTCGCGCGGGGGAAGAACGTGATGTTGCCGGAGGTTCCGTTCGAGAAATTCAGAGTCGGATCTCAGTTTTTCGTATTGGCAAAAAGACACGCGTTGCTTGTGCTGAAAGACAGAAGATTGTGGAAAAAATTTAAGCTTCCATGTTTGAATATCCATTCGTGTTATCCAGAAGAGCATTATTTCCCGACATTGTTGTCGATGAAGGATCCGAAAGGTTGCAGTCATTATACGCTGACGAGAGTGAATTGGACTGACAGCGTCGACGGCCATCCCCATACTTATACGGCCGCCGAGGTTTCGCCGGAGCTTATTCACACGTTGAGGCAATCCAATTCGAGTAATTCTTATCTTTTTGCCAGGAAATTCTCGCCGGATTGCTTAAAGCCATTGATGAAGATTGCAGCTAAAGTTATTTTCAAAGATTAAATCTGAATCATTTAGGTAAGCCTCATGCTCATCAATTTTACTGCCATTTTTCTTTAATTTTTTTTTAACTAAATTAATTCGTTTTAATTAAGTAAGCTCAATTCAAATCTCTGCTGCTAAGTGCTAACCAAACAATGCTTTTAGTTGAGCTAATTAGTAGTGTAGATAAATTTTTATAATTGAATGTCATCAGGATGTCACTTTCTTGACTACCATTATTATTATTATTATTTTTATTTTTATTTTTGGGATTTGCATATCTATTTTTTTTTTTTTTTTTAAATAAAAAATAAAAATTGTTTATGGGGGTTAATGCTTGTGATGATAGTCTTCCTCTTCAGGTTCAGGAGATAATACCTAAAAATCTGGATCTTTGAATTTAATTAATTGGGTTAAGCTGTTTTGATAGCTAGTTTATTAATATAAATTAATCATTAATTTTTTTTAAAAAACTTGTTGGAACTCTATAATACGCATACTAGATTCCTACATTAGAATGACATTAACGTGTGACATTCACATTTACACAGAAGATTATGTTGAAAGTATGACCCGAAATCCCCATATCGTTTGGTATAGCATTCGGGCGTTTTTTTTTTAATCATGGATAAAAAACCAGAGATTACTATCTCTAGTTGACTCAAAGGTTTTTTTTGGGCATTAGGTTAAAAAAATTAGCGAGATTTTGTTAAATTAAATATATTTTTAGAAAATAAAATTATTATATTATTTGTTTGTAAAATACGAAAGATCAAGATAAATATGATCTAAAATGTAATAATTTAATAATTTTAATAATGATGTATTACAATTAACTAATTAATTAGGGATTTTTTTACATAAAAATTAATAATAATTTTTTAATATACTTAACTGTATAGGTACAAATTTTTTAGGAGTCTTTTATTTAAGCGACTGTGTAAGTTGGCAAATGTAATATGTAATATTATATTAGTAACATTTGATAATATTTTATGAAATAAATGCTATTTGTAAAGGATAAATGTTATTTATATATTATTATATGTTACAAATATGACGCCGTTTGTTTCTAAAAATGTTTATTACATTCGTTTATAGTATGGTAGTGATGTTTTAAGTGATATTTTCAATTTATAAAAGTATATGAATAATATTAATGATAAACTGATAACAAAAAAAATAATAATAATAAAATTGAGCTACTAATTGATGGCAAAATATTTATGATATAATTTTATGTTATATTACTAAAAAAAATAAATTGAATGATATTATGATGTGTAATTTGAAACATTATATTTGTAATATATTAATAATATATGATATTAATTGGATATATAAATAATGCTACTAATTAGCATTAAATATTGTTAATGTAATATTATATGTTATTTTTGAGATTATGATGAGCTAACAACCAACAGAGGAAGAGGATGAGCTTTAACTTTATGGTAAAATTGTGAATTAGGTAAAGTGATGCCTTCTCGTTTATTTGAAAAGCTTATAAATTTTAGTCAAAAGAATTTAAGCAAGTGGACTGGAGATGTATTGATAAGAGCCGGGCCACCAATCGGCAATCGCTGCCTCTGGACAGAATTGGATACTTTTATTTCTTGGGAACAGGATTTTTGAACAGGCACTCAAATGAGACTCGCTGGTCTATTTTTTTTATTTTTTAAGCTTTGGATCCTTTTTTACTATGCAATTTGCAAGTCCCTCCAAACATTTTTTAGTTTGAAAGGAATCTTGCTTATCTTAATTTGAAAGGAACTTTTTAATTTTCTTACTTTTAGTTTTAAATTTCAAATTTTTTTAGTAAATATAAAACTATTTATTCCAACTTATCTGATGATGGTTGAGAAATTGAGGATGAGTAAAAAAAATAATAATAATAAAATCGAGCTACTAATTGATGGCAAAATATTTATGATATAATTTTATGTTATATTACTAAAAAAAATAAATTGAATGATATTATGATGTGTAATTTGAAACATTATATTTGTAATATATTAATAATATTTGATATTAATTGGATATATAAATAATGCTACTAATTAGCATTAAATATTGTTAATGTAATATTATATGTTATTTTTGAGATTATGATGAGCTAACAACCAACAGAGGAAGAGGATGAGCTTTAACTTTATGGTAAAATTGTGAATTAGGTAAAGTGATGCCTTCTCGTTTATTTGAAAAGCTTATAAATTTTCGTCAAAAGAATTTAAGCAAGTGGACTGGAGATGTATTGATAAGAGCCGGGCCACCAATCGGCAATCGCTGCCTCTGGACAGAATTGGATACTTTTATTTCTTGGGAACAGGATTTTTGAACAGGCACTCAAATGAGACTCGCTGGTCTATTTTTTTTATTTTTTAAGCTTTGGATCCTTTTTTACTATGCAATTTGCAAGTCCCTCCAAACATTTTTTAGTTTGAAAGGAATCTTGCTTATCTTAATTTGAAAGGAACTTTTTAATTTTCTCACTTTTAGTTTTAAATTTCAAATTTTTTTAGTAAATATAAAACTGTTTATTCCAACTTATCTGATGATGGTTGAGAAATTGAGGATGAGTAAAAATAATAATAATTTAGTATATTTCCCAAAAAAAGAAAAAAGAAAAAAAGAGAGGTATAACGAAAACGTTAGACATAGGGTACCAGCACATTGATTGCATGACAGCGTGATTCAAGTTCTAAAATATATTGCAAGGAAACATATTAAACTACTAAAAACAGTAAAAGTTCGATTAATTAATTTTATTTATATGGCGGTGACATTTTTATTTTGATTTTCAGGAATGCTAAAACAAAAAGACTGGAGGAAGCTTCTGTGTGGGAAAACAAGGTCCCTTCACTGCCTGCTTTGCTTTGTCTTGTCTTGTGTATAGTTTGTAGTGTAGTTGTTGTATTGCTATTTTTTTTAATCCTTCTTGTTAAAGTAAAATGGATGATGGAGCTTACAGTGGAGAGTGTCAAAAAAGCAATGCAAAGGCGAAGGCCAATTGCTTTTTTTTTTTTGTTTTGGCCCCAAAAATCTCCCATCTGCTCTTCCAACATTAAGAGTCTTTATTATGTATATTTTATACATATTATATTATTAATATAATCCAACCACCATTGTTGGAAAATGCATGGATATTATGTCCTCTACTGTCTCCTCTATTAACAATTTGAAAAACAATCTCTACTGCACCCACCCTCGATAATCATAATTCACAAGAGCAAGTCCCACAGCAAACTCACTTCCCTAACAATTTAAGCTATGATATTTTTAGTTGACATTTTTTTTAATGACATTCAAGTTGGAGAGAAATTATAATATACAACTGTTTGCCACTAAAAATTTCAAAAAGTTTAAGTGACCATGCTTGTTTGTCAGCATTGTTCATTAATTTTAAGGTAATACAAGTTCATCAGCCAGGCCTTTTATGGATTGCATATAGACTAGTTGGTGGTGATACTTTGTGTGTCTTTGGAAGCCAACGCTTGCATCACTTTATCCCTAACGTGCACAATTTTTGCACTTTCATAATGAAAAAATATGAAAGGATTTGAACTAAATAGTTTGATGATTTTAAATGTTACTACCTCCTCATATGCAACCCCACGTGTTCCAATATGCCCATTTTTTTTTTTTAAAAATCGTTGGAAATCTCACCGTCAAACCACATCTTCCGAGCTTAAGCGAAGAAGGTAAAATCATCAGATGTCTCGTGCTCTTACAAGAAACATACTCTCTTGATTCAAACAAAGACCCCAAAGTGAGATCATGGACCATATACCATCAAACCACGCCCCTTTGTGATTTTTTTTTTAACTTGCATCATTAGATTTAACAAAAGAGTGTTATTTGGTTGGTTTGATTCATTCACAGACAAATCAAATCAACAAACTTAATTAAGTTGTATCTTGAAACAAATTTCCTATATATCTCATTGTGATATCACGGTTTTTATTAAAAAGGGAGAGAGAACATTTCTAAAAAAATTTAGAACATGTCAACTTTAATTTCTTTCATCATGGAGATGAGTTCGAGTCTTTAATAGAGACTCGTTTCCTCTATGGATAACTTTCGCTTGCATTGCTATGCTATAATTATATATGTATCCTCATAATCTCTTGTTGACAAAAGAGGTTATTGAATGTTTTTGAAACCAAAATCATTTTATTTGAATAAAGCTAAACTATCGGGAGGGTAGTGTCTTGAGTTTTTTTTTTTTTTTTTTTTTTATAAAAAATATTTTAAATTTATATATATATATATATATATATATATATATATATATGTTTGATTAATTATTTATGAAAACTATTATAAATAATTGGGAAATTATCATTTTTTTTCTATTGGGATAAAATAGTGTAAACACTATTTGTCACATAAACTTTGAAATGGTTCTTTTTCTGAAGTGAGATTTCAAATGTGTTTATTTTTCCATATGAAGTAAAAATACAGAAAATTTTCTTTAAATTAAATAGATAATTTATACATTTTCCCAATCGAAAAATCGAAAAAATTGAATAAATTTCAAAATTCATGTGGAAAAGAGAATGAATTTAAAATTTTTATGATAAACAATATGAACACTATTTATTTGGTGGAAAATTGATAGTTTCCGTAAATAATTATACAGTAATATTATGGATCTCAATATTGAATCTGCTAAAGTAATATTCACACATTCAATTGTTAAATTAAAATAACTAGTAATTTTACTAGTAATAAAATTCACCATGTTATTGGTGATTGGGATAATAATATCAACACACACAATCTGGTATGTGTTAGGGCCTAAAAACCAATTATGGACCAAAGTCGATGGCCCATTGGGTATTAGAAAAATCCCAAAACGCCCAATAGACTTTAATTGATAAATTTTAAAATGAGAATGTGTGATCCTTAATATTAATTTATTTACTATTATATCTAATCTAAATCCTTGTTTTAAACATTGGCAAAGATTTAGAACTATATGAGGGACAGCAAATAGAAATACTCAGCATCATCAGGAGAGACATGTGTAAATATGGCCATACTCTCTCTCTAAATGAGAATATTCCAAACCTCAAGGGAGATTTTTAAATAATCCTTTTAGGTTTAGGGTGTTCGTGGCAATGATTTATTGGAGAATATGAATTACAGTTAAATCTTGTAAAAACTGTCCAATTTTTCTAACCCCTTATTTTTTTAATAAATATTTACATAAATGTCATTAATTAAATAATATATAATTTATATATTTTAATCATTTCTTTTTCTTTTTTTGACTTTCTATCATTTATGTCCCTTTCTACTTGATCCACACTAATCGATTCTGTTCGTCTTATTAATTGTATTATTTTCTTACTTATGAATTTTCTTATTGACTTTTAAATATGTAAATGTTAACATTTTAATTTAGCCCATAATATTATTATATTCTGGGTTTGTCCCGGTAATTCTCATTTATTTTATCAAATAATAAGAAAAGTAAGAGATGTTTATGAATATTGGTAAAAAATCTTTATTTTTATTCAAATCTATATTACATATTAGTTTGAATGTAAATTAGTATTATCTTTTAATTAGAAGATACTATTTATTTCTTAATTTTGATCAAATAACAATATTACAACTGATATTATTTGACAGCAATGACCATTCAATTCATTCAAAAAAGAAAAGAAAAAAGGAGAGGTGAAACGAAAACGTTAGACATAGGGTACCCGCACATTGATTGCATGACAGCGTGACTCAAGTTTATAAAATATATTGCAAGGAAACATATTAAACTACTAATAACAGTAAAAGTTCAATTAAATTAATTTTATTTATATAGCGGTGACATTATTGATTCATTTTTATTTTGATTTTGATTTTCAGGAATGCTAAAACAAAAAGACTGGAGGAAGCTTCTGTGTGGGAAAACAAGGTCCCTTCACTGCCTGATTTGCTTTGTCTTGTCTTTTGTATAGTTTGTAGTGTAGTTGTTGTATTGCTATTTTTTTTAATCCTTCTTGTTAAAGTAAAATGGATGATGGAGCTTACAGTGGAGAGTGTCAAAAAAGCAATGCAAAGGCGAAGGCCAATTGCTTTTTTTTTTTTTTTTTTGTTTTTTGGCCCCAAAAGTCTCCCATCTGCTCTTCCAACATTAAGAGTCTTTATTATGTATATTTTATACATATTATATTATTAATATAATCCAACTACCATTGTTGGAAAATGCATGGATATTATTATGTCTACTACTGTCTCCTCTATTAACAATTTGAAAAACAATCTCTACTGCACCCTCGATAATCATAATTCACAAGACCAAGTCCCACAGCAAACTCACTTCCCTAACAATTTAATCTATGATATTTTTAGGAGACATTTTTTTCAATGACATTCAAGTTGGTGTACATTTTGGAGAGAAATTATAATATACAACTGTTTAAAACATGAATGCCACAAAAAAATGTCTTCCTAGAATTATTATTCAAGCTATACTTTGGTTCAACAGAGGGGAGGGGAGGGGAGGGATTTTAATGGAGGGGAGGGAAGGTGAGGGGAGATGAGTGATTTTTAATTAAATATATGTTTGGTTCAAAGGAGGGGAGGGGAGGAGATGATAGAGTTTTTAATTAAATATATGTTTGGTTAAAGAAGAGAGGAGAGAGATTTTAAAACTAATTTACTATTTTATCCTTATAGCATTTTATAAATAAAATTAAAACAATAGAGGCTTATATTATCTTTGAATTAAACAAATAATAAAATTAAAATTAAAAGCTCTACATAATATATGTTATTAAAAATAAAATTAAAACAAATATAAGATAAGAGAATAAAAAGAATTGAATGGTGAAGCAAATATAAGAGAGATTTGTAATTAAGATAATTTTGGATTTTAATGTATAAGTAGAGATAATTTAGTCAATGCATTTAATATTTAATTGCTCATTTTCTCTCCCCTCCAAAACCCCACACTTTTGGAGGGGAGCAAAAATTGGCTTATGAGAGATTTTGCTCCCCTCCCCTCCCCTCCAAAAAATTGAACCAAACAACCATAATTTAAAATAATCCCTCCCCTCCTCTCCCCTCCCCTCCAAAACCCCCCAACCAAACACACCCTAAGTCAAATGCTGTTAGTTTCAAAAAGTTTCAGTGACCAATGCTTGTTTGTCAGCATTGTTCATTAATTTTAAGGTAATACAAGTTCATCAGCCAGGCCTTTTATGGATTGCATATAGACTAGTTGGTGGTGATACTTTGTGTCTTTGGAAGCCAACGCTTGGCATCACTTTATCCCTAACGTGCACAATTTTTGCACTTTCAAAATGAAAAAATATGAAAGGATTTGAACTAAATAGTTTGATGATTTTAAATGTTACTACCTCCTCAAATGCAACCCCACGTGTTCCAATATGCCCATATGTTGTTTATTAAAAAGGTAATCAATCAATCATTCCTTTTTTTTTTTTTTAAAATCGTTGAAAATCTCACCGTCAAACCATCTCTTCCGAGCTTAAGCGAAGAAGGTAAAATCATCGGCTGTCTCATGCTCTTACAAGAAACGTACTCTCTGAATTCGAATAAAGACCTCAAAGTGAGATCATGAACCCTACACAATCAAACCACGCCCCTTTGTGATTTTTTTTTTAACTTGCATCATTAGATTTAACAAAAGAGTGTTATTTGGTTGGTTTGATTCATTCACAGACAAATCAAATCAACAAACTTCATTGTATCTTGAAACAAATTTCATATGGGAGAGAGAACATTTCTAAAAAAATTAAGAACATGTCAACTTTAATTTTTTTCATCATGGAGATGAGTTCGAGTCTTTAATAGAGACTCGTTTCCTCTATGGATAAGTTTCGCTTGCATTGCTATGCTATAATTATATATGTATCCTCATAATCTCTTGTTGACAAAAGAGGTTATTGAATTTTTTGAAACCAAAATCATTTTATTTGAATAAAGCTAAACTATCGGGAGGGTAGTGTCTTGAGTTTTTTTTTTTTTTTTTTTTTTTTTAATATTTTAAATATATATATATGTGTGTGTGTTTGATTAATTATTTATGAAAACTATTATAAATAATTGGGAAATTATCATTTATTTTTCTATTGGGATAAAATAGTGTAAGCACTATTTGTCACATAAACTTTGAAATCGTTCTTTTTCCGAAGTGAGATTTCAAATGTGTTTATTTTTCCATATGAAGTGAAAATACAGAAAATTTTCTTTAAATTAAATAGATAATTTATACATTTTCCCAATCGACAAATCGAAAAAATCGAAAAAATTGAATAAATTTCAAAATTCATGTGGAAAAGAGAATGAATTTAAAATTTTTATAATAAACAATATGAACACTATTTATTTGGTGGGAAATTGATAATTTCCGTAAATAATTATACAGTAATATTATGGATCTCAATATTGAATCTACTAAAGTAATATTCACACATTCAATTGTTAAATTAAATAACAAGTAATTTTACTAGTAATAAAATTCACCATGTTATTGGTGATTGGGATAATAATATCAACACACACAATCTGGTATGTGTTAGGGCCTAAAAATCAATTATGGATTCGATAGAAATCAAAGTCCAAAAACCTTAAAAATCCCAAAACGCCCAATAGACTTAATTGATAAATTTTAAAATGAGAATGTGTGATCCTTAATATTAATTTATTTACTATTATATCTAATCTAAATCCTTGTTTTAAACATTGGCAAAGATTTAGAACTATATGTTATTTATAAGTCTTGAGTTCTCTTAAATATTTAGCATACACATTTTGTAAAAAATATTATAATTAGCATTAGAGACGGCTCATGACTCGAGGTGTGAGTTGTGTTATTGTTTCATTTTGTTCTAGTTGACTCACATGAGAAATCGAGGTGATACGAGAGGAAGATTGTAATACTATATATTGTAAGTGAGAAAAGAATATGAGTTAATTTATAAATAAAAAAATTAAAAATGTTAGAAATTTCACTGTAAAAAATATGATCCTGCTTGATTATGCTAACTTATTAGCTAGATGCATTTTGGATGGTAAAAGCATAATTATATAACCATTAGCTTACAATATCTACAATATATTATTGGATCATTGTTGTTTTAAATTCCGTTAATAAAATATAATGGATTGATATACGAGATTCAGGGAATGAATATCACTCATATAAATGAGGAGAAAATTTAATTATAAGTCATAAATATTATTGAGTTGTGATATTTATTATATTACATTGTGGATAGAATAAGATTATAGTTGATAAGGATTGTATGATAATTGTTTCCAGGTGGTAACTTATAATAAATTGGGCACACTAACAGTCAAATGAGGGACAGCAAATAGAAATACTCAGCGAGTCAGCATCATCAGGAGAGACATGTGTAAATATGGCCATGCTCTCTCTCTAAATGAGAATATTCCAAACCTCAAGGGAGATTTTTAAATAATCCTTTTAGGTTTAGGGTGTTCGTGGCAATGATTTATTGGAGAATATGAATTACAGTTTAGTTTAGTTTAGTTTAGTTTTTTTTTTTTTTGAAAGGAAAACATAATTCATTGCAAACTAAACGAGGTGAGAATACACCTAATGTTTGAAGGAAAGCTATCTTTCCAATAACATGGTGAACTTCGCTAACTGCCAATTTGGCAAGAGCGTGAGCAATAAGATTACAAAGACGAGAGGCATGGCTCACAACAAAACTATCAAAACAGCCTAACTTCTCAACAATATCTTCAATAATCCACAAAATCTCTGAAATCGTGCCCTTCCTGTTAGAGATAATCTCTACAACATGGATACAGTCCGTTTCCACAATTAGATAACGAACTTTCAATTCCACCGCGACTTGGAGACCAAACTTAACAGCTTCAGCTTCGGCCATCCGTACATCCCCGTTAAAGCCTACGCTTTTAACAGCTGCACATAATACTTTACCCTCAGAATCTCTAAAAACCACCCTCAGCCCTGCTTTACCCTTAATTCCTCTACTGCTGCATCAGTGTTCAGTTTAATCCACCCCTCTGGAGGAGCTTTCCAATTGCGACTTTCATCCATAGCTTGCTTGGGTGATGGAGTCACTTTGGCGGGAGATAGGAGCTGTATAGAATCCACCATCGCTTGGGCTTTTGCAACCGACCTAGAAGGGTCCTCAACAAGCCCTTCAAAGATTTGGTTATTTCGCGCTTGCCACACAATCCAACAAGTTGCCCTGAATAATTCCAACCCTTCCGCCTCCAACGATTTTGCTAACTCAGCCATCAACTCCAAAATTCCTATATTTTTATCAACTATGCCTCCAGCGAAAACATGAGACAGTTTCCAAACTTGTAAAAACTGTCCAATTTTTCTAACCCCTGATTTTTTTAATAAATATTTACATAAATGTCATTAATTAAATAATCTATAATTTATATATTTTAATCATTTCTTTTTCTTTTTTTGACTTTCTATCATTTATGTCCCTTTTTACTTGATCCACACCAATCGATTATGTTCGTCTTATTAATGTATTATTTTCTTACTTATGAATTTTCTTATCTTATTGACTTTTAAATATGTAAATGTTAACATTTTAATTTAGCCCATAATATTATTATATTCTGGGTTTGTCCCGGTAATTCTTATTTATTTTATCAAATAATAAGAAAAGTAAGAGATGTTTATGAATATTGGTAAAAAATCTTTATTTTTATGCAAATCTATATTACATATTAGTTTGAATGTAAATTAGTATTATCTTTTAATTAGAAGATACTATTTATTTCTTAATTTTGATCAAATAACAATATTATAACTGATATTATTTGACAGCAATGACCATTCAATTCATTCAAAAAAGAAAAAGAAATCCATTAAATTGATATTATATTTAAAATTCAGTACATTGTCCTTTCGCAATTAACACTAATAGAATTAATTTAGACGGTTCAAAAAATAAAATAAGAAACAAATAAGAATAAAGATAGTCACACTCCTTAAGTACTCACCGAGTATCCAATTTTTATATTTTAATATTAATTTTAAAGATTCAAAAACTATTATTTGAATTTGTTTTTTTAAGGTATTAAGAGATAAAAATTCGATATAAAGTGAGTTTTAAAGAACTCAACTAATATTTACAAGATAAATATGGAATCAATCAACCATTAATAAATAGAGAAAAACTACAATACAACATATATATCACGTCATCATTGCAATAATCCAATAATTCATTATTATACGTGTTAAAATATTAAAAAAATTAAAAATGTTAGAAATTTCACTGTAAAAAATATGATCCTGCTTGATTATGCTAACTTATTAGCTAGATGCATTTTGGATGGTAAAAGCATAATTATATAACCATTAGCTTACAATATCTACAATATATTATTGGATCATTGTTGTTTTAAATTCCGTTAATAAAATATAATGGATTGATATACGAGATTCAGGGAATGAATATCACTCATATAAATGAGGAGAAAATTTAATTATAAGTCATAAATATTATTGAGTTGTGATATTTATTATATTACATTGTGGATAGAATAAGATTATAGTTGATAAGGATTGTATGATAATTGTTTCCAGGTGGTAACTTATAATAAATTGGGCACACTAACAGTCAAATGAGGGACAGCAAATAGAAATACTCAGCGAGTCAGCATCATCAGGAGAGACATGTGTAAATATGGCCATGCTCTCTCTCTAAATGAGAATATTCCAAACCTCAAGGGAGATTTTTAAATAATCCTTTTAGGTTTAGGGTGTTCGTGGCAATGATTTATTGGAGAATATGAATTACAGTTTAGTTTAGTTTAGTTTAGTTTTTTTTTTTTTTTGAAAGGAAAACATAAATTCATTGCAAACTAAACGAGGTGAGAATACACCTAATGTTTGAAGGAAAGCTATCTTTCCAATAACATGGTGAACTTCGCTAACTGCCAATTTGGCAAGAGCGTGAGCAATAAGATTACAAAGACGAGAGGCATGGCTCACAACAAAACTATCAAAACAGCCTAACTTCTCAACAATATCTTCAATAATCCACAAAATCTCTGAAATCGTGCCCTTCCTGTTAGAGATAATCTCTACAACATGGATACAGTCCGTTTCCACAATTAGATAACGAACTTTCAATTCCACCGCGACTTGGAGACCAAACTTAACAGCTTCAGCTTCGGCCATCCGTACATCCCCGTTAAGCCTACGCTTTTAACAGCTGCACATAATACTTTACCCTCAGAATCTCTAAAAACCACCCTCAGCCCTGCTTTACCCTTAATTCCTCTACTGCTGCATCAGTGTTCAGTTTAATCCACCCCTCTGGAGGAGCTTTCCAATTGCGACTTTCATCCATAGCTTGCTTGGGTGATGGAGTCACTTTGGCGGGAGATAGGAGCTGTATAGAATCCACCATCGCTTGGGCTTTTGCAACCGACCTAGAAGGGTCCTCAACAAGCCCTTCAAAGATTTGGTTATTTCGCGCTTGCCACACAATCCAACAAGTTGCCCTGAATAATTCCAACCCTTCCGCCTCCAACGATTTTGCTAACTCAGCCATCAACTCCAAAATTCCTATATTTTTATCAACTATGCCTCCAGCGAAAACATGAGACAGTTTCCAAACTTGTAAAAACTGTCCAATTTTTCTAACCCCTGATTTTTTTAATAAATATTTACATAAATGTCATTAATTAAATAATCTATAATTTATATATTTTAATCATTTCTTTTTCTTTTTTTGACTTTCTATCATTTATGTCCCTTTTTACTTGATCCACACCAATCGATTATGTTCGTCTTATTAATGTATTATTTTCTTACTTATGAATTTTCTTATCTTATTGACTTTTAAATATGTAAATGTTAACATTTTAATTTAGCCCATAATATTATTATATTCTGGGTTTGTCCCGGTAATTCTTATTTATTTTATCAAATAATAAGAAAAGTAAGAGATGTTTATGAATATTGGTAAAAATCTTTATTTTTATGCAAATCTATATTACATATTAGTTTGAATGTAAATTAGTATTATCTTTTAATTAGAAGATACTATTTATTTCTTAATTTTGATCAAATAACAATATTATAACTGATATTATTTGACAGCAATGACCATTCAATTCATTCAAAAAAGAAAAAGAAATCCATTAAATTGATATTATATTTAAAATTCAGTACATTGTCCTTTCGCAATTAACACTAATAGAATTAATTTAGACGGTTCAAAAAATAAAATAAGAAACAAATAAGAATAATGATAGTCACACTCCTTAAGTACTCACCGAGTATCGAATTTTTATATTTTAATATTTAAGATGATAAATTAATTTTAAAGATTCAAAAACTACTATTTGAATTTGTTTTTTTTCAAGATATTAAGAGATAAAAAATCGATATAAAGTGAGTTTTAAAGAACTCAACTAACATTTACAAGATAAATATGGAATCAACCATCAATAAATAAAGAAATTCAACAATACAACGAAGATATCACGTCATTTGTGTAATAATTCAATAATTTATTTTCACACGTGTTAAAATATTAAAAAAAAAAACTAAAAATATTGATATTCAATCATGAATGCATATACAAATTTATTGGTGATAACACGTCATTCATATCTTATTTATACCAAAGAATTACATGTCAAAATAAATACCAGTTCCTTCAAATTTAATGCGTGTAATTTCATCAAAACCCTGCTTCATCTCATGTGTAAAAAAATTATGCCAGTCCCCTACATTACCGAGTCTAAAAAATGAACTGTTTGGGACTCCAGAATCCGAAAGCTTACCATTTCTATTGACCTCCAAATTCTGAAGCCTTTCAAAACTCGATCTCCACGTCACCTTATCCACCTCATCATCGTCATCGTCACCAAACGGCCTTCCAAGAAACGAAGCCAGCTTTCTCACTTCCCGTTTGGGATCTCTTTTTAGATCTTCATATTTCAAGAACAACAACTTGTTGTGTGGATTCTTCTTCTTTAAGCTCTCCTGCCAATACTGTAACACATGATCGTGATATGGACCAAACAAATGAACCCCTTTAACGAAAGAATCATAAGCTTTTTCAAATGGATATGGCTCTGGTAAAATTTGGTTGAAAAAATGCCACGTTGAAACTAAAGTGTCCTTAGGGTTTCGAGCTATGTAAACGATCTTGCATTCCGACTTCTTAACAGAATCTGGCAATGCACTGAAAGGCAAATGGGTGCTAAAAACTCTGGGAGATTCCATGTCTTTGAGTTTGAGCTTATAATTAGAATGTGAATTGAAACAGTAAAAATATTCCAAATTCGTTATATGATCATGGGGATTTTTTACTTCCAGCAGATCATCAACAATTTTGGATTGGTTTCCTCCCATAATACAAACACAAAGGGCTTTAAGCCAAGTGGTTCCTGTTTTCATAGAAGAAGCCAAGATAATATCATCTGAACGAGCTTCGAATTCTGACTGGAAGTTTAACATACCTGGAATAACATCGCTGCTGTACCAAAATCCATCCATTTGGTAAAGATCAAGAATTTCCCAGAATTTTTCTTTCGGTAATTCATCTTTGCTCAACGAAACCAAACCCTCTGGGCTTCCCATGTTGTTGAGAATTTCAATAATAGATAGAAAATTGAGTTTTGGTTATCACCTTCTTCAATGTCAACTACATACTTACATACAATTTAAAGGAGGAGAATACCCATTTGGGTCTCTAATTTATTTTTTATTTTTATAATTACTCATTAAGTATTTGATTTTTTATTAAAAAAAAAATACATATTAGGTGTTGTAATAGTAACAATATAAAATGCAATATCGATCCATATAATAATGAACTTAATGGGCAATTACATAAAATTAGGGATCCATATGATATTTTCCATATACAAAAACTAAAAAATCAAACTGGAGTTTTTTTTTTTTTTTTTTGGGAGTTTTTAAAGATCTTGTATCCTCAACTACTCATTGTGGATGCTGGATTTCGGCCGATGTCCACAATCAGAATTTGGAAATAGGGGCACTAGCAATCCTGCAAAACAAAGAAGAATAAATGGGAGTAGACTGCCTACCGGTGTGGTAGGTACCAGGGACACTCCGACGCCCAAGCCAGTAGTATGAAATGATCAGTAAATATGTAAAATGTGAAAGTAAGGTTTGATGTTACCTTAAATTCTTTTGGTAGCCGTGAGGGCGGTGATAAGTGTTTAAGGAGTTGGAGTACTCTAAGATAGTGTCAGAGAGCAGAGACTTGTAAGGAAGAAGTTGAACTCTGCCTTGTCTCTCGAATTTCGTTCCAATTTATAGATGAAGATCATCATTGGCAGCTGGCGTAAGTCCCACCACGTGCTTCGTGTATTTGATAAAAAGTCTGGGCAGGTGAGAATAAGTTTTGTGTCGGGTAAAGTAGAAGAAGAGTAGTTGATATAATTAGAGATTTTTGTATTTAAGCTTATGACTTAATTGTAATACAATAATACATAAATCTTCTTGGGCCTGACCTTTACTTTTCGGGCTTTGCATACCATTTTGGGCTCTGCACACTATTTTAGGCTTTTAAGGTAAAATACGATTTTATCCTTGGCCCATTTTTGGTTCGTACACTCATTGGTTTGGGTAGTGGTCACACCTTCTCACCACATCCGGCAACTTAATGGTTTGAATCTCTTTATATTATTGGAAAGTAGAATTTCTCATAATTTAGCATACTCGTCGGATTGTCTCAATGGTAATGACAAAAGAGAAAATGTGTGGTTAAACATATGATAATTATATTAATGGGGGCCGTGGGATGGGGGCTATTGCGGCAAGCCGGCAACTCTTAAGATTTTATCGGCCCACTAGGTGATTACCACTGCATACAGTGGGCTTGTCTACTTAAAATAATAATTTCTCGTAATTTTTAGAGCATGTATTGTCAAACATATAATTGTAATATGAGAAGTGATACACATACATATATTTATCCCGAAAATAACTATATTTCTCTCACTGTAAGCTGGCCCGGACACCCCGGTTATCCCAAAAAAAAAATAAAAAAAAAAATAAAATACCCGTAAGTAATTATATCGTACTTATTTACATAAAAGGCAGCTGGATGGATGCTTAAACTAATACAAAACATGGGCCATTTGTAAATAATATGTTCAAAGTCAATTATATTTAGACAGGCAGCAAGTTGGATGCTTAAAATTAATTAATACACAACTTGTGTGTTACTTGTAAATATGTTTAAAGTCGACTAATATTCCAAATAATATATACAGTATAAGCAATGACAGAACCTGGCTAAATAATAAATTAGCTAGACGTGAATAGATATGGCTATATATATATATATATATATACAAAAATATATTATTTTTGTAATTGCAATTTTGATATAACATAATGTTAAGTGGGCGTATTATTGATCTATCACATGTATGGATATGCTTGCCATGTTGTCTTCACATTTGACTATCACCTCGATAAGATAATAGAACGTAACTTGCTAAATTAATCAAATATTATCTGTGATGTTAAATTCGGACTGGATTTAATCAGGATTTGATCTAAGGTCTGATATGGGTGATCCCAAAAAATTGATTAGCAATTGAATCGGACAAAAATCGATCGAATCAGCTGGTTCAGCCATTGAAACGTGACCCGGTCTAGGTTCAATAGGTTTTTGAGTATTTTTTTAATTTTTAATTATTAATTTAGGTTTTTTTATATTTGTTGTAAAAAATAATTAAAAAAATAGTTAATTAGTGATCTCAGGTCGACCCCCTATTAAACACGTCCAACCTCTGACCTTTAACCCTCTCACCATCCCGGATTGTGATCCAAATTTTAAAACACAATATTATCCTTATGGACAAGGAATAATTAGTAGGAGTTATTTTTTTGTTGATTAATACTCCACCCGTAGGGTTTCTATTTTTTATTTATCCCAAATTATAATCCACTTGTTTTTTAAAAATGAAATTAAAGTATGTAGTTTATTAATATACACTCGTTTAATGTGTATTTTTAATTTTAATCAACAATACAACTTTTCATATTCTCAATCAAAGATATATTTAAAAATACGAAATGCTAACAAGTACCCTAATGACACTTATTAAGGATTCATTTTAGAAAAAAATTCATAGGAAAAAAAATAATAATTAACATTTTGACAATTTTTTACATTTCCTATAAAAATGGTGTGAAAATTTTCCTAAAATGAATCCTTAATAAGTATCATTTGGACACTCGTTAGCATGATACTTAAAAAAATAATTGATTAAATTTATTACTTTAACCATATTAACTACACTTTCTTAATTCTTAAGAAAAAAAAAACCAAAAAAGCCTACCAAATAGCTAGAGGCGCAGGGGTATTAATTATGTTTAATTCCCATTAATACAATTCTTCAAAAACTTAGTTCCATAACTTATTGGTAATAAAATACAATGTCTTAAGTTAATACACATTAAATCTTGATTATTATTTTTTTCATTTTATCCTTCTTTAATTTGTTTTTCTCTTATTAAACTGAGTTTTGACGATTTATTTTTTTTTTTTTTGCTGTTTTTACCTTTATGGTCAAAATTAATAAATTATGGTGCCTATTCCCACATGAGCCAGACCATTTTACACGACATTACAACACAATTAGTGGAGATTGCCTTGACTGGCAAGAAACCATAATTTATAAGAGAAATTGGACGAGATATGTTCACATTGTTGATGGTGTTTTTAAGCACTATGATATTTAAGGAGTACGACAAGGGTAAAAAGGTAATTCCCTTCTCAGTCGAAATCATTAATGCCGACCCGACCATATGAGTGAGGAGCCGAGCACTTTATGATCGGTAACCCGACCACTTAAAGATCGGATGACCGGGCAATTATCAGGTCGACAGCACACTCTCAGTACAAAAGACTATCATGACCGACCACATGAAGACCGGGAATATGGCGGGATATGCTCCAGAGGATAAGTTATCCTACTTTCATGGGGAAAACTGATGAGTCAGAGTCCTAGTAGGATAAAGAAAGTAAATGTAGTTTTTAATTAGGAATCCTTATGGGAAAAGTGAATAGTTTTGACTAGGATTCTTTATGGGAAAAGGAAATTGTTTCAACTAGGAAATTCTTGTACAAAAAGGAATATGATTTCTACACTATTATAAATAGAAGGGTAGAGTGTGCATAAAGGGGACAAGTTGAAAGGTGGGAGGAAGAAAAAAGTGGAGATCAAGATCAATATTGTGAGACTTGTAAACAAAAGAGAGAGCTGAGAAGCGTGTTTGAGTAATAAAAGTATCATCCTTTTTGCGCCCGTGGACGTAGGTCGGACCAAGATCCGCCGAACCACGTTAAATCTCCTTGTTGATTGGTGCATTTTTCTGTCTTTTGCTAAATTTGCCTTTGGTCCCCCATAACCAAACAAATTCACCGTTGAAGGAGGATTCCCTCGAAGGTGATATTCCCGTATTACCCTGAGACCAAAATCCACCGTCAACAGTTGTCGCCGTCTGTGGGGAACTGAACAAGAAGCAGCTCGCGTAGTAAGACGATGGCAGAATGTAGAAACCACCAACCACCATCAGGGAGCTCGGTTACAGATTGGATGGAGAAGATCGATGAGAACCTAAGGAAAGAAAGGGATGAAAACCAAACTCTACTAAAAACCATAGTAGACCGATTTGAAAAGATAGAAGGAGCACACAACGGAAAATTCGAGACCGGACTAGCCGACGAAGGAACGAAACAGCAAAAGGAAAAAAGAATTGTTGATACAAGTGAGGACGAAAGACCCCAGAAGAGGGGCCCCTACAGGGTAAGATATGTGGTAGTGCAGAGAGATTCCCAGACCGAGGACATGTGTGAGGAAGAGGATGACAAATCGTCACCAGACTCCTCCTATGATGGCCCTCACGATACCCGGAGAAGAGGGAAAGAATATGACGAAAAAGTACGAGAAGATACCGAGCCTGAGAAGCACCACGCCCAAGACAACAGAAAGAGAAATCGCAGGAGGCGGCATGGAACCAAAGACAGCAGCATGAAATCTTGGTTACGGGAGGAGCTAGCCAATGGGGAGTATGCCCCAAAACTGATACAGCAGATGCTCGGGACGACGAGGTTGAATCTCCCTTCACAGAAGAAATAAGGTCGGCAGAATTCCCAAGACGTTTCAACATGCCATCCATGACGCCCTACAAAGGCCATTCAGATCCAAAGTCTCATATTGAAAGTTTTGTCCTATTAATGGAGGTCCAAGGAGTAGTAGGGGATGCCATTTGCAAAGTTTTCCCCCTAACCTTGGGAGGATCTGCGATTCTGTGGTTCAGAAGTCTAGCCCCAGGGAGCATCGGAAGCTTCGCGCAACTCAGGAAGTCATTTGTTCGGCACTACAAATGGGCATGCGTCCCAAAGAAAATGGTGGGAGAATTGAGACTGATGAAGCAGGGGGATGATGAGCCCCTGAGGAATTTTATTGAAAGGTACCACAATTTGGTGCTCGAGGTCGGAGCGTACGAGTCATCGGAGGCGCTAGAAAGTCTCAAGGGAGGTCTGAAGGTCGGGAAGTTGTGGACTCACCTGAGGATTCAAGACGTATCGGATTATGCCACTGCCCTGGAGTTGGCCAGGAAGTTTATCTTAATAGAGGAGGAGAAAAAGATTGTCCGGGGAGTAGACACCCGAAAGGCTAAGATGCTCAGGTCAGACAATCAGTGGGACTCGATCAGAAATTTGAGGAGACCGGTCCCGGAGCAGAAGAAACTCAGATCGACATCTCCGAGTAGTCATGTTCAAGAGATAAAGTCATCTGTCCAAGTCAACCGTGTCGCGGGGAAGACAGTATACACCCCCCCTGAACAAACCTATGGCCCAGATAGTTCGGGAAATCCAGGATAAAGGTTTGTTGGCCAAGCCTAATTTGAGGAGGTTCCTGATTGAGGAGGGAAATAGTATGGCTTACTGTATCTACCATAACGTAAGGGGACATGCCACGAATGGGTGCAGAGACCTTCGTGAGCAGGTGGAAGACTTGGTGAAAGAAGGCTATCTCAGTGAGTACATAGACCATTCGGTTTTTGAGGACGACCAAGTTGATAGCGAAAGTCATCCGGTCGGATGCATGAAATGCTGAGATGCAGAGATGACGTATTAAGAAGAGTCTTACTTGTAGTGACCCTTGTAGAGTTGCAAGAAAGACAACGGATCCAAAAAATGTGAGTAAGACCTCTTCTATCTTAGACTGACATTTGATTATGCTTGTTTGTTATGGCCCAGACAATGGTTTTGATATTTGTTTTACGGCTCGGGTCTGCTCTTGTACCGCCGAGACCGATGTTTCTTTCCGACTCGGGTCTGCTCTTGTACCGCCGAGATCGATGTTTCTTTTCGGCTCGGGTCTGCTCTTGTACCGCCGCCGAGACCGATGTCTTTTTCCTGCTCGGTCTGCTCTTGTACCGCCGAGACGACCGATTTTCTTTTCGGCTCGGGGCTGGATTTCGTTCCGCCGAGGCCACTTGTTTATTCGGCTCGGGGTTGGATTTCATTCCGCCGAGGCCGCTTGGTTATTCGGCTCGGGGCTGGATTTCGTTCCGTCGAGGCCTTATGGTTTATTTAGCTCGGGGTCGGGTTACGTCCCACCGAGTCGGCTTCTTTGGACTAGGGATGTAATATTCCCTCAGAGCCAAGTCTTTTTTTTCAGCTCGGGGTCGGGTTACGTCCCACCGAGTCAGCTTCTTTGGACTGAGGATGTAACATTCCCCCAGAGCCAAGTTTTTTTTTCAGCTCGGGGTCTGGTTACGTCCCACCGAGTCGGCTTCTGTAGACTGGGGATGTAATATTCCCCCAGAGCCAAGTCTTTCTTTCAGCTCGGGGTCAGGTTACGTCCCACCGAGTCGGCTTCTGTAGACTAGGGGATGTATCATTCCCCCAGAGCCAAGTCTTTCTTTTAGCTCGGGGTCGGGTTACGTCCCACCGAGTCGGTTTCTTTGGACTGTGGATGTAACATTCCCCCAGTGCCAAGTCTTTCTTTTAGCTCGGGGTCGGGTTACGTCCCACCGAGTCGGTTTCTTTGGACTGGGGATGTAACATTCCCCCAGTGCCAAGTCTTTCTATTAGCTCGGGGTCGGGTTATGTCCCACCGAGTCGGTTTCTTTGGACTGAGGATGTAACATTCCCCCAGAGCCAAATGTTCTTCTCAGCTCGGGGTCGGGTTACGTCCCACCGAGTCGATTGTTATCATCATAAGGGCAAAGCATTTGCTCCACGGGTAGATATCAGGATCCTCGTTGACTGAGCACATGAAGGTGGCAGGAAAGACCAGATCTGCAGCCAATGTATTTTTATTTGCGGTTCCTGGAGTGACCACCGACGGATTCATCGACACACCATCTTTTTTTATAGTTCCCGGCATCAACTCGCAAACTCGTTGTTACCGAGAACTAGGGGATAGATGTTGATGGTGTTTTTAAGCACTATGATATTTAAGGAGTACGACAAGGGTAAAAAGGTAATTCCCTTCTCAGTCGAAATCATTAATGCCGACCCGACCACATGAGTGAGGAGCCGAGCACTTTATGATCGGTAACCCGACCACTTAAAGATCGGATGACCGGGCAATTATCAGGTCGACAGCACACTCTCAGTACAAAAGACTATCATGACCGACCACATGAAGACCGGGAATATGGCGGGATATGCTCCAAGGATAAGTTATCCTACTTTCATGGGGAAAACTGATGAGTCAGAGTCCTAGTAGGATAAAGAAAGTAAATGTAGTTTTTAATTAGGAATCCTTATGGGAAAAGTGAATAGTTTTGACTAGGATTCTTTATGGGAAAAGGAAATTGTTTCAACTAGGAAATTCTTGTACAAAAGGAATATGATTTCTACACTATTATAAATAGAAGGGTAGAGTGTGCATAAAGGGGACAAGTTGAAAGGTGGGAGGAAGAAAAAAGTGGAGATCAAGATCAATATTGTGAGACTTGTAAACAAAAGAGAGAGCTGAGAAGCGTGTTTGAGTAATAAAAGTATCATCCTTTTTGCGCCCGTGGACGTAGGTCGGACCAAGATCCGCCGAACCACGTTAAATCTCCTTGTTGATTGGTGCATTTTTCTGTCTTTTGCTAAATTTGCCTTTGGTCCCCCATAACCAAACAAATTCACCGTTGAAGGAGGATTCTCTCGGAGGTGATATTCTCGTATTACCCTGAGACCAAAATCCACCGTCAACACACATGTAAATCCAATTTTTAAAGACGATTAAATTAAATTAGTAGATATCACAATCTCCGAAGATAATATATATATATATATATATGGACTCTGTAACTTGGAGTTAACAGGCTCAGAATTGAATAACGACTTTATTGTTTTTAATTAATTTTATAATTCTTATCACTAATTTCACGTCTAAATTAATGAAAAGTTTAGCTTCTCCAATTTGTTTATCATCTCATGATATTGAACATGATTCCTTTTAGACATTAAATTGAAATTTAATACTACACTTTTATATATATATATATATATATATATATATATATATATATATATATATATATATATATAAGAGAATGAATGTGTCACTTATCATTAATTGCCAGTTGTATATGATTGTTATGGTATTTTTAGCTAATATATGTTTTTCTATGAGTAGGCTAAATGTGACTACGTGACTTAGGTAAAATGTAACTGTAATGGCTCAATGATATATTGTGGCTCTGACTATGAATGCCATTGTGATTGACATCGATATGAATGTGCTTGTGATTGAGCTCAAATGTTACTTGACCTGATGTGATCTTAACAACACTAGAATGGGTCCAGAGCACCAATGATACGGTCCATGTACCAGTTGGACCAATTACAAGGCACATAGTTAAGAAGATCAAAGACGTCATGGCCTAGCCTAATATCATGTGACCGAGTTGAACAAGCACATTTAGAGGCCAAGTGGACTTCAAGGGAGAGGGTTCATGAGTCATACACTTGACCGAAATCATCGTGGAGCAACATGGAGTATTTTCAAGTGATAAGTGTGGTTTATACCCATTTATTACGGCCTTTTTAGCTTACTGTTTTGTTATATTTCGAGATATTTAAATGTCATTTATAATTTATTTTATGTTTTATTTGTAGGAGCATTAATACATGGATCTGGGAACAATTGCACGTGTTCTGGGAATTTTCGGGAACACAGGACGAGCACAGAATCATTAGGCGCCAATGCGCCAAAGTTATATACAATTTCCAGAGGCTTTGGCGCCATGGCGCCACTCACAGACATAAGCAAGGCGCCATGGCGCCAAGTTAAATAAAATAAAGGTGGCGCCATGGCGCCCACAAACCATACAAAATCCCGAGATTTGGGCGCCATGGCGCCAGTTAGATCCGGAAACCTACACGTTCCAGGATTCAATTTTTAGGGTTTTTAATAATCCTAATGACACCCAAAGATTCACAGCCT
Source organism: Zanthoxylum bungeanum (assembly GCA_019454045.1). Taxonomy (NCBI): domain Eukaryota; kingdom Viridiplantae; phylum Streptophyta; class Magnoliopsida; order Sapindales; family Rutaceae; genus Zanthoxylum; species Zanthoxylum bungeanum. The sequence continues at coordinate 499,472 of SKCR01029750.1, forward strand.
CAACTATAAATATAACATTACATCCAACACTCAAGGGAAGACTAATACACTGCACAAAACAAAAAATACATATTTTTAGAGATCCAAGGAGAGGATTGAAGAGCGACAAGAGGAGACAAAGGCTGTAATATCCGGAGAGGAAGAGATTCAATTCGGGTTTTATCTTCTTATTTCTTTCTTAAAACTCTAATGATTTCCATTAAATTCGTGGCTTGATTATTTATTGTTTTATCTTTTGTCATGAATTTACTCCTTAATTTTGGAGAACGATTGTAATTGATGCTAGAACCTTGTATTTTGTTTATCAGTTTTGTAATGAAGTTTTATTAATTATTTATATTCTTTTGAGTTTAATGCTTCTTGATTGCTGGCCACAATTGAAGATGATGAATGTTTAGAATCTGTCACTCGAGAGAGGGGATTTTGAATAGATCTAGAGAATATAACCTAGGATTTTATAGAATTCGAGAAAATCTGTAGTCCTTTGAAGTCGTTAAAAGAGAATCACAAATCGTAATGAGTTATTAACTATTGGATTTTTATAGAGATATCGAAGTCTATAGTTGATAATATTTTCACTCGGCACTCGAGAGAGGGAGTGAATATTTTAGGAGTATTGACTTATAAATAATATAACTGAACAAGGATTAATTGACATGACAAATACATAGGCGACAGCTAGGTGAAATCAGGATCCAGAATCTCTATCGTATTAGTTCCTCCTATCAAAATATTTTTTATATTTTATTTATTTATTAAAAATCTTTATTATTTGTCGTCTAAATAAAGTTAGGATTATCAATTGTAGTACTTAGTGCGAGTTAACGCAATCCTTGTGGGTTCGACACTCTAAACTCATTTATACTAAAACTTGACACCGTACACTTGCGGTACGATATAAAAATATCACAACAAGTTTTTGGCGTCGTTGCCGTGGATTGTTTGTTAATTCACATTAATACTACTAGCTAGTAATTTTAGCTTTAATTTAGATTTTTATTTTTATTTTTAGTTTTTATTTTGTTTTGTATTTAATTTTTATTTTTATTTTGTTTATTGATTTTTATTTCTTTTGGTGCTTCAGTGAATGCGAAAAGCCACAAGTCTCAATTCGCTCATGTTTGATCCTGAAATAGAAAGAACTGCGAGGAGACTAAGAAAAGAAAGGAAAATCGAAAAAGAAGCAATGGCAGCTGAAAACATAGAGAACAACCCACGCCATGTGGCAATCATAGATCACTTCAAACCGGTCATTGATGATATATGCTCTGGGATTGCCCATCAACCAATCAACGCCAACAGTTTTGAGTTAAAACCTGCATTGATCAACATGGTACAAAGGAATCAGTTTGGGGGTTCAGCTGTAGAGGATCCCAACTTGCACTTAAGGATGTTCCTGGAGATCGCAGATACCATAAAAGTAAATGGCGTGAGTAAAGAGGCTATCAGGCTACGCTTATTTTCATTCTCTTTACGGGATAAAGCGTGGGATTGGCTGCAATCAATACAGACATGGAGTATCATGACATGGCAGGATATGGCCACAAAATTTCTTGAGAGATTCTTTCCACCAGCTAAATCAGCTCAACTGAGGGCAGAAATCAGTGTATTTAAGGAGCTGGAAACTGAGACTTTGTATGAAGCATGAGAGCGCTTTAAGGATTTACTACGAAGATTCCCACAACATGATTATGCAGATTGGGTCCAGATTCAGTTGTTCTATAATGGGTTGAATGGTCCGAATAGGACTGTGGTTGATGTTGCAGCTGGGGGAGCTCTATTCAGGAAATCAGCTGAGGAAGCGCACAATTTATTGGAAGAAATGGCCATTAACCATTATCAATGGCCAAGTGAACGCGCTACTGTAACCAAAGTGGCTGGGATTTATGAAGTAGACCTTCTTGTGGCACTTACAGCTCAGATTTCCACCTTGGCCACTCAAGTAGCAGCCCTGACAAAACCACGAGTATCATCTATTGAATCAGCGGCAGCTACAAATATGCAGTTAGTGGAAGGAAACCCGAACATTGAACAAGTCCAATATGTGAACAATCGGAACTTCAACAGATATAGAGGAAATCTTATGCCTAACCGTTATCATCCAAACCTGTCATATGCTAATACAGAGAATACCTTGCAACCTTCTTCTGGTTTTCACTATAAAAAGGATGAGCAGAAATCTTCCTTAGAAGATTTCGTGAGCACGTTTGCTGTTAGTACTTCAGCGAGATTTGAGAAGACTGAGTCAAGGCTAAACAATATTGAGATACACATGGAAAATATGGAGGCTACAATGAAGTCTTTAGAAACACAAATTGGGCAGATTGCATCCTCCATAACCAAGCAGCAGTATGGGGATTTTAATAAACTGTCACAGCCGCCAAGCTATCTTTTTCATGTCAAAGCAGTCAGTGGATACAAAAGAAGAAGCTACCATGACCACCATTTGAGTGGTTGCGTCTGGCTGAAGACGTTAAACTTAGCGCTAGCGGGGAGGTGGTAGCACGAGACACACAACGCCCGTGCAACCAAATTCTAACCAGCAAGAGTCTAATCAACTCCATGCACGGTAGTGTTGTTCCTCACTTTTGCTCTTGATATTTATCTTACATTGAGGACAATGCCAATTTTAAGTTTGGGGGTGTGTGCATGTTGTTTACTTGCTATTTAGTTGTTTAAATTTATTGAAAAAAAATAATTTGTTTTAGTCTTTGATAGTAAAGCATAAATCTTGTGATAATATTGTTTGTTTATGGGTGAAATTTTAGAAACGATAAGTGCCTAATTTACTTTTATCTGATGCCTTGAATAATTGATCTATGTTAGACTCGTAAGCACTTAAAAATAGGTTTTTAGCAGTAAAACTTAAGTAGTTGACAAGGTGGTCAGTTGAAGAAATTGCATGTCGATGAATGACCGTTTGCTTAGATATCTATCTTGATTTGCTAGTGTTATGAAGTATGGTATAAGCTAAAAAGAAAAATGTCTCTAAAGAAAGAAAATAAACCACCTATAACCGATAAGCGTGAAGCTACCCATGGGCGAGTATTAGGACCACCATGAGGAGAAATGCTACCTTAAAGGGTAGGTGAGTTGAAAAAAAAATTGCAAAAATGAGAAAAGAAAAAAAAGAGACAAGAAAATAAAAGAAAAACCATACCATACCGAACACAAAATAAAGCAATTACAGAGCATAATTGAGATATCTAGGTTGGTTTGACCCATTGATTCTAATTTTTAAACGAAATCATTGAGTTGGCTTACTTAAGATCAAAGCTGTGAATGAACCTTTACACACACACACCGTGAGTCTAGCTTAGATAATTTATTCGAGAATTTGGATTCGAGTTGCAATTGCGTACTTTGAAGATTCTTTGATTTCATTTATAAGCTTTCTTTGAGGATATATTTATGCGTAACTATCGAGACTATGTTTTGTTATTTTTTATTTTTGCATGATTGTGTGTGAATGACGTTTGTGGGTGTCGTCGCTGTAAGCCCTCACGAGACTATAACTCGTCCACTAGGGCCGCCTAGGGGTTTAAAGGCTTGTTGCATATGCTAAATGCAATCGTGATCCCTACGAAAGTGGCTTAGTTAATTTAGTTATTTTTAATTATTTATTTGAATTTAGTTTTTAATTTTTATCTTTTGCTCGGGACTAGCAAAACCGTAAGTTTGAGGGTGTTTGATAAGTGTGGTTTATACCCACTTATTACGGCCTTTTTAGCTTACTGTTTTGTTATATTTCGAGATATTTAAATGTCATTTATAATTTATTTTATGTTTTATTTGTAGGAGTATTAATACATGGATCTGGGAACAATTGCACGTGTTCTGGGAATTTTCGGGAACACAGAACGAGCACAGGATCATTAGGCGCCAAGGCGCCAAAGTGATATACAATTTCCAGAGGCTTTGGCGCCATGGCGCCACTCACAGACATAAGCAAGGCGCCATGGCGCCAAGTTAAATAAAATAAAGGTGGCGCCATGTCGCCACCCATATTAACATCAAAGGCGCCATGGTGCCCACAAACCATACAAAATCCTGAGATTTGGGCGCCATGGCGCCAGTTAGATCCGGAAACCTACACGTTCCATGATTCAATTTTTAGGGTTTTTAATAATCCTAATGACACCCAAAGATTCCCAGCCTCAACTATAAATATAACATTACATCCAACACTCAAGGGGGGCTAATACATTGCACAAAACAAAAAATACATATTTTTAGAGATCCAAGGAGAGGATTGAAGAGCGACAAGAGGAGACAAAGACTTTAATATCCGGAGAGGAATAGATTCAATTCGGGTTTTATCTTCTTATTTCTTTCTTAGAACTCTAATGATTTCCATTAGATTTGTGGCTTGATTATGTATTGTTTTATCCTTTGTCATGAATTTACTCCTTAATTTTGGAGAACGATTGTAATCTATGCTCAAACCTTGTATTTTATTTATCAATTTTGTTATGAAGTTTTATTGATTTATTTATTCTTTTGAGTTTAATGCTTCTTGATTGTTGGCCACAATTGAAGATGATGAATGTTTAGAATCTATCACTCGAGAGAGGGGATTTTGAATAGATCTAGAGAATATAACCTAGGATTTTATAGAGTTCGAGAGAATCTGTAGTCCTTTGAAGTCGTTAACATATAATCACAAATCGTAATGAGTTATTAACTATTGGATTTTTATAGAGATATCGAAGTCTATAGTTGATAATATTTTCACTCGGCACTCGAGAGAAGGAGTGAATATTTTAGGATCTTGACTTATAAATAATATAACTGAACAAAGATTAATTGGCATGACAAATACATAGGAGACAGCTAGGTGGAATCAGGATCCAGAATCTCTATCGTATTAGTTCCTCCTATCTAAATATTTGTATATTTTATTTAATTATTATAATCTTTATCATTTATTTTCTAAATGAAGTTAGGATTATCAATTGTAGTACTTAGTGCGAGTTAACGCAATCCCTGTGGGTTCGACACTCTAAACTCATTTATACTAAAACTTGACACCGTACATTTGCGGTACGATATAAAAATATCACAACATTAAGTCAATGAAGAAAATAGCATGCGCATAACTCGCATACCATGTGTTTAAGCTTACTTTCATTGTACTATTATTTATTTACATGCATGGACCAAAAATATGGATACACACTTTGTTGTTGGAGTTAGTTTTGTGTTAGTTTATTTTTACTTAGTTGTGGGATTTTTTAATGGACTAGAAATTAGGAGGTATGAGCTTGAGTCGATTATGGGTAGTTTATGGTTATTTTTGTCGTTTTGCTTTGTAAGGGATTAACTTATGCTACTATTTAAGACTGTTTGGATGAATTAAAAAGAGGCAGAACACTATTGAAAGAAAATATAAAAATTTGTGACTTGCTTTATGTGAGAGAATAGTGATTCTTCATAAGTTCAATGATTGAACAAAGACTCATCAAAGGGTTGACATCCTTTATGGTATCTTCTGCCGTAAAAATTCATATGAGACAATCTCCAAAAAGGTTTTCAATGACAAGTTCTTTGAGGGTTTACGGGATCTTGGGTCTGATTTATCTTTATCGTATCAAGTCTCGTATCATTAGCTCAATGTGACTGTGACTAAACTCAATATGAATTAGATAAAATGTGATTGTGATTGGGTTCAATGTTACTGTAACCGAGCTCAATGTGACTGTATCTGTGACTAAGGATATCTGAAATCCTCATGGGATAGGTCCCGGTGTGTTAGGTGTCGTGCAGATACAAATATAATTTTATATATTCATTAATTGGACGAATCGGGTACGAGTATTGACATTCTCGTAATATTAAATGTAAAAATACCCGTGTAAGAACTAAAAAATGACCCAATATATTGGGTTAGGGTAAAAGTATAATTTTTCATACTCGTTGATTGAATAGGTCGGATATAGATATTGACATCCCCGTAGTATATCTGGTACGTTGCCATTCCTATCTATGACTAGGTCAAATATGACTTAGGTAAAATGTGAGTATGACTGAACTCAATATATGTCTTAGGTAAAATATGATTATGACTGAGCTTAATGTGACTGTTAAATATTGTCTTTGATTGAACTCAATGTGATTAAGTACGTTGACAAAGTGATCATAACCAAACTCACTAAAATATGACTTGTTCATGTGCGTTTCTCGCCTTCTCATACGAAAAGTACACTGAGTTCTTATGAAGTAAATAAAAGACTGATTTCTGTAATCAAATAATTATTAAAAAATTCTCTAAAATCCTCAATGAGATAAACAATTAAAATCTTAGGAAGATATTATAAAGACAATTGAAGAAGAAATTGGTAATTGAAAAGATAAAGACTGTATTGAAATTGAATATATTCTACAAAAGAAAGGCCTAAAGAAATTTGAAAAAAAAAAAAAGAATTTAATTGAATTTGACTTGGTTGGATTTGATTTATTTCTGATTGTTTCTTACTATGAGTCTCTTTCTTGAATTTATACGCTCTAAAATAAATTCATCAACTCCTATGTTACTCCTGCTATTTCGGGAAAAAACGCATACATAGAAGAGATTCTTTGGTTTTGGTGCAACAGTGGTATGGATGACATGGTAACACAAGTCAATTAAAAAATGACATATAGAGTTTTTTCACCTATTTTTTAGTTATTTTTTAATTTTTAACACGCGTGACAGTTGATGATTGGTTTGTTGCATGGGTGACGTGGTACCACCGTTGCATAGAAGAATTTCTCCATACATAGAGATAAGAAGTTTTTTTTTAGAAAAAAAATGACCTGAAGAGAGAATTTCTTTTTGACAGGAAGTCATAAGCCAACATCCTCTTTCTGACTTAATTTTTTAAATTATTTTAATTGGGCTTAATTTTATTTTATATTTTGGGTATAAACAGTTCAATAATGAATTATTATTGTATCTAATATTTTTGCTTAAAATAAAATTTTATTTATACGGGGGGTAAAGTTTATCAATTTGGCGAGTCGGCCACAATTAAAGGCTTCTCATAGCTTACCTACTTGTATTGGATACGTGTTCTATTTAACGCGTGGGCAAGAGGTGGACGAAAATGATTGGATGAATGTTTATGAATAACACACGTGGATAATAATGGGCAAATATGATGGGATGTATGTTAATTTTGAAGAGGTGTCATATATATGAGCGAATACATGTTTGAGGAGAAACTCTTCTATGCAACGGTGGTACCATGTCATCTATGCAATAAGTCAATTATCCACTGTCACGTGTGCTAAAAATTAAAAAATAACTAAAAAATAAGTGAAGAAATTCTACATATCATTTTTTAATTCACTTGTGGTACTACATCACTCATACCACTGTTACACTAAACAATCTCTCATGTTTGAGACCAGCAGAGCAAAACCGTCTAATAATAATAACTGATAGTTATTATTAAACGGTTCCAAAAAGGAAAAAAAAAGATTATGAAAAAAAAACTGAATAGATATGATCAGGCATGTTATCCATTTTGCTACAAAAATTAATTATAATAAAATGTCATATAATCACATGAACTGATCTTTTGATGAAAGTTATATTTTTTTAATTGTTGAAATCTCGTCCATAAATCATCTTTTTCGGACTTAAACATAATTAATAATATCTTCAACTATCTTAGGCTCTTACAAGAAATGCATTCATTAATTACCTTCGAACTTAGACAATATGATCAAGAATTTTTTAAAAAATAATAATGTCATATAACAAACATATAATCACATGGACTGATCATTATGAAATTACTCTTTTTAACTCTTGATTCTTCAATTACATCGAATCTCTTATTCAACTAAGAAAGTACTACAAAGACAGATCGGATATGTTCAACATCACATTGAACATTTTATTTCCCAGAAGAAAAAAAAAAGGAAAAAAGAAAAGAAAAGCATGAAACTTCAAGACTCAAAATGAAGACCAGACCCCTCAAGTTTAATACGTGAAATTTTATCCAAGCCTTGCTCCATCTCCTCTGTCAAGTAGTTCTTCCAATCCCCAACCACACCGAGCCTGAAAAATGAACTTAGTGATACAATCGCTTCAGGAACATCTTTATTATTAACCTCCAAGCTTTTCAGCCTCTCCAAGCTCGATCTCCATATCACCTTTTCCACATCATCATCATCATCATCATTAAATGGACGTCCGAGAAATGAAGCAAGCCTTTTCACCTCTTCTTTAGTATCCCTTTTAAGATCTTCATATTTTAAAAACATTACCTTATTGGGTCTCCTCAAGCTCTCCGACCAATATTGTAAAACATGATCAAGATAAGGTCCGAATTGATGAACGCCTCTACAAAAGGCATCACATGCCTTTTCCAGGGGATATGGTCCGAATGTTTTGTTGAAGAAGTGCCAGGATGAAACCAAAGTGTCCTTCGGGTTTCGAGATATGTAAACCATCTTACAATCTGAATTCTTGATGGAATCTGACAGGACACTGTAAGGCAAGTGAGTGTGAAAGAGTCTTGGAGATGGGATTGCTGAGAGATCTTGAGGACTGAGATTGAATTTGCCAACCATATATTCTAATCCCTTGACGATGTAATGAGGATTTTGAAGGGCGAGTTGATCATCAACATGTTGTTGTTCTTCATGATGATCAGATTTGGTTTGCTGCAGGATGGAAGCACATAGAGCTTTGAGCCACGTAGAGCCTGTTTTCATGGAGGAAGCCAATATAATATCATCAGAACGAGCTTCATAGTGGGATTGTAAAGTCAACATACCTTTTAAAAGATCGGCAGGATACCAAAACCCTTCCCATTCGTATGTTGTGTGTTTTTCCCAGAATAATTCTTTGGGAAGTTGATTAAGGATTTCTTGGTTTAAGATTGATTCTGTGGATGGGGGGATGGCCATATTGACAAATATTCTTCGGCTTTTATTTTTCGGGTAATTCATTGAGTGTATATATATAGGAGCTTTAATTAATGACATCAGTGTTTGTATATAATGAGGTGCCCTTTAATATCAACACTAAAAAATATATATTTATTAATTCTCTTAATTTATCACATTTATAAAATAATAATTATATTATGTTATATATATTTTTATTGTGTAGGTAAAATACCGCTTCGGATGCTCAACAAGAGAATAAATATGAAATCTGAATTCCAAAACTCAAACAAAAAAAAAAACATGACAGTTGGATTTAAATCGGATTTGGAAAACATTTACCATATTTAGATTGTCAACAAAATGAATTTATAATGTATTTACTCACATATGTATTTTATTATTATTAATATTATTATTATATATATTTATATAATATATAAAATATATTTAGGGGGACCCCACCAAGATTATATATGTAAATATTATATATATTTTATTGGAGGTCCCATCAATATTATATATATAATAATAATAATAATAATAATTAATAATAATAATAATAATATATTAATTAAATTAAAATGAAAAGAAAAGGTTGCCGTCCATGGATGGCAACCTTTGAAAAAAAATATATAATAAAAAATAAAAGAAATGAGATTTACGAATTGATGGCAACCTTTTAAAAAAATATATATATAAAAAAAGAAAAGAAATGTGATTTACAAATCGGAAGAAGATGTGTCGAGCACCTCTATAAATAGAGGTGTTCAACACTTCAGAATTTAGTTTCTTTCATAGATTTCTTTCTTTGAGAATTTGTGAAGGGTCATAGCTCTTGTGTGTGTTTTATTTTTCAAGTTGTATTGTAATTTTATATTTTCTTTCAGTAATAAAATTATGTGTGTTTTATTCAAAACATGTTTAGCTAATTTCATTCTGATGGAGTAAATCGTGAAACTCTTATGAGAATATAATTAATTTTACTTATATGATAATATGAATTGTAATATTATAATGTATTAACCCACACATGTATTTTATATTTAATTATTATATTTATATAATATTTTGGATACCCACCAATTTTATATTTATATATATATATATATATAAAAGGATATATTTTGGAGGAAAGAACGTGTATCCAACGGCTCTCTTTAATGTGGCTTAATTGACGGCCCAGATAATTTCATTGGTAATTGGAGGAAAGAGAGTGAATTAATTATGGAATGTCAAAAAATTTCAAATTAAAAAATAAAAAGTTAAAATAAAATCATTTAATTCTGTAACACCGTGCCGTAGGCACAGACAAATACTGTAATACCGTGTCGTAGCACGGGCCAATACTGTAACGCCGTGCCGTAGGCACAGGCAAAAACTAGTATATATATATCTTATAAATATTAATTAAATTAATGAAAAAAGAAAGAGAATGTGCCATCACCTCTCGGTAGATTGCAACCTTTGAAAAAAAATATAAAAAAAAAAAAAAAGGAAATTTGTAAATTGGAAGAAGAGGTGTGGAGCACCTCTACAAATAAAAGTGCTCAGCACTTCAGAAATCAGCTCTCTCCATAGATTTCTCTCCTTGTGAATTTGTGAGGGGTTATAGCTCTTGTGTACACCATAAAATTCAACTTCAACACAGGAATACTCATCTGAGATTTAATTTCACGATTTATTTAATATGGTCTTCATCTGAATCTTGTTTATCTATTTAGTACTCTAACATAAATCCAGTTCAGATCCTACTTCTTCTTCTGATAATGAGTGAGTGCGCTTGCAGTTTACCTGGAATTTCAGAATTTCTGGCCATACATACAATGCCTGTCAAGAGACAAAATGTCACAGTTAGGATGAATTCCAACAACTACCATGCTCTCAAAAATCCTTGCTGGCTGTTTCAGGGAACTGTGATCCTTCAAACTTGCATAAAAAATACTATAATTTAATAAGAATTGTAAGGATTTGAGTGATGACTGAACAAGAAACTACTAGAAGTTGAAAGTGAGAAGCCTTTTAAAACTCTTATAACTGGGTGGCTGTGTAGATTCTGCCCTCTTCAATGAGAATCTCAAACCTGCTGGTGTGGAGCAAAACTTCGGACTTTTCCATCCCAACATACAGTCTATTAGGACTGAAACATATAGTGAGATATTCTTATTACTGTTACCAAAATATGAGTAAGCACAAATACAATAAAATTGTACACACCAGCCATTCTGTAATGGCTAAATAAAAATTTCAAATTTGTGCATCAGTAATGTACGTTCCAATTTAACAAATTTTGCTCTTCTGCTGTCTGTCGAAACAATTATTCTCTTGACAATCTAAGCCAAATATTAGATCGTAAAACACTCTTGATGGGCAACCAACTCAAAGGCGCGATGGTGTTGCTTTATTCAGGAAAGGATAGTCCGTGTAACCAACAACAGGATCATGAGTGTAAAATGTCTTCCTGATATACTTATTTAAAGGTGCATTAAGCTTGAATCTCAAGACTAGGTCTGGGTTTGAGATAAAAAGACGACCGTAGGATACCAAATCAGCATCATCTTGAGCCAAAGCTTGCATTCCTAGCTCCCTGGTGAAGCCACCACTGGAAATAAAAGTTCCCTGATAAGACCTTCTCCAAGTCCTCAATAGCTTAGCTTCTTCATCTTCAGTGCCAGGTCTGCCTGATTCTGTCTGTCCATAAGCAGTGTAGCGAGGCTGTGTCACATGCAAATAAGTGAGTTTTGCACCCAGGTCTAGCTGGAGCTTGTTCAGTCTTTGAATAACCGCCAAGCCTAGAGCGAGTGGATCAGAGTCTGTAGCATCGAGATGATCAATTGCTGGTGAAATTCTCACACCAACTCGGTCAGCACCAATAGCTGCAGCAACTGCTCGAACCACCTGCATTAAGAATCTGCAACGATTTTCAATCGATCCACCATACTCATCTGTTCTGTCATTGATTCCATCCTTCAGAAACTGGTCAATTAGATAGCCATGCGCTCCGTGGATTTCAATTCCATCAAACCCTGTAAATCATTAATTATGAATGATACAGGAACATACCAAGGGTAAAATTGAATAATGATTCAGTTAGAAAATAACTATAACAACCTGCTCGAATAGCATTGAGTGCTGCCTGGCGATAATGTTCGACGACATCTGATATTTCATAAGTTTGCAGGGCTCGAGGGTTAGGGTATGTGGCATAGGACCCATCTGGCATAAGAATTCTCCACCTCCTTGAAATGGGCTCATTCGTTGATGATATTGGAGCGGCACCACCAGGTTGATAAACTAATCCGAGATTGCTCACATTAATGATCACATTAACAATAATAACAATAAACATAAACCAATGTCATCAAATTTTGATTACCTTGATGAGAAGCACGGCCAACGTGCCAGAGTTGACAGAAAATAACGGCACCCTTAGCATGAGCCGCATCTACCACCATCTTCCATGCCTCTACTTGTTCCTCTGTGTAAATCCCTGGGACGTGCGGGAAACTGCATGTTCCACCACTTCAACATCATTTATTTATTTCTTTAGCAAATTAAAATCAAGGGTAGTGATTAGTTTTTTTTTTCTTTCCCTATTTAATGAAAAATATCAAAGTACTATATTATTACATGCACAATCAATTTTCACTCAATAGCACAAGGACAGCCTGATTAAAAGACAAATACTAATGCACTGTGAATACAGAGAAATGAGAGAATATTTAACTACATGATAATAAAAAAATTAAATTTGAATTTTGTCCGCTCCATATATATATTTTTTTTAAAAAAAAAGGGTCGTGCATTCATCATCTTTGTGTTTAATTTTGCTTCTGGGTACCAAAGAAAATTTAATATAAGATTCGAAAAAATTAAAAACAAAAGATTAATTATTTTAGCAATGAGGGAGGGACTGTTAGGTGAGTTTAGTCGTGACTCGTGGGTCCCATAAACCATAAGCCCAATAGAAAATAAGGAAGCGGGACCCAATGACGACTTGTGTTGTGAATCATATGATCATCATCTACAGACTAGATGTAACAGAATGACGAAAATACCCGGGGGCTGTTGGTGAGACCAAGGTGCCTTCAGTGATGAGAAAGCCGCCAGGCGTTGACCTCTGGTCATAGTAAGTAGCCAAAGCTGGCCCTGGAATCCCATTCAAAGCTCTGCATCTCGTCATCGGCGCAAGCACCACCCTGCCCACCACCACACAAAACACACAACGTAAATCGTCAAGAAAGTCAAGGATAAATTTGTCAAAATCCCTGCAATGCTTACTGACCTGTGAGAGAGGTTGAACTTGCCCATCTTGTACGGAGTAAAGAGCCTGGTGTCTTTCTCTCTAGCTTCACCCATTTCTATTTGCTAAAGAATAATAAGAACTTGAACTGATAATTTGATTCCGATTTCCGACAATTGAATTATTATTAATTTATAAAAGTACTGATGGCCGCGTGATGTTGAACATGGGACCTTGTGTTCAATTTGTACACGTTGGTCGGCACGCACGTGTTATTTTTTGTGAAAAGCTTGGCGGGCTTACTTATGGGCCTAATGGGCCCTTATTCAATTGGGTAATTGCTGTTGCGGGCCGGCTTGCGGAAGTGTGGAACAAGGTCAGTCCCATGACATCTAAATAGATACGTATACCATCTTCAACTATATGGCTCCATACATTTATCAACCGGGTCATCCTACATAATATAAAATATTTTTTTTGAAACACTTGAAATCTCACCGTCAAATCATCCGATCCGAATTAAAACGGAGCAGACAAAACCTATGACTGATCAAGCTTTTATAAGAAATACACATCTGAATTCGAACTCATAACTGATAACTAAGTAATAAATCATTTGTCATCAAATCAATCGATAATTTTTTTATGATCTCAATAATTTATTTGTATGACGTCTGTTTTTTAATCATACATCTAATAAGTGCGGTCACGAAATCCTATCTATATTATATAAATTATCCGACCCATTTAAGATGTTATTGGAGCATTCATAAATTCCAATGAGGCAGAGACCATTAAGGTACCAAACCACTTAACAGGAAAGCTCTGACAACGTTGAATATGAGATCATCTATCACACGAGAATAACATTAAGTTCATAAAAACTATATGTTTCACCAAATTTATATGATACCAGAATAGTTGTTAAGGGGTTGTTTTGCGACCCAGAAGGCAACATTTCGTCTAAAAATAATTGTGACTTATTTTGTATTTTGATGAACAACACAATTGCTCCTCTGAGTTTGAATTAGTCAACTCGGTTGGTTGTTTGTTAGCTAGGTTATGACTTAATCACTTTTTTTTTTTTTTTTGGAATAGTTGGAAACCCGCGGCCAAATTATCTCGTTCGGGTTTATGCGCAGCAGGTAAAATTCCCGACTGTCCCAGATTCTTACAAAAAACACACTCTCTAAATTCGAATCTATGACCTCAAGGTGAGATATTGAACTCTTTATCACCAAGTCACCCCCCGTTATCAACTAGTTGCATAATTTTTTAACAATTGGTTTTTTGGCAAAATAAACCGATGGATTAGGTGCAAGTGTTGGCTACTTTTCAAGTTTAAATAGAAGGGCTAAATAAGAGTTATGGTGATTGTTTATTAAGTAATGTACTCATATAATTGAAACTCTAAGTACATGAGAAAAAAATATAGAGAGAGAGGTGTGAGAGAGCCATAAAATAGGTGAATAAAAAAGGATTTTTAATCTTGTGATTTAGTTTAATTATCAACAACAATGACATAATCTCATTATGATTTGCTTCCTCATCAATCACTAAGAAAGTACAATTTTTTGATTGATTATTATATAGTATGATTGATATACATGATAAGCAACCTACCTAACGAAACTTTTCTAAATTATATGAGGAAAAAAAAAATGAATTAATTATCAAGATATGTAATGGGAAAATTAATGTAGTGGGAAGTGATGAAACATAAAGATAAAAATAAATAAAAGTCGGCTTATGTAGAAATTTTCGATATGTCATTAGCACTTCTGATTTGAGTTGGCAATTGGTTAGGAAAGATCGAGATTTTTTATTTCGAATTTCATATTAAATAGTTTGAAATTTAAAAATTTGTAGAATAAGAAAATTGTCTCCAATTTTAGTTTGATGAAAAATTATTTCGAAGCTCGAATAAAATTTTTAATTAAAAAAATCCACATGAATCTCATATCAATGGTTAAGGAGAGGAAATGTTCCTTTTAAGGATAATTTTGGGAATATATATGATAAAGACAAGACAAAAATTATAATTTAGAGAATTAGAACACATGACTACAAACCACGATATCAGGGCTATCCTCACCCACAACCGGCCCAAAAGAAAAATATCATTCTTTTTAGGATAATAAAATCATGATCGCGATAACAGACCTAAAGTTATTGTACTTTTTTTTAACATGTAAATTGAAACTATTATATTAAACCAGTTAAGGTACAAACTATAATAAATGAGTATTCACCTTCCAAAAATCCTTAATTGGGTAGTTACAAGCTAATTTGGCTAAAACATGAGCCGCCACATTGCAAATTTTAGGTTTAAACTGAATTACAATATCATTCATCAAATCGCATATATCTTTTTACAATATGTTGATGGGTGATTTTCGTTACAGGGGCAGTTTCGGGATAACGCTCCCGGGATAATCATTCTCCAACCGTGAATTTGTTTGGTTATGGAGGACCAAAAACAAACTTGCCAAAAGACAAAACAATCACAAAATCGACAAGAGAGTTTTACGTGGTTCGGCGGAGCGAATCCAACCTACGTCCACAGGCACAAAGTGTGAGATGATTTTTATTACCAAACTGAGCTCGGCCGACCTGTTTTTCAGTAGGGTCTAAAGAAAACCGAGTTGTTTGTTTTTCATGCTTTTACAAGTAGTTTTTCATTTTTGTTACAATTTTCGCTATCCCCCTTACAAATAAGACTAACTTCCCTTTATATACCAAGGAAAATATAACATTATTCCCATATCTCCATGACGTCATCCACGCGAATCTCCGGCTGATTGACGGGCTCTCTGCCCAAAAACCGCCTCGCCAAAAGCAAACCTGCCATCTGCCTGCATGTCACATAACTCTGTTTATACACTGCCACACTTAATAATAATGATGTCAGTCTGTAAAGATCTCAAGCGGTGATACATGTCAAAGGGAAAAGTCCAAACTATCTCGATCACACGTCAGACCTCATGTGCACGGCCAAATCACGAGCTGAACTACCCAAACTGCTTCCGATCTGACCCATAATATCTGAGCTTATCATACCGATCCAGGAGGAAAAGTAGAACTAAACCAAGCTACCAGGTTAAAGTGGTCGGTCTCGGCTCTGGTGTTGTCGGTCTTTGAGATTTGCATCATGCTATGTCCTCTGGTCGGCCAGATCTAGGAAACCGGGTCCGAACACCATGCCTGACCGAGGAGTAACCAATACATTCTGTACACCCGTCATTTCAAAAGGGGAAAATTCATCTATGTCATTGTCGTACTGTTCAAATAATTTGTCACAAAAATCACCATCAAGACAATCCAATGAATCTCTTTTTTGCTTCGAATAGTCCATTTAATGAGCTCCACCACCGTCAACTCATCCGATTCAATAATAAGAGATGTGAAGTCCGCTTGCTAGCCTAATGAGATTCATAACTTGATAGCTTGAGCCTCGACCCTTTCCATATCATCAATGAAGATATTATTGTCAACGATCACTCCAACCACTTTACCGGAAAATTTTCTGAACACAGCTCCGAGCCTTTCCATATCATACTTATTGTGGGTCTTTTGACAAATGTGGTAGCCCTGTGTTTTATTTACCATTTCTCTTTAAAACAATTAATAAAATAAACTTTTTAATTGCCACCTAAATTTGAATGTTGGAAAGTTGATAGGATAAAAAATTAAATTTAAATTTTACCCGTCTCTTATACTTGTAAAAAAACAATAAAAAAATAAATTGATGGTGTGCTGACATAATCAAACCTATATATCCGTACACTCTCAGCAAGTGACACTGTTAATTATTACAAAAACATGATTTACATTCTCAAGACTCCGAGAGAGAAAAAGAAAGCCATTTGTAATTTTTTTTTTTTTTTGAAGTAAAGAACATGAGAGGCGCACGCTAACTATCCTTCACCATTTCTGTTGTGTTCTGTGTGTCTGTCTCTTCTCTCTCATTTATTTTCTCTGGTTTTATAGAAGATTAATAAAGGTAAGCTCAAGTTTATTGAAATATTTGATGTTTAAACTTTTTTTTTGCCTTTTATGGAAGGTTTGGGTTTTGGCTTCTGGGTTATTTCGTTCAAAGCTTTCAAGGTTAATTTTTGTTATTTTTCTTTTCCATTTTGTCTTTACATTGTTAATTGTCACTGTTGCATTAATTGGTGATTTATTATTATTATTATTTTGCTTTAAAGGTTTCAGTTTCAGTTTTTTTGTTTTATTAAGGAATGTGGGTTCCTCTTCTTGTGATAAGATAATGAGTCATTCAGGTTCTGTTAATGTGAGAGATTTGGCCGTTTATAACATGTTTGCTTGCCTAGAAAGTGAGTGAAAGTGAAAGAAAATGTGTTATTGAGTCTCATGATACATGTTGTTTGGTTTGAAAGAAAATGAATTCGTCAGTTTTCTC
This sequence comes from Zanthoxylum bungeanum, assembly GCA_019454045.1. Classification (NCBI taxonomy): domain Eukaryota; kingdom Viridiplantae; phylum Streptophyta; class Magnoliopsida; order Sapindales; family Rutaceae; genus Zanthoxylum; species Zanthoxylum bungeanum. Next base: position 517,018 of record SKCR01029750.1, read on the forward strand.
TAGATTCCTGGGCTTTTGTAAATGCTAGGAGCAAAATGAAAAATAAAAATAAAAATTGAAAAAGTTTATGACCATATGTAAAGTCATCTAAACGGATTGAATGGTTTAGTCTCTTTCAAGGGTTTTCCTAAATATGCTTTTTACTGATTAGCAAATGAAGTTGGGTTTTTTTTTTTTTCCCAATTTTTATACACACAAAACATTTCATTGTTAATGAGGTCTGATTTTTGTATCTTTTGAGTTTCTGCTAAATTTTAGAATTTTTTCTTATTGCAATGTTTTGTAGCAATAAGATAGCTTAGGATGCTGGCGGAAGAGTGATACTATTCAACCAAATGGAGGAACATGCTGTGATGTTTTATTTTCCATAACACGCTGTGAAAGCTTTTGTTATGGAAATTGGTAAGGCACTCTAGCAAATAGTTCACCATGTCAAGGCAAGCTCACCTTCCACCCCGCTGCCCATTTCAGAAGAAACACGTATCTGTCCCAATTCATGACCCAATCCCTCCACCCCAACGTGGTGAATTATATGTGCGACACCATAAATCTTCCTCCCATAGTTCCATCCTAGAGGATCAACCAGCATGGCTGGATAATTTGTTAAGTGATCCTGACGCAAATTCTGCGGGGAATTTCCATCGCAGGTCAGCTAGTGATTCATTTACCCTGGTTGATGGTATTGTGGACTCTTTTTCGGATTTGAATCCCCATAACGATGACAAGATTTCGTATGGGCATGAAACTTGTAGTGGATTGGAGTCATCTTGTATCTACGGACCTAATTCCCCAAGGAAAATAACTAATTTAACCATTGACAAGATTTCTTCGTATGGGCATGAAACTTGTAGTGGATTGGAGTCATCTTGTATATACGGACCTAATTCCCCAAGGAAAAGAAGTAATTTAACCTTTGCGGAGAAAACCATAGTTTCAGCACTATCAGAATCTGTTCTTGAGAATCCTTTGCAATATGTGGATGAGAGTCTTTGTATTTCTGGGGTTACTGACTCTGATTTGAAAGGAGATGCTTATACTTTGACTGGTGAGCACAATGCTGAAACAAAGATGGAAAAAAGGTTTGAATCTAAACTTCCTGTTGTTTTGTCAAATTTTTATTTACTACCAAAAGTTTTCTTTTAATAAGAACTGTGATGAATAAATATGTTTGTTGATTGTCATAAAATAAATAATAAATAATTGATTGTCATAAAATAAATAATAAATAATAAAATTGCTATTCATATAACCATGTTGACAAATTTTAAGCCTCATTTCTTCAGCTTACCTGTTCTGTTATATTTTACCGAAGTCGGTTGCGGTGGCTTGTTTTACTAGGTTCAGTATGAATAGTAATATTTCCCCTCATGAGTTGCTTGTAAATTGTTTTTGGCAAAAGTGATACTGTGAAATTCCTCAACTAGCCTCAGGAATTCTGTATATGGTTCAATGGACAAATTTGCTACTTAGTAATTGAATATTCTAATATCGTAGCATTTGTTCTATGGCTCAAATACAGACCTTGTGTTAAATAGATTAGTGTTCCTTGTGTGTGGTATACAACACTAGCACATATATTCTCATTTTTAAACTTGGCTCTTAGATGACCACGTTTTGAGTACTGTTTTATAGGCACTCTGGACAACGCTCGAGAGTTCGGAAACTCCAGTATATTGCTGAACTTGAAAGAACTGTTGATGTTTATCAGGTAATCTATCCAGCAGATTTGGAATGGGGTTGGCTTTCCTACTTTATTGGATATGATGAGATCTGTCTTTACTTGGTAGTGAATCAGTAGCATGTTGATATTAGGGTGATGCTTTTTTGACTCAATTTTGAGCCACTGATTCATTAAATCCAATGGTAGAGGGAGTGGATGAGTTGGCAACATTAAATGCTACTTTTTGACTTTGAATTACATTGGATTGCATGAGAATATTAAGTTAAATAACAAACCCTGGATTTCATGATATGTTTAATATGATGAATTATTTGTGTTATTGATTTCATGTGGCTCTGCACAAAAGGTTGTGGGTATCAATTTCCCTCAGCAATAGCATTGATTATGCGGGAGGCAATTGACTTATTAAGTGCATTTTGGAATTGAAATATCTTTCTGTACGGACAGTGTGCTTGGCACATGGCCTCTTTGCTTCATAGCCCTACCCTTGTACTTAAAATTAAGAAAAAAAATGAGTTCTGCTGCTTATCTCTTTCTCTGGCATGATTTTTCTTGATTGATGCAAGTAAATATTTACTGGGCTTGATCTCTTTCTTCAGACCTTACAAGCAGAACTGGAAGCCAGAGTCGCTTTCCAGCTTCAGCAACGTGTTTCTTTGTCCATGGAAAACAGCAAACTGAAGCAGCAGGTAGCCCGGGTACAGCAGGAAAAATTGATCATGGAGGGTGAGTTTGTAATTATCTTGTTTTGATTCTTGAAGTTTCTGATAGTCTGTGGCGAGGTCCTGCAGTTGATCCAATGTGTTATCCTATTTACTTTTTGCACAAAAATAAACCCATCAATTATTACTTCTTCATAACTTCAAATGATGATTGAGCTTCCATTAAGTAGTGTGCTAAGACGAGACAAAGTAAGAACTAAAAGTTCCCAAGCCAATAAAACATGACTGTAGTACTGAAATTTTTGTTTGCACCATACTTTTTAAATCCAGTTTAGAAATATGTCATCTATTAAGATATCATCAGAATGATAAATTTTAGGAAGAAGGAAGCTGAATGATAAATAAGAAAATAGAGTACTAATAATAAGTGTGCCAACTTAATAGTTAGATGAGTGGCAACTGGCAAGTGCTTGTTATTCCAGGTGTTGTAAATTTGTATTTCTTTTTTAAAATCCGCAAAAGACATTACTTGTGGTCAAATACAACCTGTCATTGACAGCTGCAAGATTTCTTAGTTAACAGAATGATGTGTGCTTTTTTGGGTCCTCAATATCTTCTTTGTTTTATAAACTTCCGTTTATTATTTTTCTTGTCCATGTAGTATTATGTTATGTCCGTGCCTTTGTTACACAGGTCAATATCAGTCTCTGAAGAAGGAAGCTGAGCGATTGAAAATCAGTTTGGCTATATCACCGAGAAGCAAGGTCAAATCATATTTTGGGTCTAGTTCTGCTGGTGAAGCATCTCAGTCAGGAGTTAATTGGCATATGTTGGACATGGCAAAACTTAATCTCAATTAAAATCATGGTTTTTATGCATTTCAATAGAATGCGACTCTCATTCTGTTAGCCGTACTGATTAACGTGTATCCAGCCAATGCAGCAACATGTATGTCTAAACTTACCTCTAGTTACTCGCTTGTAAATTTCTTGCTGCAACCTGCACCTTCAGTGTTCTAAGAACCAAATATTTTACCTGTTAGTGAAAAGTGAGAAACTTTCTCCAACTTTGCCACACATACCCTAGAAGATGCATTTTGTGCATTTAAGAAAACTCTGCTGGGAGACTTTTTTTCTCTTGGAAGAGTCAACAATGATCCCATTGGTATCTATCTGAATATGTTTATCCTTGAGAATGCTTCAAGTATAATCCTGAAGTTATTTGACAATGCATGAGTGTTTAAATCTTGGAGCATTTGATAGCTTTAACTTGCCAGTATGCATTGAAAGACATATTTTAATGTGGATTCTTAAGATTTCTATGTATCTGATCTGACATAACAATAATGTCGTGAAATCTTTCGTATTTTCTCAAGAAATCTTGTTTATTTCATCAATGATCATCAGCTATATCCATTAATCCAAATTCTGAGTGTCCATATTTCGAAAGTAAAATGGAAAATTTTTGATAAAGCAGCTGCCATAAAGCCAGTAAAGCAATTGCTGACAATCACTTTTGTGTATGATGTTGATTTACCCGCTGCTGAATTTAGCTTATAGCTTACTGGACAAACAAGAAATTGCCATAATATTCCTTTTTCCACTTTTAACAGTTTCTTTACAATGCGTCTTGAATGGTCATTAAAAACCCCCAAGTATTAATGGAAGTGTCAACACTTCAGTATCAATTAAATCACAACATAGATAAAAGTGGATTCTGCGCAATCTGTTTACAATGCCAAGCTCCATCCGATCATGCAACATGCATTAAAACAGCTAATAAATCCCTAATCACGAAGCGATGCCCGAGGAACAGCAGGTAAACCCAGTTCATCCTCAGCCTGTCGAGTATTAAAGTTACAGAAGAAAATTAACATGAGAAACAAGGTGAATAAAATAAAACAGTATATTCCTACGCCAGTCCTTCAAAGTAAATTCCCATCGACCACTGAATAAGCCATCCAGTTAATCAGCAGACATCTTTTCATCAAACCACATTACAATTTTATTTATTCACTAGCAATTGATTTAAAATATCATATATAATTCACATTACCTGTTGTCTGCCAGGTGGTGCTGCTGCATGCCCCATAGGTGCAGAAGGCAAGTTGAGCTCTGCATCCAAATCGGGTTCCTTGTCAGGTTGGAGATAAGAGGGAACTCCTGCTTCATCTTCCATTCCCATGTCTGCTTCCAGAGCATCAAGTTCTGCGTCAAAAATGAAATGTCAGTTAACACATCACACATGCTACATAAACAGATTGAAACATTTTGCTTTAGTTTAAAGTGCCCTTGAATAAGATTGCATATCATTTTGACTCCAAGATAGTTACAATACTGAAGAAATTTTGCAACATGATATGCACAATGTTGTTTCATCTGATCTGTTTCCTAAAAATCAGAACCTCAGAAACAATAGTGATCACTTAAAATTACCAACGTACCTGAAAATTATTGGTAATTAAGAATCAAGTATTTGAACTATTTATCTTTTCTAAACAGAAACGAAGGGAAAAAAATAAATAAAATAAACATTTGAAAAAAACTATAATTTCTGAAAATGACATCCAGTGTATGTTATACAGCTTTCAGACATCATCTGCGCTTACCACCCATGAGCTCTTCCTCGTCAATGTCATCAGGTACATTATAACTTCTTCCGAGAGTCTCTTGAATTTCATTGCTCACATCCATCAGGTCCATCATTTCATCTTGCAAGTTCTATACCGACGACAGAAATTGACAGTCAGCACCATAAATTCTCCAAAAAAACGCCTTCGAAAGAGGGACAAGTAAAACTTCAAGAAGTTACATACATCTATGTCTTGAATCTTTACTGTTTTCATCATTCCTTTCAACTCCTTGTTGGCACTTTTCAAAGCTGTCATCTGGAAGGACGAAACAAAAGACAGGTTGTGATTTATCTATGGCTCCCTACAGTGCCTCATTGGCATCCTATCTCTGGAAACATATTGCACAACTCCATACAGGATAAAGGTTGTCATGGATCAGTTGCATTATTTTGGAAAAATGGGTATCATGATCAAATATCATGATCAAAATTTAGGAAATTCCAAGTTCAAGCCCCCCAATAGATGACCAGAGCCTTTGAGATGTCGTACAAATAATGGATTTCGAGGTCAGGGCAGTCCAACACATAAATACATAGAACTCTTTAAGGGCACAATTATGAAATAAAAGTTAAAACGAAAAGAATTCAAAACTCTTTAGGACATACAGTTTGTTGCGCATCTTTAATACCCTCAGAAGCAAATGCAACTTGATCAAGGTTGAATGTCTGATTGTAGAGCATATCACGCTGACCTTCATACCTGCATATTAGAAAATCATGGAAGCAAAAACACCAAGCAAAATATTTTATTTTTTATCTTCTTAGTGTCTTAACTCTTGAGTATATGCAATCCATGCAACAAAATAAACAATATCATCAATGTGAATAATAAATCTGATTTCAAATTACAAAAGTCTAGATAAAACTGATTTCAAATTACAAGAGTCTAGAAAAGCTCTATGCGATTTAGCGAGGCAATCCACATCGTTGTAAGTCCTACACGTGTCAATTTTATCAGCAGGTATTCGCACTAAACAGGTATAATTTTTACTGTTTCAGTGGGTAGGCCGATAATCTGTCCTCCATTTAATTATTAGGTATGAGTTGGAAAAAGGTTTCATTATCAGCTTAATATCCAAACCCGATCTCTTTAGTGTATCAAAGGAAAATTGAAAGTAATAATAATAAAAAGAACAATACTAACAATTTAATTATGATTGTACAACATACATGTAATTTGAACACAAGGCCTCATAATTAATTTAAAACAATCAAACTACTTTAGTTAATAGACTTCAACAACATTCTAATTATCTAATACAATAATATCCAAATCGGTACTTATATTTTAAAAATCACCCATGCTGGTAGCAAAATGTATGGTCATGATGCTTTCTAAGGAGATGACCACCTTGGAAAGCAACAATGATCTGATCAACACGCCACCATTTGTAAGGACATTAAGATCAGTACTGGCTGCTAATACTTATGTAGCTAATCAATAAATATTGCATTGCAATTTGCATGCCACTTCAAATCTTTAATTAAATACAGGACAATGATAGTCACTTAACTAAACCTTACGCTCTAACATTGCATTGTTGGAAGTTGTAACAAATAACAAAAGCGTACAGGCACATTATTTATTAGTTAGAGATCCTGCCCACCACCAAAAGAGCTTATTTGTACAGTAATTTAAATGTGCATACAAGTCGAAGACAAGAAGCACTTACATTCGCTTTTGCTTAAGAACCCTCATGGCTCGAGCTTTAATAGCCTCTTGAGCAGGACCGGGTCGCATCTTTTTAATTTGTTCTTTGTATCTGCTGAGTTCAGCATCTAGACTTTTGATCTTCTGATCCACATTTTCACCTCTTTTATTAATCTGTAGTGTGAAACAATATATAAACAATAAATGAAAATTATGATACATCGGAACCTAAAATATCCCTAGTCAATGCAAAATTCAGTCTATAAATTCAAATATGTACCGATAGAGTTGACTCGATCATCGAATTTTAAACTGAATCACATACACAATTACATAATTAAGTAGTTTAATTCAAATATTAAATATGCCGCTGGACAATTACGAATCGAAAAAAAAACCCCAAGTAAAATAAACAAATAATTAAAAATAAATTACCCGATCGGAGGCATCTTGAACAGAGGGAGGAGGTTCTTTATCTTTCTTGCCGCCGAAGACTCTCTTCATATTCTTCTTCTTCTTCTTCGTTCAAGCTTCGAAGAATTTGATATTTGGATCTTTTGATTCTATCTTAATGCAATGAACAGTAAGCCAGGAGCCGAGCAAGCAAAAGCACCACTTTCGTTTTTATAGCTCGACGCGTTTGTTTGTTTACGCGTTTTTGCGACGGTCCACTTTGATTGAGATTTTGACACGTGTCATCAGCCTGTTTGATTTGTGAGGTTGATTGGTAGAGAATTTCGCTAGCTTTGAATGTATTTTTTTTTTTTACTTTTAGCATTTTTTAACACTTGCAAAATTTAACGGTTCTTTTTCAATCCCCACAGCCACAGCCAAAAGTTGCAAGTTTCTGGTACTCTCCTCCTGATTCTCTTCCTCTTTTATACAATCTTTATGTGTGTTTCTTTCATTACACCATTTATATGTTTGTCTCACAATTCATTTTATATTGAACTGCAGTCTCTCAATTGGTTATCATGATTCCCCCCAAAACCCAACAACAATCCAGAAACACAACGCAATCCAATCAATCGAAGTTGAGACCTTTAATATTCTATTCATTATCGTTTCTGATTCTCTTTCTAGCAATCTCTTTCAGTTTCACCAAAACAAACAAAATCCTACCCCTGAATACAAAACCCCCATTTTTTAAATCAATTTTAGGGTTTTTTCGCCAAACCCAAATAACAAATCCCATTTCTAAGCCATCGTATTGTGTTTTATGGATGGCTCCGTTTCTTTCAGGTGGTGGGTATAGCTCAGAATCTTGGTCTTATATTTTAGCACTCAATGAACATGTAAAAAACCCTAGATTTAAATTGGCTATTGATCACCATGGTGATCTACAATCTTTAGAATTTTGGTTGGGTTTGCCTCAACATATGAGGAACTTGGCTATTGAGTTTCATAACACAGAATGTAGAACAAATGAGACTGTTGTTATTTGCCATAGTGAGCCTGGTGCTTGGTACCCTCCTTTGTTTCAAACCCTTCCTTGTCCGCCAACTGGTTATCGCGATTTCATAGCTGTAGTTGGTAGAACCATGTTTGAGACTGATAGGGTGAGTCCTCAACATGTAAAGCGGTGTAATCTTATGGATTTTGTTTGGGTTCCTACTGATTTTCACATATCTACATTTGTACAGAGTGGGGTTGATCCAGCTAAAGTTGTGAAGATTGTTCAGCCGGTTGATGTTAATTTCTTTGATCCCCTTAAGTATGAGCCATTAGATCTTGCCTCTATTGGAAACCCGGTTTTAGGCATGAGAAACCTGAATTCGAGTTCGAAGGAGTTTGTGTTCTTGAGTGTATTTAAATGGGAGTATAGGAAAGGGTGGGATGTGTTGTTAAAAGCATATTTGGAAGAATTTTCTATGGCTGATGGGGTTGCTTTGTATCTGCTAACAAATCCTTACCATTCAGATAGAGATTTTGGTAACAAGATTATAAACTTTGTAGGGGACTCAGGTATAGAAAAACCAGACAATGGTTGGGCTCTGATACATGTGATTGATACCCACATTGCTCAAATTGATCTGCCGCGGTTGTACAAGGCTGCTGATGCATTTGTTCTTCCATCAAGAGGGGAAGGGTGGGGGAGGCCGCTTGTGGAAGCCATGGCAATGTCCTTGCCAATTATTGCAACGAATTGGTCTGGACCAACAGAGTATTTGACAGAGGAGAATGGGTACCCATTGCCAGTGGGGAGAATGAGCGAAGTAACAGAAGGGCCATTTAAAGGGCATTTCTGGGCTGAACCATCTGTTGATAAGTTGCGAGCTCTGATGAGGCAAGTGATGAGTAATGCCGAGGAAGCAAAGGCCAAGGGCAAGAAGGCGAGGGAGGATATGATACAAAGGTTTTCTCCTGAGATTGTAGCAGGGATTGTTACAGATCAAATCAATAATATCCTTAGCAAGAAAACTTAAAAGAGTGATATACTGAAAATATTATCATTTTTGCTACTGAAGCTTTTATTCATTTAGCCACACGCTATGAAGCAAAAGATTTATATATATGGCTTGTTTTGGGTCGGTAGAGCTGCTTTACATCAGGAGCCTGTCTGGAGCTGCTTACAAATGCGATCTATTTGATATTTTAATATATTGATTCCTGATGATGTTAGAGGACGTGAATTAAAGATTTGTGATTAACAGAACTTAACTGAAGGGATGAGTAAGTTTAATTCAGGAAAAATGAAAAACATATAAAGCGGTGACAAAAATTAATCATAAAATACATGTATTATGTATTGAACTTGTATTTTAACAACACACACACATACATATATATATATATATATATATATATCAAATGATACGTTTTTGTCATCTTTTTGTACATGTATTACTACTACTCTTCATTCTGAGGTTTTTGTGAATTTATGAGGCACATTGTACCAACTTTTTTTGTGTGGAAGAAATTCTGTCGCTTTACTGAGTATATAAGTTTGAACGTGTAATCTAGGATATAAGGTTCTAGGCCCCGAACCGGTGGTTAGGTAAAAAGCGGGATTTTGAAATAAATTTCAAATACCCCTTTGTTGCTTGGCCGGGATAGAACCAGCGTTTATTCGGAGAGTTAGAGTTTGAGTTCGAGTTCTGAGTTCTCTATTCGGAGAGATGAGTTCTTGAGTTACTTGTTAGGCGTTGAATTTGGAATTTAGAACAAATTATAAATGAATTGTATTGTAAGAAAAATCAAACTTTCGAGAGTAACTCGTTATAGGACACAACAGTGGACGTAGAACTTTAGTTTGTTTTATTTATTTCATCAATCACAAATAGCAGTATCATTACAAGAGTGTTGCAATTCATCAAATCAATTTATCACCCTGTTTACCAGAATCTCGAACAATTCCAACATAACATTATTGAAGATAAGGTACGAAAACTGTCAAAACTTCTTTGTAAACAGGTTTCTTGAAATCCACAGCCTGCAAACAATCAAGGACGCCATAAGAATTAGAACTGAGAGCATCAAAACAATTAACTTATTTATGTATGAACTAACACCAAATAGTTGTAAGGGCTACTGACATGCTCAATTATTTGTTCTGGGGACATCCATTTCCAATCACCAAACTCGGGTTTCTCAGACCCATCACCAAGAAGATTGATTTCTTCCTCCTTCCCAGTGAACTTGATGAGAAACCTGTTATTTTCATAATTATATAAAATAAATTAGTAAGTAAAAACAAATGCAGATTGGATGGAACATTCAAACTAAATAATGTCAAAATTAAACAGGTCACCAGTCCAGAATTATGTATGGACAAAAAACAGCATTGACAGTTCAAGAAAATCAGAAGTATTTGTATGGATGTTTCTACTCTCTAATACCACCCGATCCAGACTCACGTGAACTCAGTGCATAGGTTCCACAGCATCAAAGATTAAAGAAAGTTAGTGCCTACTGCAAATTTACGAGTCTGCAGGTTCAAAGCTAGGGTTAGATTGGTGAGATGTTGAAGCAGTACAGAGTTAGTTGCTCTATTTCCTGTGTCTTTCCTCTTCTTTTTCTTCTTTATGCATAACAAAATAAAGTAAAAGGCCGTTAAAGGAAGCACATTCCTAGGATATATGTCCTACAATTGCCATTTCCTATGTCTCAAATCATTCCATGGGCTGAAACAAGTTACTCACCACTTCTGTGCTTGACCTTTCCAGTCACCTCCCCATTGATGTTTAAGTTTTTCCCTAACTTCTGGAGGAAAGTCATATGTTAACCAATAAGGCACCTGCATTCATATTTGAAATATTTAAATTAGCAAGAGACAATCACAAAACAAAAGAGCAGACGTAGATAGTTCTTGGAACACAAAAACAAAAGAGTGGACGTAGATAATTCTTGAAATAAATCCTTAACTGACATACATGACACTGATATTTATCAACGAGATGGTATGTACAGTTTTGTTCAATGTCAACTTTTGATTCACCTAAAAAAACCTACCAAGATCTAAACCCTTTACCAACAAATTTAAGCATCAAAGAAACACTCATTCAGTTTCAGAATTTCTCCAAAAGCCAAAACATTAAAGCTTATATTAAAAATTCTGTTTTCTTCTCACCCAAAGGCTAGTCTAGCAGTCAAAAATAAATAAACTATAAAGAATGGGAAGGATTGATATGTAAAAGCCAAACCTCTGCAAGAATTTCTGCTGAGCTAACTCCTGTTTCTTCTCTCAATTCCCTTAAGGCTGCAACTTTGGGATCCTCTTTCTCGTCAATACCACCCTGTTTAACAAGTTACATGAAATGCCATTGAATTCACCGAAAGAAGATAATATTCCAAAAGGAAGCTAAAGAAAACTGCTACCAGATTCACTTTCAACATTAATTAATGAAATTCTAGCTCCACATTCTTGAAGGAATCATGAATATTGTCTCTGTGCATACATAATTCAATATGCATAAGAAGATCAACTCCCTATCATATCAACATAAGAACATCCATAAGGATGGTTCAACGCACGAGGCTTCCCACATTACAGGCTTTGGGGATGATTCAATATGTACACAGTCGTACCTTTGCTTTAATTGCAAAGAGGTTGTTTCTGACTCGAACATGTGACCTCCAAATCACAATGGAGTAACCTTACCGTTACACCAAGACTCGTCCTCAACATTAGAACATCCATGATCCAGCAAATTGTATAATGATGAGCGGTTAATATACATATATTTATCGCCCCTCTATCTTAATGTTTTATGTGGTATTTTGAGTTTTATGAGCGCTTCGATGTGATTTTAGTATGTTTTGCAGGTTAAAATTATATCACGACTCAACCGGACTTAACAATGGATGAATTGGCAAATACGGAGAACGGAGAAGAATTGGGCCAAATTTCAGAGTCAACCTGCACGTCCCAAAGCTAGAAGTACGTCGCGACGTGCAGCTTCAGAATATTCAGGCAGAGAACATCGTAGTTGGGCGCGTTGTGACGCCCTAGACGTGCGGCGATGTTCAACAATGCGCATTGCCCGTCCCCAAATTCGTCCGGTACTCGATTTCTGATCAGAAAAGACCGCCCGACCTCCTGTATACGTACAAACTCGTCCCAAAACCTAAAAAGAAGCCTCATAACATAATTTTGGAGTCCTGGAGCAAAAAAGAACGTCTAGAGTAAGGCAAGAACAAGTGCTTCAATTGGTGCAAGAGTTTGAAGACGAAGACTGCAAACGAGAGTTCTTTCTTCCCTTCACTCTGCTTTATCTCTTATATGTTCTTTCTTTGTAATAATGATTAGCTTGTGTTTATTGTTTATCATGAGTAGCTAAATCATTAATCTAGGGTTGTAATGGATCTCAAACATGTTTATTAATTAATTTGTATATTTTTATTCTCTTGGGTTTGTTATGTTATTATTTATTATTCTTTGTGCTTTGATGCATATTTTATTTATTTGGCCAACAATAGAATAGTCTTGATAAATCCTTAGGAACTCGACGAAGAGAATTTGGGTTAGTCGTGAGAATAATAACACGTAATCTAGTTCTTTTGAATAGTTTTCCTTGCAAGATGGAAATATACCTACAGGGCATGCGTAGCCAATATTAGAACTTGGCATTAATGAATTTGGTTTAAATTAATTAACATAAACATATAGTTAATTGGTTTAAGTTAAATATTTCTATCTGACCATCGAAAGAGACTCGTAGATAGTTTAGTGTTCTAAATTATTAATTTGAACCCATTGCGTGCATGCCTAGGTGAAGTTATAACCCTAGGTTCTTCTCGCATATAAGTTTATATCTCCAAAATTGTTGTTTGAGCTTTATTTAATCTTTCAATTAATTCTATATTAATCAACGCCTTCTATCATCAATTGTTTAGCTCTAGTTAAGTAAGTTTAGTTTTAGTATTAATAAGAGAAATAATAAGTCCATGTCGGTACGATATCCGATTATTAATCACTATATTACTTTAGCGATACATGCGTTTGCGTGCGGTATAAAATTGAGATCAAGTTTTTAGCACCGTTGACTGGAGCTTATTTAACTTTTCTTTATTAATATTATGACAACCCTCTACTTGTCTAACTAAATACCTTTCTTTTTTTTTTTTTTTTCTTTTGTTCTTCTTTGATTCCAGACATCATGAACGACAATCAGCCTGAACGACAGGAAGTAGCAGCGCCTATCCCAATTTGGGACAGGACGATACCGATCAGTGATGGACTTATATCTTGTATCGTCCCACCATCCCTTCAGGCCAACGCGTGCGACATCAAAACCTGTATTCAAATAATACAGCAATCAGTGCAGTTTTGGGGTGACCCGAATGATGATCCCAATGCCCACATACACAATTTCCTGGAAATCTGCAGCATTTTCAACTTCAACAGAAGGGCATAAAAAGTGGTTCGCCTGCGAGTTTTCTTGTATTCATTGAATGATAGAGCGAATGGATGACTCTAGTCACTGCCAGCAGGATCCATCACTACATGGGAAGACTTGGCCACCAAGTTTCTTGCCAAGTATTTCCTCCCGCCAGAACAGCAAAGCTGCGTAATGACATCACATCATTCAGACAATATGATTTAGAGTCCCTATACGAGGCGTGAGAGAGATATAAAGACCTGCTTCGCAAGTGCCCACATCACGACATTGTGAAACGGCTGCAAGTACAATGGGCTTAATAGAATGATGAAGACTACAGTAGGCGCAGCGGCTGGAGGTGCGCTAATGGCCAAAGATGAGAATGTCGCATGGGATCTACTGGAAGAGATGGCTAACAACAACTCCCTATGGTCAACTGAAATGAGTGCTCAACAGCAAGCAGCGACAGTCCATGGGTTAGAGCTAAACACAGTCGCGACCGCCAAGCTAGAGGAAATCTGCAAGTGTCTAGAGATCCTCGGTGGTCAGGCTGTGAACAATGCTGGAGCGACAAGTGCAGGATATGGGGGAGTACAGAATGGAGGATATGATGGTAAAGGTAGGGGGTTTTAAACTTCCAATAGATTTCATGGTTCTGGACAAGAAGGAAGATGTAGATATACCCTGCATTTTGGGAAAACCCTTTCTGGCAACAGCGGGAGCGATAATAGATGTACAGCATGACCTTCTAACCTTCTGAGTGAATGGAGAGGAGATGGTTGTCAGGATGTTTGACCTTGCAGGAGACCAAGGAAGTCCAGAAAATTGAGCTTTGATGAAGCCAATGGAAGAGAGAACGGAAAGGCAGGCAAAATAAGTGGACGGCGAAGCAGCGGTGTGCGACGCCTTCAAGGCAGATATGCATGATGAGCACTGCAGTATAGCTGTGGTGTGCCATCAATTCGACATCGTGCTACATCAAGTCACTACACCACCAAAATCGTCGGACCCTAGTCCATCCAAGCCAAAAGAGAAAGTGCAATTGACAAATGCAACCTCTACAGCCACTAGCAAAGGAAAACAAGTGTGGATAAGAGTAGAAGATCGAGGGAAGAAGGTCAGTGCAAACCAGTCTAAATATATATTTCCATACAGAAGGAAAGGGCGTGCAATTGGAAAAGAGGTGTCTGCAAGTCCATTGCATGAATTGAGACCACCATGAGTATTTGGGTGGTCACGTCTGGCTGAAGACGTTAAACTTAGTGCTAGTGGGGAGGCAACCCGCACTTTATTTTTGTGTCTTTACTTTAGTTTTATTTTATTGTGAGCTAATTGTGTGTGTAATAGTTTGCATGTTTATTTATGCAGGTATTAGCATAACCCACACAGCTCGCACAGTCAAATTCTGACCAGCAGGAGCCTGATCTTAGTCCTCACTTTTATTCTTTATGCTTATTTTACATTGAGAACATTGCAAATTTTAAGTTTGGGGATGTGTGCATGTTAGTGTTAGTCTTGCTATTTTACATATTCTTATTATAAAAAAAAAACAACTAAAAAATCTGAAAAAAAAATCAAAAAAATAAATAATTTAGTCCTAGGCAGTAAAGCATAAGTCTAAAAATTAGTTTGTTTGCTTTATAATGAAATCTTAGAAACGATAAGTGCCTAATTGACTTCTATTCGATGCTTTGAGTAGATGATTTAGTTTAGACTCGTAAGCAATTAACAATAGGTTTTTAGCATAAAAACCTAGTTAGTTGACAAAGTGACTAGTTGAGAAAATTGTTTGAAGATAAATGACCGATTGTCTGGATATCTGTCTCTGTTTGCAATTATTTATGATATATGGTATGGCTAGAGTAGAAGAAAGAAAGATCTTTTGAAAAAAAATGATGAAAAGAGCATAAAATAAAAAAGGCTCTTTGATGTGAAAGAAAGTGGATTAGGTTAATTAGTTTTTAACAATCTCTGTAAGCCCTCACGAGACTATAACTAGTCCACTAGGGCCGCCTAGGGGTTTAAAGGCTTGATGCATACACTAAATGCAATCATAATCCATACGAAAGTGGATTAGGTTAATTAGTTTTTAGTTTGCTTATTTTATGTTATTTCTTGTTGTTTAGCTCAAGGACTAGCAAAATGTTAAGTTTGGGGTGTGATGAGCGGTTAATATACATATATTTATCGCCCCTCTATCTTAATGTTTTGTGTGGTATTTCGAGTTTTATGAACGCTTTAATGTGTTTTGGGTATGTTTTGTAGGTTAAAATTATATCATGGTTCAACCGGACTTAAAGGGGGATGAATTGGAAAATACGGAGAAGAATTGGGCCAAATTTCAGAGTCCACCCGCGCGTTCCGATGCTAGAAGCGCGTCACAACGCGCGACTTCAGAAAATTCAGGCAGAGAACATCGTAGCTGGGCGCGTCGCGACACGCCGATGATCATGCACATCGCAACACATAAGCCATCCAACTCAATTTTTTATCAGGAAAACCCCCCAGACCTTCTATATAAGTACAAGCTCGTCGCAAAACTTAAAAAGAAGCCTAATAACATAATTTTAGAGTCCCAAAGCAAAGAAAAACGTCTAGAGTAAGGCAAGAACAAGTGTTTCAATTGGTGCTGGACTTTGAAGACGAAAACTGCAAACGAGAGTTCTTTCTTCCCTCCACTCTCTACTTTATCTCTTATGCGTTCTTGCTTTGTAATAATGATTAATTGTGTTTATTGTTTATCATGAGTAGCTAAATCATTAATTTATAGTTGTAATGGATCTCAAACATGTTTATTAATTAATTTGCATATTTTTATTCTCTTGAGTTTGTTATGTTATTATTTATTATTCTCTGTGCTTTGATGCATATTTTATTTGTTTGGCCAACAATAGAATAGTCTTAGTAAATCCTTAGGAACTCGACGAATGTTATTTGGGTTAGCCGTAGGAATAATGGCGCGTGATCTAGTTTTTTTGAATAGATTTTCCTTGCGGGATATAAATATACCTGCAGGACATGCGTAGCCGCTATTAGCACTTGACCTTAATGAATTTTGTTTAAATTAATTAACATAGACATATAGTTAATTGGTTTAAGTTGAATATTTCTATCTGACCATCGAAAGAAGCTTGTAGATAGTTTAGTATTCTAGGTTAATAATTCGTAACAACCCAATTGAGTGACAAGTGTCTGAACTCGTTGCGTGCATGCTTAGATGAAGTTACAACCTTAGGTTCTTCTCGCATATAAAGTTTATCTCCAAAATTGTTGTTTGCGCTTTATTTAATTCTCTCATCAATTGTTTAGCTCTAGTTAAGTAAGTTTAGTTTTAGTATTAATAAGAGATAATAATTTCCCGTGAGTACGATATCCGACTATTAGTCACTATATTACTTGAGTGATACGTGCGCTTGCGTGCGGTATAAAATCGCGATCATATAAAATGCATCAAGAAACTTGAGTTGAAACCAATAACTAAAATTTGTTACCATTAAACATTCACCCAATAATGGGAACAATACACAGCTCAAAATTATAACCTTCCATTTAAAATGTTTTTCAGCATCAGGCAAGTCTCTAGCTAGTACGATGACAATTTCAAGCTTGTAACATGATACACCTTACAAAATTGAACATTAAACTCGTAATAACAATGAATTTGTAACGTTTACGACGGTATATTATAAACAAACCATATTACACTTTCCCACCAATAATAAACAGTGACCTTATTGAAAACACCAACTGGCCACACGATTTATTTTTATTATTTCGTATTTTCATTCCACCAAACTATTATGCCACGTTAATGTGTACAAATTTATATGAACAGTTTGCGTCTCCAGCAATACAATGACAATTTAAGTTGTCAGATAAAATTCAAACAATAAATTGAGACCTGATACTTATAAGAGTTACCTGTGGCATCTGCCAACTATCAGGTATGTCCAGTCTCGAAGCGGCAAAAATCTGCAAAATTTCTAAAAAATTAATAATAATTTAAATAAATAAATAAAGATTACATAATCATTGAAAAGAGACGGATATGGAACCTTTTTAGAATAATTGATGAGACAGATTCCGACATTTCTTCTGTAACCTTCTGGAGGAGCGTCCATGGAGGAGGAAGAGGATGATGACGGTGATATCGATGAGTAGCTTTGATTCTGATGATGCACGAGTGGCAGGTTAGTAGATTTGGAGAGTTTATAATTATGAGGGTAAATTGGGGATGTGAAATTAGGCTTGCAGCGAGTCAGGAGAGGAGAACGATGAAGCAGGGAATAAAACGAGACGGATCGGCCTAAACTCAAGGCCATTGCCTGGAGATGCCAACATCTTTGTATTGTTGTTATGAATCTCGATGGTTCTCTTTAATTACCAAAATAGCCCTGTGTTTTAAGATTAAGAATTTGTGTTATGGCTATTGAGTAAGATTAAAGTACAGCTCAAAGTACAGCCCAGCCCATCCCAGCCCAGCCCAATCACAAGCCCACTTATGACTTGCCGCCAGTATCACTATCACTATTTTCCAAAAATTAAACAATTTTGATTGCGTTAAAATGGATTTTAATATTACCAATGTTTGCCACTAAAGCTTAAGATTGGTCAAAAAAAAGTCCGGGCGGGCTGGTCTCTGTCTTCATCCGATGACTAATATATTGCCTATGCTTTCAGAAAAAGTCCGGATTCTTAATTTATTTATTTATTTTTGGGAAAAAAAATCACTTAACTGGGTCTTACATCCTTTTTTAAAATTTATTTATTTATTCAATTTTTAACAACTTAATCCTATTAAATATAATTTTTCATTACTTTAATTTTAAAAATCGGGTTCATGTTCATCCACGCTTCGGCCCATTACCCAATCCTACCAAGGCCCTGAAGTTGAGGGCACGACTTCAAGTTCTTAAATCTAAATTTTCAGTCGACTCTAAATATTGTAATATTTATAGATGGTAACAAATTTAAAAGAGTAAATATATGCTTACGAAAATTAGAATACCGAGTTTCTATCCGAAATAATGGGCTATGAAATTATCTCATTAATTTATTGATAGTAAAACGAATTAACGAATCATGTCATAATATAACGAATTTGTATTCGATTTTTTTAATAAACGAATTATAATATCATGTTTTGTATTCTATTAGTTTAATAAATAAA
Organism: Zanthoxylum bungeanum; assembly: GCA_019454045.1. Taxonomy (NCBI): domain Eukaryota; kingdom Viridiplantae; phylum Streptophyta; class Magnoliopsida; order Sapindales; family Rutaceae; genus Zanthoxylum; species Zanthoxylum bungeanum. The sequence continues at coordinate 535,634 of SKCR01029750.1, forward strand.
TCATAAATGAATATTCGTTTAGTATTTACATGAATCAATATATTAATTCTTCAAAATATATATATGTATGAAATACATAATTAATAAATTTACTAAAATAACCCATCAAATCTAGACAATGTTATTTTATATATGGTATTTGGCAACAACTTCTTGAATTTTAATTGAAAATAACAACTAGTAAAATGAGTAATAAATGAATTAAAGAACTCAAATTCGTATAAATTAAACGAAACGAGTCAAATGTATTCATTTATTAAACGAAACAATTTTCTAAATCCAACTATCATCCATACATTGATTAGGTTATTAAAAAAGTCAACTATTACTTAACACATATTAGTCATTAATTGGTTACACTTTATTTGTATACAACTTTATATCATAACCTTATAAGCAGATCATCATTCAATTAAAAAAAAACAGAAATTATTGTTAATAAATATGTTGATGGTGTTTTCAGGACCTATGTTATTTAAGAAGTACGGCAGAGGTAAAAAGGGTAATTTCATTCTCGGTCAAAATCATTAATGCCGACCCGACCACATAAGTATTATAAAGCCAACATGTAGAGACCGAACACATTATGATAGGTGACCGACCACTTTGGTTCGGATGATCGAGCATTATCAGATCGATAGCAGCATTCTCAGCTCAAATGACCATTGTGACCGACCTCATAAAGACCGACCAGATAGCGAGATATACTCCAGAGATAAGTTATCATATTCTTATGGGATAAATAGATAAGTTATCATATTCTTATGGGGTAATGAGATAAGCTATCTTATTCTTATGTGGTAAGGAGATAAGTTATCCTATTCTTATATGATAAAAGAGATAAGTTATCATATTCTTATGGGATAAGGAGATAAGTTATCCTATCCTTATAAGAAAGGAATCTGATTTCTTCACTATTATAAATAGGAGGGGAAAGTGTAAGTAAATGGGGTAACAAGTTGAAAGTTAAAAGTTGAGAGTTGAGAGCATTTGGAGTTGGCATCAGAATCAAGATCAAGATCATTACGATCAGACTTGTAAACACAAGAGATATCAGAGAAGCATATCTCAGTAATAAAAGTATCATTCGTTTTGTGCCCGTGGACGTAGGTTGGATCTGATCCGCCGAACCACGTTAAATCTCCTTGTTGATTGGTGTATTTATCTGTCTTTTGCTAAATTTGCTTTTGGTTCCCCCATAACCGAACAAATTCACTATTGATGGAGGATTGTCTCGGGAGTAATATTCTCATATTGTCCTGAGACCAAAATTAGCCGTTAAAAGTTGGCGCCGTCTGTGGGGAACTCAACAAAAAGCAACTCGCGTATTAAGAAGATGGCAGAAGGTGGAAATCACCAGTCATCGAGGATTGAGTTGATTTTGAGTAGGGTTTACAAGATGGCCGGGCTTTTTAGGAAAATTCTGCCCGTAGTGCCTTTGAGTTCAAAAACGCAAGGATGATAATGATGATGATAAGAATAACTATGAATACTCATTTGCCACTGGGTATTCTGGACCTCCGGTCGGTTTTGATATTCCCCGAGCATCGCCCAAAGTTGTTGACCAGATTCCTATTGCTGATACGGTTTCCTCGCCCTTTTTGTCGAATGATAGGTCATTGCCAGTAATTCAGCCAATTGTAAAAAATACTCCAGTTGACGGTAGATGGTCGACGAATCCTGAATTAGGCACTGAGCCTACCTTATGTTATAATTCATTGACCAATTCTGGTGTGTCCTCGGATGGTCCTAATGTGTCATGTGAATCACAAACTCTGGTAGACACCTCAGCCGTTGGATGCGCAACTGCTGACAACTCCCAGCCCAAGTCAGTTAATGGAGTAAGAAGGTCCGGTGAATTCGAAAGTCCTAATGGTCGAGATAATTCATCTGATGGAATTGGAAGTTCTGATAAACTGAATAGTGCTGTTTGTCATGATAACTCGTGTATGATTCTAAAATTATATGATGGTAGCAAGGCAGATTTAGATGCAGGATTACAAAATGGAATAAAACCTGCCAATTGGAAATCAACAGTATCCGCTTTAAGTGCACATGCACATTCATTGAAGGATTTTTTCTGAAGAGGAGTATTGTAATAAGGAAGAAGCTCCCTGCCATATTAAAAGACCATCAGTCGTTACTTTCCGTGACCCTGAGCCAAGTAACGAAATTGAAGAAGAATCTGATTATTCTAAAGCTGAAAGCATCCATGAGAGGTCAAAAGCTGTAAAGCAAAAGAAGAAGGTTCATGATATCGATGCTTGAAGGGAATCGGTTTACTAAGAATGAATGTTTTTGATAAAGTGAAGTCTCGTTTTGCTAATTTTGCATCATGGCGTTCTGTAGTTCATCAAAGGAAATCAGCTGCAACTAAGCGTGCATGATATGATCCAGAAAGTCACTCTGCTGAGTCCAACAATCAGGATGATTCCCTGTTCATTGAAGATGCACTAGCGAATCTATAGATAGAGCAGAAATATACTCAAGGTAGGGGAGAGAAATTAGAGTTACATCCTTACTCAAGGATGACGGAGGCCTGCCCTTTTTTAGGTCCAAGATAGAGGGACTATCAGGATGCTACCCATTTGAAAATCTTCGAACTGTTGTTGGCATACTATTTTTGCATGGCAGCTCTGATTTGGTGGTTGCAAAACAAATAATTTTTCTCTATTACCTGTTTGACCGGCATTGGACCATGCCTGATGAAAGTTGGAGGCACATCATGGATGATTTCGCAGCTACCTTCAATATATCCAGGAATTTTTTAGGCACATCATGGATGATTTCGCAGCCACCTTCAGTATATCCAGGAATTTTTTACTTGAATCTCTTACTTTCTATCTTCTGGATGACCACACAGATGAGGCTCTGCAGCTTGTCACCTTCTTCCGGAGATCTCTGGCCCGACAACTCATACTAAAATTGCACGAGTTCTGTTAGAAGGGAAAATCCTGAGTCAGCTCTTTTAGTTTTACGTTGGTCTGGTCGTGAAGGTGTATCACAGTTGGTTTCGCTTAATAAAGCAGTGACTGCTGTTCGGGTAATGGTGGAGTGTGGACTTATAACTGAAGCTTTTACATATCAGAGGATGGTCTGCAATAAAATGAGGGAATGCCCCCGAAGGATAACATGCCTGACCGGTTTGGGAAATATAACACAAGGAATGCGTTCCTATATATTTTGCCTACCCAATGGATCCGTGAGAAGCATAACACGGGGATGGATGATGCCCCTGTGGCGATTGCTTACTCCAGTGTTACCGAACATAAGGAGGAAAATGCCCTTAATGTCTCGAACACTCTTTGATCCATATTTCCTTGATCATTCGGATCCGTGGGAAGCATAGCACGGGGAGGGATGATACCCCCGTGGCGATTGCTTGCTCCAGTGTTACCGAACATAAGGAGGAAAATGCCCTTAATGTCTCGGACACTATTTGATCCATATTTCCTTGATCATTTGGATTTGTGGGAAGCATAGCACATGGATGGATGATACCCCGGTGGTGATTGCTTGCTCCAGTGTTACCGAACATAAGGAGGAAAATGCCCTTAATGTCTCAGACACTCTTTGATCCATATTTCCTTGATCATTCGGATCCGTGGGAAGCATAGCACGGGGAGAGTCGGAGAGATGATACCCCAGTGGCGATTGCTTGCTCCAGTGTTACCAAACATAAGGAGGAAAATGCCCTTAATGTCTCAGACACTCTTTGATCCATATTTCCTTGATCATTCAGATCTGTGGGAAGCATAGCACGGGGAGGGATGATACCCCTGTGGCGATTGCTTGCTCCAGTGTTACCGAACATAAGGAGGAATACGCCCTTAATGTCTTGGACACTATTTGATCATTTGGATCCAAGAGAAGTATAGCACGAGAATGGATTGTGCCCTCGTAGCGTATGCTTGCTCCAGCGTTGTAAGAAGGAGCCCTCGAACAGTACACATGCTCCATGGAGACCTGAAGTATAGAGGATGTGCCCTTACCATTTTAAACGCTCTTTGATCCAAATCCTGGTTCGTCGGGACTCTGAATTGAAAGATTCAAAATTGTGTTTTGAAGGCCTCGGACAGGACGCTGTTTTGAGGCATCTGTGCTGCTGTTTTGGGATAAGTGTTAAGTCACCCCCGTTTTTTTTTTTTTTTTTACTTTCAAAGTTTTGTTTTTGTTTTCATTAGGTCTGGCAAGGGGACGCCCATGCCCAATCCAATAAAGGCTTCAAAGGTTGATTCACTTCCCTTCTGAATAAGTCCCAAGGATTAATCGGCTCGGGGTTGGATTCATTCCGCCGAGGCCACTTGGTTAATCGGCTCGGGGCTGGATTCGTTCCGCTGAGGCCACTTGTTTCTTTCCGGCTCGGATCTGCTCTTATACCGACGAGACCGATATTTCTTTCAGGCTCGGGTCTGCTCTAGTACCACTGAGACCGATGTTTCTTTCCGGCTCGGGTCTGCTCTTATACCGCCGAGACCGATGTTTCTTTCCGGCTCGGGTCTGCTCTTGTACCGTCGAGATCGATGTTTATTTCCGGCTCGGGTCTGATCTTGTACCGCCGAGACCGACGTTTCTTTCCGGCTCGGGTCTGCTCTTGTACCGCCGAGATCGATGTTTGTTTCAGCTCGGGGTCGGGTCACGTCCCACCGAGTCGGCTTATTTGGATTGGGGATGTAACATTCCCCCAGAGCCAAGTCTTTCTTTCAGCTCGGGGTTGGGTTACGTCCCACCGAGTCGGCTTCTTTGGACTGGGGATGTAACATTCCCCCAGAGCCAAGTCTTTCTTTCAGCTCGGGATTGGGTTACGTCCCACCGAGTCGGCTTCTTTGGACTAGGGATGTAATATTCCCCCAGAGCCAAGTCTTTCTTCAGTTCGGGGTCGGGATACGTCCCACCGAGAGACTTATCATCGGCATGGGATCGGAGCATCTCCCCCATGGTCGGCCCTCTATTGGTATGGGGAGGTGACATTCCCACAAAGCCAAATGTTCTTCTCAGCTCGGGGTCGGGTTACGTCCCACCGAGTCGATCGTCATCAGCATAAGGGCAAAGCATTTTCTCCACGGGTAGATATCGGGATCCTCGATTGACTGAGCACATGAGGGTGGTAGCAAGGACCAGATTTGCAGCCAAGACATTTTTCTCTGCGGTTCCTGGAGTGACCACCGACGGATTCATCGGCACACCATCTTTTTTTATAGTTCCCGACATCAACTTGCAAACTCGTTGTTACCGAGAACTAGGGGACAGATGTTGATGGTGTTTTCAGGACCTATGTTATTTAAGGAGTACGGCAGAGGTAAAAAAGGTAATTCCCTTCTCGGTCGAAATCATTAATGTCGACCCGACCATATGAGTATTATAAAGCCAACAAGTAGAGACCGAACACATGATGATAAGTGACCGACCACTTTGGTTCGGATGACCGAGCATTATCAGATCGGTAGCAGCATTCTCAGCTCAAAGGACCATTGTGACCGACCTCATAAAGACCGACCAGATAGCGAGATATGCTCCAGAGATAAGTTATCATATTCTTATGGGATAAAGAGACGAGTTATCCTATTCTTATGGGGTAAGGAGATAAGTTATCCTATTCTTATAGGATAAAAGAGATAAGTTATCCTATTCTTATGAGATAAGGAGATAAGTTATCTTATCCTTATAAGAAAATGAATCTGATTTCTTCACTATTATAAATAGGAGGGGAAAGTGTAAGTAAATGGGGGTAACAAGTTGAAAGTTAAAAGTTGAGAGTTGAGAGCATTGGGAGTTGGCATCAGAATCAAGATCAAGATCATTACGATCAGACTTGTAAACACAAGAGATATCAGAGAAGCATATCTCAGTAATAAAAGTATCATTCGTTTTGTGCCCGTTGACGTAGGTTGGATCTGATCCGCCGAACCACGTTAAATCTCCTTGTTGATTGATGTATTTATCTGTCTTTTGCTAAATTTGCTTTTGGTTCCCCCATAACCGAACAAATTCACTATTGAGGGAGGATTGTCTCGGGAGTAATATTCTCATATTGCACTGAAACCAAAATCAGCCGTCAATAAAATATAAATAATAAAAATAGTTAGTTGGAAATTTTAAAGCTTTACAGAAATGGACAATAATTTTCTTAAGATTTGAGTTTCTCCTATAAGTGTATAAATTCACCTTCATAATGGACTTTATAATATAATATTTGTATATGGTAAAAAATTAAATAAAAATATAAGAATACTTAATTCGAACCACACACTCACGCTAATAAAAATGTATTAAAAGATCTGTTAAAGTTCAGGAAATAAAACATTTGTAGAGTGGAGCAAATGAACACTTAATGGCACAATTATGTCACATTTAATTTAGGAACTTTGCAGTACTATATAATCTTTTAGAAATGACTATGCATTTACACAGAATCTCACCTTAAGGTATTGAGTTCGAATTAAATGAGTATATTTCTTATAAAAATATGGGACAATCGAGAGTTTTATCTGCTCCGCTTAAGCTTGAAATGGATAATTTAGCAGCAGGATTTCCAACGATTCTAAAAAAAAAAAAAAATAGGAAAGCAAGAGACTTACTGAACTCCCAAGAATAAATGTGGACCTCCATCATGAGGATAAAATAAAATAAAATCATGGGGAATATGTGTTTAACTTTTTACATTTTGTAAATTTATAAGTCACCATGCATCTTATCCCATCTTAGAAGTGTGTATTTGAATTTAACCTTTTGTTTTGATTTCCTAATCTATTATTTCTGTACCCACTATGACCCTTACCAAACTCTTTTGGATGGGCAGACTCACTTCAACCTTGACTAATCCCAAAACCACAAACACACTTTTTTTTAAATGAGACTCTTATCAAGGTTTCGAATATATATTTTTACTCTTTGGGTAAACCCTTTATACTAGTAAAGATTATTTTTTATTTGTTAATATGCAAAATGGATCTTGCATTTTCTTATTTTTGGGCTCATATCATATAACATATAATAATAATAAATTAGCATTTTGGGTGGTGGATAAGTAACGATAACAGTGATGAATCGATATCATTGAGGGTATGAGACAAATTTGAAATTTTCTATTGTTATTTGTATATTTTTTAAGATGAATAACTTAAAACATCTAAATCTAAAATATACTCATATTAATTAGATGTTTTTTTAAGTAGCATTAAGAAAAGAATTAATTTTTTGTATCATTATCTTATATTGCACTATTATTTTTGTTGGTAAGTTACTACTTATTTACGGTGGGTAATCGATTTTTATGAAATCAAAATAACTAAATAAATTTCAAATAATTATACTTTTATATCATAGACAAGTTGAAACTATTTAAAATTAGTTGAATCATTAACATAATTTTAAAACTTAGTTGGGACACTTTCATAAAATTAACAAAAAATTAAAATCAATTTTAAAATTATATTTTAAAATTTTCCAAAATCCAACCGAGACCATCGAGGGCACGTGCCCCGGCTGGTCATAACATAGATACGCTCATGGATACCGGTACTAAGAACTCTTTGGTCCAGGTCTTTAGCAGGGTTTAGCCTTTGCAAGCGAATTTAACCTTTGAATATAATTCAGAACAATTGATGGAACGAGGAGTTAATAAAGCAAAGATTTCAAGAGATAGATGCGATCGAAACTTTGAACATTCTTTTGCCTAGAAGTCCTCAAGAAGATCAAATAGTATGTCATTTTGACAAGAGAGGAATGTACTCGGTTAGAAGTGGATATCAGGTAGCACAAAGAAGTAAAGATCAAGCCTCTGCCAGTAGTTGCAATGCGGGTAATCATTGGAATCTGATTTGGTCGAGCAATGTACCTGCTAAGGTGAAGATTTTTATGTGGCGGGCTGCCCAAAATATGTTACCAACAATACTTAATCTCTGGAAAAATAAGACTATGAAAGAGCCATTGTGTCAACGATGTTATGCTCAGGTTGAATCATTATCTCACACATTATTCAAATGTTAGCAAGCTATGAAAGTCTGGAAGCTAACCTCATTTGCAGATGCACTTTCGACTCTCTCAAGCCTGAACGTGTTAAGTGTGCTTCAAAGATTGGATAGGGGTGATACTGGGGAAAGTCGTGAACTGGTTTTGGCGATTTGTTGGGCTGTGTGGCAAGATCGAAATCATTTTCTGTTCGAACATAAACAAGAGACACATGTGAGAGTGCTACTGAGGGCAGAAGTGATGGCTGATGGTGGCAAACGGTGGAACAAAACTGGAATGGAAAAAGAAAACATGAAGAAGGAAGATATAGGCAAAGCATGGGAACCACCATCAGAAGGATGTTGTAAGATGAACACAGATGCAATTATTGATAACCATAACAATCTAGAAGGGTTTGGAGTTATTATCAGGAACAATGAAGGGGTTGTGGTGCAGACAGCAATCAAGAGAATTGGTTTTAATGGGGATGTGGAAGCAGCAGAAGCAGAAGCAATAAATTTTGGGTTACAAGTGGCAGATAAAGTCTTCACAAGTAGAATGATTGTAGAGTCAGACTGCCGATAGGTAGTGGATTTAATCAGTAACATGAAGGGCACTAGAAAAGAGATTTTCTAGATCAATAATGAGATTAAGGAGAAATTAACTAGTCTGAATGAGGTTCAGGTTTGTTATATTTCTAGACGTTATAATGGTTTTGCCCATGATTTAGCAAAGATAGCATTAGAGACTCTTTTCCATGTTCATTGGAAGGATGAATCCCCTTCAAACGTCAAATGTATTTTTGATTCTTTTCAGTAATGAAAGTTTCTTTTATGATAAAAAAAAAAAAAAAACCTTTGAATATAGCTATTGTCAGGGATTAAAAAAAAATGTGGCATTTGTAACATAAAAATTTAAATTTATATAAAAAGTATATAATGTTGGAAGATGAAGTTCAATGTTGTACCTAAAATATATTTACGATTAATAAAAGTGTGATGTAATATTCTTTCTATACATCGATTTCAATGTTATAGATGTAAGTAGAAAGTAAACGAATATATTACAAAGATAATGTAAATAAGAGAAGTACTAGGATTTAGACATTTTAATAAAAAAATATGTTGCGAGCGATTTATGATTAATTGGAAATAATGAGGAAATAATTGAAAATAATAAATTTAACATTTCACATGATTGAAAATAAAATTAAAATTAAAAACTCATCTTTCAATATCATCAAAAAATCATTGAATATTATTTATTTATGATTAAAAAATGATAAAAATGTAATAGTCTTTAGTTAAGTCAATACAAATATAAACTATTTTGATACAAATCGGAAAATTAATCTTTATTTTAGAAAATATAATAAATTAAAAATACTGGTATATTGACATTGATAATAATTCTATTAAATCGAAGCATATTCTCACTAATTTTCATCATTTCTAATATAATCATTATATATTCACATAAAAATCATCTATCACAACTCTAAACAACTATTGAAATATTTAAAACAGATTAGAAAATAAAATCGGACAAATTTGGGGAAATAAAAATTAGAAATTGACTGATTAATCAGTCAAAAACACCCAAAAATTAGTATCAATTTAAAACAGTGAAATTGAAGTGATAGATTTGAGTCTTGAAGGTTGGCAACCGTCTCTGTTGATTATATGATATGTGTTAATTAATATTTTTTTTTTTATTGTTGATTAATTTTAAATTTAATATAATATATATATATATATATATATATATATATATATATATATATATATCAAAATATTAGTAAACAGATATACCAAGTTATATGTACGCCTGTTCCACACAAATTTTTTTATGCGTTTTTGTACTATACATACAATCTAATAAGAGATTTGGCACAATTTTACCACTAAGCATTTATCCATGATTTACATGTGTTCACAATAATTCTCCATTTTTTGTTAAAAGATTGGCAGAATTTGGATTTTTGGATAGACTCTATCCGTCAAAAGATTTAAAAGAAATTTCCAATCTCCTAAGAGATTTTCAAAATGATGTCAGAGAATTTTCTGATAATGAAAATATTTATTTAAGATTCCATTCAATCAGTCCAGAATTTGATGGACAAACAGTTTATGAAGCTTTCCATTTGCTCACCATGGGGTATGTAACTAATGTTTCGGATACATACTACAAAGTGCCTCATTTCAACAAATAGTGTATGCACTATAGAATATCACTTTGAATTAAGGTTATTGGAAACTTGTTTAAAGAATTTTATGAAAAATGGTATCAAACCTATCAACAAGTACCAGGATATATGATTATCATGTCATATGAAGAAGGTAAAAGATGTAGATAAATTGAAGAAAAAATAATTCAAATCAACACAAACAGATGGCCCAGTTGTCCAGAAACTGTGTTAGAAGCATGTCGATTATTAAAGCACCAACATCAGCAGCTTGTAGAAAGAAAAAATCTAAAAGGATAACCCAAGAAGAACTGTCTACAAATGTAAAAAAGATAAAAGTTGATTGACAGGAGTGAATGACCACCATAAAAATATAATCTTTCAATAATTAAGGTGGAGGGACCACCATAGACAAAGTAGAAAGCGTCAATTGTGAGCAACATTATTTGAAATTTAATTCTTTACTCGTAATATATCACATTCTAAATAAACAATTAGTTAATTAATAAAGGCCAACATATCTCCCTTATTTATTTATTTATTGTTGATAAGTTTCATTACTTAAAAACATCACAAAGAATGTAATCACATGACTATTTCAGTTCGAATAAACACTTAAGATATCCCTAAAACTCAAACCTAGTTAAGAATTAAGATAATACCTAATAATATATACAATATGTGTTCCTCGTAATTGACAAGAAAAATGATTCACACCTAAAGCTAATCGGATAAAAGAGAAATTATGGGACCAACTGATCTTCACATCTCAGCATAGTATCAATGAATATAGATTCTTAAATAGAAATGGAACAACAAAATACTCAAATTGAACACAAAAATTTATATAATCTTGTAATCAATCTAGTATAAGGATAATCGATAAATTTATTATAACATAGAGACACATCATAAAACATCGTAGAACTTCAACTCATAGTCTTCAATTTTAGTGTTAAATCAACCAATTTTACATGCAGCAGGTCTTTTATAAACCAAAGAAAAGAAACATTATTCTTGAAAAAAAAAAAGAATAATAATATAAGGAAACATTAAAAATTAAGATAAGATTAGAATTTGAGAAATAAATTAATTAATAAAAGAGAATCTCTCTTTAAAGAAAAATAAAAAGGAACAAAAATCTGATGAAAAATTAAAATCTGTTGAAGAATCAAAATCTGATGGAGAATCAGATTGAATAATTAATATTTGATCTACAACAATTAGAACTATAACATAAGGTTTATGTAGATGAATCAATGGGTCAAACTGGTGGACCAACATAAGTTAAATCTGAGAGAGAGTTTAATGATCCAGGAGCTAGTACATCTAGGAACCAGAAAAAATCTAGAGGATCAATAAATCAACAAGCAATGCCTGGAATGTTAAATAAAAATAAAATTCTGAAATGTGAAAGTTGGACAAGCCAATTTATACCTAGAAATTCAGATGAACAACTAGTACCTCTAAATGGTGTGTATGGAATTATTAATGCCACACAAAATATAATTAAAACCAATGTCGTCACAGCATTTGATAGAAGTATAGGATATGGTATAGAAACAATGGTAGCTTATATCTGCAGTGAATTTTTAAGAATAGATTTAATACTTGATTATGTAGCTTAAATGGATAAAGAAATATTAAGAGCTAAAATGGCAATTCAAAAATTAAGTATTTGTAAAATGTGTTTTATCAATGAATACACATGTGAATTTCAAAAATACTATTATGAATATTATACTAGCAATGAACAACTAGAACTAGGGGTGGACATCGGATCGGATCGGATCCGATTAGCAAATCCGATCGAATCGAGTTGGTCCGGTTCGACGGATTTCGGATCAGATCGGATTTTATCCGATCCGATCGAATTTTTTTTTTATTTAATATGCAAAACGACGTCGTTACATATTAAATAAAAAAAATTTGAATTATTTCAATCCGATCCGATCCGATCCGCTCGATTTTTTTGACTCAAACCCATCGAATTCGGATCGGATCGGACAAATCCGATCCCAAATAGGATGATTTCGGATCGAATTGGTCCGATTCGATCCGATTCAAATTCGGATCGAACCAATCCGATCCGATCCGATCCGATAATTATCGGATCGGATCGGATCGAGTTTGATAAGATGATCCGATCCGAACGAATCAAACATCCCTTGGCATTTCGAATCGGATCGGATTCGGATTCGGTCCGATCCGATTTGAATCCGATAATGCCCACCCCTAACTAGAACCCATAAAAGATTTGTATTTTATGAAACTACCAAATCCTTGGGATACTTATTTCATGAAAGAATATCAGAGATATATAAATGAATACCTAACTACTCCTAACACACTTGAAAGTTGAATAAAATTCTTAAAAGAAATGTTAGAAGACCTTTGTTATCAAAGAAAACTTCTAAACAAAAGTAGAAAAACAAGTTTAACCTTGTGTTGTGATAAAACAAATATACCCACACAATGGAGATGTAATTATCACGATTATTCGCAAAGAAAAAAAGAAAAAACAAAAACAAGAAAATTGAAAAATATAAAAAATTTAAGAAACATAAAGATAAATCACATAAAAAAATTTTAAAAGAAAATCAAAAAAAAAGAAAAAGAAGAAAGAGAAAATATAAAACCTAAATCCAGATGTGAATGTTGGAATTGTGGTGAAATTGGCCACCTAAGTTATGAATGTGACAAGAAAAATGTAAGAGTCTTACTTGAAGATTATAAAGAAATAAAATCAGAACTAAGTGAAGTCGATATAAACTGTTTAAGCACAGACGAATATATTACAAAGACAATGTAAATAAGAGAAGTACTAGGATTTAGACAGTTTAATAAAAAATATGTTGCGAGCGATTTATGATTAATTGGAAATAATGAGGGAATAATTGAAAATAATAAAACTGACATTTCACATGATTGAAAATAAAATTAAAATTAAAAACTCATCTTTCAATATCATCAAAAAATCATTGAATATTATTTATTTATGATTAAAAAGTGATAAATAATGTAATAGTCTTTAGTTAAGTCAATATGAATATAAACTCTTTTGATACAAATTGGAAAATTAATCTTTATTTTAGAAAATATAATAAATTAAAAATACGGGTATATTGACATTGATAATAATTCTTTTAAATCGAAGCATATTCTCACTAATTTTCATCATTTCTAATATAATCATTATATATTCACATAAAAACCATCAATCACAACTCTAAACTATTGGAGTTAATGTTTGGAGTGTCAATCCGAATTGTATATTTTATTATTTATTAATAAAATAACTACATTTTTCATTTCATACCTTATTAATGGTATTGTCATTATACGTATTAGATTGATGTATAGATATGCTAAGAATGACATCGACATTAGAATAGTTTTGACACTAGGTGTAAACTATTCTTAAAATAAATATTTCTGGTCGTTGGTTTTGGAATACGGTCGAATCTCTATAACCTAGAAGACTAGCACATGTCGTATATTGGAATTGAAGTTCTAATGGTTTAACGCGATGTACCATAAGTGATGTGATCCAGAATGAGCTCTGTTTGTTGGGCCAAGTTAACTTGAAGTTGTGGCTGATTGCATGGCTTAGTCAAATTGGTGTATTTGGGCCATTTTGGTGGATTTGGAAGATTCTTTGGGTTCTGGAGTTTGGTCCATGCATGAGACATTATGTGAAGGCTTTATTATGTCTAAAGCAATATTGGAATGGGTTTAGGACGTGCATGGGCTGCCTTAATTGATTTTGGGCTTTATTTCCGAATGGTGCATTAGCAGTAACGGGATTTACGCAGTCTTCGTATTTTTGACGTAACTTTCTCGTCCGATGTCCGATTTTAGTGATTCAAGTTTCATTGAAAAGAGAACGCGTATTTCTACAACTTTGAAGTTTTTATCAAAGTCCAGTTCGGATTCCTTCATGGTCTAAATGAGGACGCAATGTATCCCTATAGTTTTTATATTTTATATTTTTTTAAGTTATGTGTTGTTTAAGTGTTGGGCTGAACATTAATTAAACTAAAAAGCCCATGGACGAAATTTTCAAGTATTTTATTAGGGTTTTATTATATTTTGGTAGAATTAGGGTTAGCCACCTATTTAAATGAGCATTATTCATTATAATGGATAATTAACCAATAATATATCTTTTTACAAAACAAATTGACTTGTGTCATCTTGAGGAAGTAGATTCTTCTTTGGTTTTACGGAACAAAAGCTTATCAACGTGTGGCAAGCATTGTGGCGCTGTATCACTGTTCAGGATTCTCCAAAGAAATAAAGAAAGGTTTTTAAGGGCAATGTTCTTTAAGGGTTGAACTTGATCTTGGAAGGATTTTGTTATTACAAAATCAAGATTCGCGGTTCTTGGGGCTTAGAACACGTGGAGAGGTTTGCTTGACTTTGTTCCAGGCAGGTTTCTATCATTTGGTATCAGGAGCTCAGGGTTCCAAGGTCAAGATTTTCTTTATTTTTATCGTTTTATGGAGTCTTTATATATTTTTTTTTTCCGTCCTTCTAGTTTCAATTTTTTTCTTTGTGTTTTTCTTGTTTATGACTGCATTTTGGATGTTATTATAATGCTCTTTCATGGTAATAGCATTTAGGATTCAATTCTTGGAGTTTTGAGTCAATTCGAGTCGAAATTGTATGTAATTTTCGGATAAGTTCGGTCAGAATTTTTCAGCCGCGCACTGAATTTAAAACGGCTGTAACTTTTGATCTATAAAGAGTTACGAGACCCATAATATATCAATTTATAAGTAATCGAGGAGAAGAATTCATTAGTCACTGGACGCACGCAGTCCGCTTAAGTTTCGAGTCTCAAAATATCTTTCAAAATTACGAATTCTGTCCAGTTTCAGTTCAGTTTGTCTTCTTATTTACTTTTGGTTTTTTTTTTTTTTTAGTCAGTTTCTTTGTGTTTGTTTTCATATTTTCTTAGTGATTCTTTGAGTCTTTCCTCATTACTGGCGTCTTTCCAGTAAGGGTTGATTTATATAAATAATTTGATGGATAAAAGAGTATTTATCTTTCGCACGAGATGCTCTATCAATAGTAAAGTGTGTAGTATGATTATTAATAGAGGGAATCACATAAATTTAGCTAGAACCACCCTTGTGGAAAAATTGGGATTACCATTGATACCTCTTGATAGACCTTATAAGTGGATGAGTGATTTTGGAGAGTTCGAGGTTGCTAAGCAGGTTGTGGTAAATTTTACAATTGGGCAGTATGTTGACCAAGTAGTTTGTGACGTGGTTCCTATATGTCAGACGCATATTTTATTGGGTAAGCCTTGGTATAAATTCAATAAAGTAGTGTATGATATGGATATGGATATGTACAAATTTAGGTATGATGGAAAAATTATCAAGCTTGCTCCTTTAACCCTACAAGAGGTCTATGAGGACGAGTTGTACATGCAGAGGAGTGAAGAAGAGTGGGCTAAAAAGAAAAGTGCGATTGCTTTTGGAATGTTACTAGGAGAGCTTCCAGAGTTGATAGAAAAAAAGACATTAGTAAAATGTGAAGTAGAGAATGATATAAACGTAGCCTTGAGTAATGAAATGAAACATGTTGATGTTTCAATAAATAAGAGTGAGGTGGTTGATCATGTTCATTATAGTGATGATATTGATGTGAGCGATAACATTAGTGATCAGGATTTGGTTGTTCATGATTCCAATGAGGTGCTTGACGTTACTGTTAAAGGTGAATATCATATGGAGCAATCTGATGTTGGTTGTGAGGACATGAGTTATGGTGTGCAAAAAGTACATGTGGCTAAATATGTAAAGTGTGGTCAAATCGTGGATGAGAGTGTTGATTGTTTGAGAAAGCGACATGGGCATGTTGAGTTTGTTTTAAATGAGATTTCAAATGTGAATCCATGTGGGAATCTCATTGTTGTTGCAAATGGCGTTAAGAATGAGAGTAGCAATGGAGAGATTGAGAGTGGAAAAGTATTACCAAAAAGTCATTCATTCGCCTTATTGACTTTTGCTCACCTTAACCATTTTTTTCCATGTGATTTTCTTTTATTCCAGGATTCTCGTCCCATTGATCTTGTCATTTTTATCTATGACCCGGGTTCGGATTCGAGGTCGAATCCTTTTCAAGAGAGGGAGAATGATGTGATCCAAAATGAGCTCTGTTTGTTGGGCCAAGTTAACTTGAAGTTGTGGCTGATTGCATGGCTTGGTCAAATTGGTGTATTTGGGCCATTTTGGTGGATTTGGAAGATTCCTTGGGTTCTGGAGTTTGGTCCATGCATGAGACATTATGTGAAGGCTTTATTATGTCTAAGCAATATTGGAATAGGTCTAGGACGTGCATGGGCTGCCTTAATTGATTTTGGGCTTTATTTCCGAATGGTGCATTAGCAGTGGCGAGATTTATGTAGTCTTCGTATTTTTGACGCAACTTTCTCGTCCGATGTCCGATTTTGGTGATTCAAGTTTCATTGAAAAGAGAACGCGTAGTTCTACAACTTTGAAGTTTTCATCAAAGTCCAGTTCAGATTCCTTAATGGTCTAAATGAGGACGCAATGTATCCCTATAGTTTTTATATTTTATATTTTTTTAAGTTATGTGTTGTTTAAGTGTTGGGCTGAACATTAATTAAATTAAAAAGCCCATGGACGAAATTTTCAAGTATTTTATTAGGGTTTTATTATATTTTGGTAGAATTAGGGTTAGCCACCTATTTAAATGAGCATTATTCATTATAATGGATAATTAACCAATAATATATCTTTTTTACAAAACAAATTGACTTGTGTCATCTTGAGAAAGTGGATTCTTCCTTGGTTTTACGGAACAAAAGCTTATCAATGTGTGGCAAGCGTTGTGGCGCTGTATCGCTGTTCAGGATTCTCCAAAGAAATAAAGAAAGGTTTTTAAGGGCAATGTTCCTTAAGGGTTGGACTTGATCTTGGAAGGATTTTGTTTTTACAAAATCAAGATTCGCGGTTCTTGGGGCTTAGAACACGTGGAGAGGTTTGCTTGGCTTTGTTCCAGGCAGGTTTCTATCAATGAGTTTTGGAAACTCGTATAGACATGTGGGTATTCGTTGGAGCGAACACTAAATGAATCATAGGTGATTCCTAATAGTTGGAAGTACACACCACCGTCAATAGGAATCTCCTCGAGTCGAGTAGCATATGTAATCCTTTGACTATAGGATAACATTGATTTTGTGTGAGATCCTCCACACTTAGATGCCATGTATGTCAGAAATCTTTCATGGTCTGGCATTTAGATGTTCGTTGGGTGTGGAACGATGCATTCAGTAGTCAAGTGCGAAGCAAGATAGGATCTGTTGGCTCGTATGTGTACCATAAAGAGTTTAGGTATCCATGTGAGTAAAGTCACGATTCTTAAATCTTTGGCCAAAGTCGATCACCTAGGGTGGATCGCATCAGTTATGAAAAAATCGTAGACATGTCGACATGAGAGGTGCGTCTCGAAAACTTGTCGGTATATTCTATGTTTCCTAAGCACAACTGGGATAGCCTACGACGGAGGGATTGTTAAACATATGTGATGACCTCGACTTGTATAGTTCATAAAGGTCGTTCGTGTTCTTCGTGAATTCGGAGGTGGTCGAATTGCGTACATATTAGCTAGGCTTATATGACGGACGTGTCTGAACTTAGAGAGTCTCAATATGAAGTGTACTCGTTGAGCACTTGGGTAGCCGATTATTTTTTATAAAAGATAATATTCGATATTATAATTATCAACTAAGATAATCAAGTGTTATTGGATAACATTGATTATTTACTTTGACCTAATTGGATTAATTTGATTAATTTAATAATTACACAAGGGCTTAATTGTAAAATCATAATTATCTCTACCATTTGAGGATATTATGGTAATTGTAAGTATGTAATAATATGTGGTTTTGGCTTGATTTAATTGGATTAAATTAAGGTTGCAAACATTTAATTAATCCATTTCCAAATCTTTGGTTTGATTTAATTGGATTAAATTAAAGTGGGAGACAATGAAAATTAGTCACACATAATTATACATATTTGGACAAATTATATTAAACCCACTTGAAAGTTGATTAAAACTTTTATTAATTAAAAATTGCCTAAGTTTTTCTATAAATAGCAAGCTTAATGAATGTTTTAATTACAAGCAAATTCTTAGAGAAATTAGCATAAGTTAGAGAAGTGTTTAGAGAAGGTTGTGAGGTCTCTACAACATTTCATTTAGGAGAAATCAATATTGGATCTTGAAGTGAAGCTTGGAAACATTGGAAATAAGATTAGATTTTGGAGTCAAGCTTGCACACCTTGGAGGTTCTCCAACAATTTCAACAAGGAGAAGTAGATTGGATCTTGCATCAAGCTTACTAGGTAATGTTTGATATTCTTCAAAGCTATGTTTATTTGTATATTAGATGCATGATCACATAGCTTAATATTGAAATAAGGCTAATCAATTATGTTATAATACTTTAGAAGTATAAACATATCATGCTTGTAATTAGGTCAAAGATATTCATGTTGGACATGAAACAATTAATAAGAGTTTGGAACTCTAGATTAAAGCTTAGAGCTATGGCTACCATTCTAAAATCACTTGACCACATTTGAGTGACCTAGAATTGTTCACGAGACATTTCTTACTGGGATTCTAATTTGGTTTGTGTATTGGATTCAAAATTTACGCAAGTGTTTATTTAAAATAAATTTACATTTTTGGAAAAATATTTGATATTTTGAAAAACTTGATTTTTATTCTATAACATGTGTTAATCTTGGTTTTGAAATTAAAAATTAATTTTGGGTGTTTTTTAAGTGCTTAGGGAAGACCATAATCTATTATGGTAATAGACCCTAATAGCATCAGCTCTCTGTAAATTTTCGAGAGAGCTGACCATTTGAAACTAATGAAAACAAAATAATAATAATAATAATAATGACCAGCGCTACAGTGCGCGCGCACTGTAGATCGCGCGTACTCGCTGCGCGTGCAAGATTTTTTGCTTTTGCTCGTTTTGGAGCTTCCAAAGTCCGATTCAGTCCCGGTTTTTTCCTATACACTCGTAAAGGAATATAGTATTTCATTAAATAATTTAAAATTACACCCATACTTCATTTCTATGGGTTAGACCCATTTCCGCTGCCCGGGGCACCGATCCGATCCTAGGGGTTCCACAACTGCCCCAACATAAACAACAATTGAAATATTTAAAACAGATTAGAAAATAAAACCGGACAAATTTGGGGAAATAAAAATTAGAAATTGGTTGATTAATCAGTCAAAAACACCCAAAAATTAATATCAATTTAAAACGGTCAAAACTGGCAAAGATAAATTATTCAAATAGCGATTAGATACTAATTAATCAATGATCAAATAGTTAGTATATGAATGAAGTAACCATAAATTATTTAGTTAACTTTTGGCAAAAATATTATGACCACATATTTTTATATGATATTATAATTAAATTTATGTACTAGGTTCCGAATGACAAGTGCTAGATACGAAGATCGACTTGCATGTGATAGCGAGAAAGTGTTTATTAACAAAATAATATGTCGTTAGGTAAGAATAAAAATTGAACTAATAGTTCAATTGAAAATATTTAAAATCATATTATAAATATTTTTGAAGCTAAAGATGATTTGAAATCTCCTAAAAATGATTTCAAAAGTGGAAGTTAAATAGTATTCTTATGGTTATTCTAAGTAAACAAGCTTGGTGCAATCTTCAACTGATAAAAAAATTTTGAACACACATAGTGTTGGGGGTATTTTTTGGACCTAATAATATCTTTGGTAAGAGGAAGAGTAAAAGAGTAAAGGAGGAAAATGCTCTGGACGGTCTTAGAGAAGATCGGCTGCAAGATAGGGAGAGCCGACCTCTTTAGCATAAACGCTGGACGACCACAGTTCAATGGGGATTTCGCCAAGGGTGTTCGGTTGATCCGGCCTCGTAGGCAAAGGCAGGGAAGATATTAAGATATTTCCCACCGCCTCACTCTTAAGAGATAAAGTGATGTGACATCGTCCTTAAGAGATAAGGTGATAAGACATCACTAATGATGATAAATAAGATATTTTTGGCCAAGTGGTCTTGGGGGAAGAGACTCCATTAAATGTAAAGGTTCCCACTTGAGGAGGAAACCGCCTCCAATTAGTATAAATAGGGGGTTAAAGGCGTGGAAGAAGATGGTTGTTACTTCGTTTTTGTTTTAAGAAAGAAAAAACATGAGAGAAAACAAAGAGAGGAATAATGTTCTGTCTAAGGATCGCTGGTAATGTGTATGTTGTAACTGCTCGGGTGTAACTGTCCGAGCACCTTGTTTATAATAAAAAGATACTTGTCTTGTGCCCGTGGACGTAGGCAGGAATCACATCCGCCGAACCACGTTAAACCTCTGCGTGAATCAGTGAACACCCCGCCTTCTGTCAAATTTGTCTTTGGTTTTCCCCATAACCAAACAAATTCACTGTTGGGGGAATATTATCGTGGGGTGAAATTCCCATTTTGCCCTGGGACGAAAATCAACCATCAACAGTTGGCGCCGTCTGTGGGGATCGAACTAGAAGCAATTCGCGTGACAAGACGATGGCAGAAGACGGAGCTCACCGGTCGTCAGAAGGTTCGACGGTCGAGTGGATGGAGAAAGTGGAGGAGAGCATGAGGAAAGACATGGAAGAGAATCAAACTCTTCTGAAATCCATGATGGATAAGCTAGAAAAACTGGAGAGGACAAACATTGAAAGGCTCGAAGCTGGAACCAGCCGACGGAAAGACGATGTAGTAGAAGGGAAAAGGCCTACAAATATAAGCGAAGATGATGAACCCATGGGAAGGAATGTTCCGAGAGTGAAGTCTTTGCTAATAGGAGAGGATCCGCCAGGAGAAGAGACGTGGGAATGAGATAATGAGAGATATTCGCCAAGCTCCTCCCACGATAGCCTGCGCAACGACAGAAGGAGAAATAGGAGGTACGTTAGAACTGAACGCGAAAAGCTCGGTCGCGGGATGCGTCATATCCAAGATGACAGACGAGAAGAGGACCGCGAAGAACCACAGAGCGATGTTGAAGACGCTATGAAAGCATGGCTGCGGAAGGAAATGTCAAAATGGGAAGAAAATTTTAAAGCAGACGCGGGAGAGGCACGTGATGATGAGGCCGAATCTCATTTCTCAGAGGAGATAAGATCAGCAAAGTTTCCCAGGCGATTTACTATGTCAACCATGACATCATACAAGGGCCATACTGACCCGAAATCTCATTTGGAAAGTTTTGTCTTGCTAATGGAGGTCCAAGTGATGGTAGGGGATGCCATTTGTAAGGTATTCCCCCTAACTTTGAATGGCCCGGCAGTTTTATGGTTTCGAAGTTTGACCCATATGAGCATCCGTAGTTTTGCGCAACTTAAGAGGTCGTTCATCCGACACGTTCAGGGGGCATGTGTCCCCAAGAAGTCGTTGGGATATGAATCCTCGGAGGCACTGGAAAGTCTGAAAGGAGCTCTGAAGGTTGGCAGACTGTGAACTCACCTGAGGGTCCAAGACACACCGGATTACGCAACTGCCCTGGAAATAGCTTGGAGGTTCGTCTTACTGGAAGAAGAGGAGAAAGCATACCGGAGGGGCGTAACGGTGAAAGAAAGGCTGATCAGAGCAGAAGTTTCTCGACGGCAAGATAATGAGGGCAGGAAACCGCCCGTGAGACCAAATGAGTTTAAGTCGATGCCATCGAGTAATCAAGAAGGGAAGACCTTGAGCCGTGTGAATCAGGTCGCCCAAGAGCAATCCTACGTTCCTTTAAGTAAACCGCTGAGACAGATCATGACAGATATCCAGGGCATGAGACTTCTGGTCGAGCCTGACCTCCGAAGGCACCCGCCAGATCGGAGGAATAACGCGGCTTACTGCGTGCACCATAACCAAATGGGGCATTCAATAGACAAGTGCAAGGATTTACGGGAGCAGATGGGAGACTTGGCACGAAATGGATATTTGAACAAATACATTGATCACGAGGCGATGACGGTCCGACAGAGAATGAATGATGGGCAGGTAAACACTATTGCTGGAGGAAGAACGCTAGCCAGAAACTCTAATAAGGCTAGGAAGAATTACAATCGTGCCCGAAAGTCAGAAGTTTTGGCTATAGATCCGGCGACAGGGGTCCAGGGTGGTCGTCCGGTGCCAGTGATGTTCACGGATGAAGATGCTCGGGGAATAGATTTCCCCCATGATGATGCTCTTGTCATTAAAGCGGTGATCAGGGGCTCCGGGGTGGATATGATCTTGGTGGACCCAGGGAGCGCCGTAGATATAATTTCCAAGGAAGCCCTGGATAATCTTGAAGTATAATATGTCGCTGTGGTGGATGATGGGACTCCCCTGTACGATTTTAGGGGGTCAACTGTGTTTCCATTGGGAAGGATCCAGCTAGCGATGACAGTCGGAACCTCCCCCCGCACCCGAACTATAATGACAGATTTCACGGTGGTGGACTGCATGACTAGCTATCAAGTTATCATTGGGGGCCTTTCATGATGAAGATTAAAGCCGTAATATCATGCTATTACCTGAAGTTAAAATTTCCAACTCGGGACGAGATCGGGGTCGTATGTGGAAGCCAGAAGACAGCTCGGAGTTGTTTCGCTACCCTGTCAAAGGAAACCCTCTGTGTAGAAGATATGAGTCAAAAGATAAAGGGGGACGATGACTTGCAGGAGACGAGTAAAACGCCTGGACGACGGCCAAAGAAAGTCCCACGGATGGGGACCATAGAGGAATTGGAGTCGGTAAAACTCTTTGGAACAGACAAAAGTGTGAGGATTTGAGCAGACCTGGATGAGGCATTAAGAAGAAACTTGATGGAGTTTTTACAGCAGTACCCGGATGTATTTGCATGGGGGCACAGTGATATGCCTGACATAGACCCAAAGTTCATTAATCATCGCTTGGCGGTGGACCCCGCTCATAAGCCGGTCAAGTAGAAGATGAGAATTTTCAATCAAGAACGATGTGAGGCTATACCTACCGAAGTAGAAAAACTGCTTAAGGCAGGATTTGTCAGGGAGGTGAAGTACCCCGATTGGGTGTCCAATGTGGTTCTTGTCAGGAAACCTACTGGGAAATAGAGGATGTGCGTGGACTTTACCGACCTCAACAAGGCCTGCCCCAAAGATAGCTTTCCATTACCAAATGTGGATCAGCTAGTAGATACAACAGCTTGTCACGGGTTGCTTAGTTTCATGGATGCATTTTCAGGATACAACCAGGTCCAGATGTGTCCCGACGATGAGGAGAAAATGACTTTCGTCACTAACCAAGGGCTATATTGTTATAAGGTAATGCCCTTTGGTTTGAAAAACGCTGGGGCTACATTCCAGCGACTGGTAAACAAAATTTTCAAACCGCTCATCGACAAATCGATGTTGGTGTATGTTGATGATATGATAACCATGTCCATGGAACCCTTGTCTCATATGAGTGATTTGGAAAAAACCTTTGAACTGCTTCGAAAGCACAACTTAAGGTTAAATCCAGAGAAATGCTCTTTCGGGGTGGCTTCGGGAAAATTTCTGGGGTATATGGTAAGCTCCCGAGGCATAGAAGCGAATCCGCGGAAGATCCAAGCTATTCTGGACCTAAAGTCGCCCCAGACTGTTAAGGAGGTGCAGAGTCTCACGGGGCGCGTGGCCGTATTGAATCGTTTCATTTCCAAAGCAACAGACAAATGCCACCATTTTTTCAAAGTTATCAAAAAGGCTCGAAAAGAGGTTGTCTGGACAAAAGAGTGTGAGGAAGCCTTCCAGCAGTTAAAGCTGTACCTGACACAACCTCGCTTTTAGCCAAGTCGGTTCCAGGTGAAACTCTCCTTTTGTACTTAGCCATGTCCGAGTGTGCTGTTAGTTCGGTATTGATACTATGAGCAGAAAAAATTCAGAAACCAGTGTATTATGTGAGTAAGGCCTTGTTGGACGTTGAAACCAGATATTCAACACATGAATTGGTCGCCCTGTCCTTGGTAACAGCGGCCCGAAAATTAAGACCATATTTCCAAGCCCATCCAATATTGGTCTATACCAGTTGCCCCTTAAGGCAGATCCTGCAAAAACCAGAAGTTTCTGGTAGATTGATAAAATGGTCAGTAGAATTGAGTGAGCATGATATCTCATATCTGCCAACAACGTCAGTCAAAGGTCAGGTACTAGCTGATTTCGTGGCTGAATTTACGGCATCCCAAGTTTTAGCCATCAGAGAAGAAAGATGGGAGTTGTCTGTGGATAGCTCTGCAAATGCTCAAGGCAGCGGAGCCGGGGTTGTTGGGGTTGGTGCTCAGAGTGCCAATTCCCGGTTTTATTTCTTTTGAATACTTCTGTAAAACATTATTATTATGAATAATATATGCAGTTTCTATAATATAATCTATCTTTCTATATGGTAAAGACGTAATGACCCTAGAATGATTAGTCATGATACAGTTGCAAAAGCGTCGCAACGGACATTGAGAAGTATCATGACGTTGTCATTCTCAGACAGTTCCTGGTCAAGGTTTACACTACTTGGTCAGTATAGTAAACCCATTGAGACCGGTACATGTCGTATACTGGAATATATGATTCCAATGGTTTCTCAATGAACCATAAGTCTTGGAGACTATTATAGACGTGTAGGTGTTTATAGCGGATAAACAATGAACGACTCACCGAAGATTCTTAATGGATGGTACACCAGCGTCAATAAGAATCTTCTTGGGTTGAGTAGCACTTGTGATTCTTAGACTTGAGATGCCATTGTGGGCACATGAGACATCTTCTACACTTAGACGGCAGTCACGTCACCGATCTATTTAGATCAGACCTCCGCCTGTTCGTTGGGTGTAGATAGATCCTCAGGGTGTCCTATGTGTATCAAGATAGGATCCGTCAGTTCTGTGTACCAGAGCATAGGTAGTCCATATGATTAGCAATCAGATAAAACCATGGGCCTGTGGTAAAGTTTAGAAGCTAGTTCTAAATATTCTTTTTGAAATTGCTAATAGAATAGTCGACTGGATAATCCCGATAGAGATTTGACGTTTACATCTATATCTCTGGGATTTATCCGGATACCTGTGACGGAGGAATTATACATTTGCCATGACCTCGACCTGTATAGTTCAGCGAGATTATCCGTGATCGTCATAATCTACGGGTGGATAGATTATGGACACGAAATTAGATTTCGTGACGGATACCTGAATCTAGAGAGTCTCAATAATGAAACATACTCGTAGAGCACTAGAGCAACATTAATAAATAATATTGATTATTTATAAATTCGTTTAAGGTTAAACGCAATATACGTGCTAAAGGGACTAGATAGTCATTTGCCTAATTATTGTGTATTTACATTTAATACTTGATTAATTTAAATACACATTAATTAATAGTCAAAATGAGTTATTTGACTTATATCCTAAATGAATATATGTTTTTAATATTTAATGTAAATATTATACATATATTTAATATATTTGTATTTGATTAATTAATTGATTATTTAATTGTTAAATGATTAAATAATTAAAATATAAATATCTTATATTAGGATATTTGATTTAAATGATTATGTTGCCTTTGTTGACTTAAATAATATCCATAAAGTGTTTTAGATATTTATGCAAGTTGATTTAATGATATTTGAAATGAAATTGAAATGAAAATTTGGTATATACATTTGTAAGGGTTTCGGCCAAGGCATATTTTGGAGAGGTATATATTGTTTTCATTTATTTTCTCATTTCTACCTAATACACTTTTCATAAACTCATTTGAAAGAAACCACAAGTGATCATAAAAAAATAAAATCCATTTGAAGAAACTCAAGAAACAAGTCAAAGGAGGCAACCTTGGATTTTGTAAGTTTTTCAAACTTACTATTAGAAAGGAAATTTTTCCTTAGGATCTAGGCAACATCTTGTGATGTTCTTAGTTTCTTTTCTTTATTTCTTGTGTTTTGATGATGGAAATTTTTATTGAAAGTGTTGAGCATGTATTGTGAAGGAATGTTGTGACTATTGTAGTTGTAAGTTTTCTTTTAAGCTTTTGGAAACCATGTTGCTAATCTAGAGTTATTGACCCACTCTTAAATGACCTAGATTTGATCTTGAGTTGTTTCATTGTGTTGAGACTTGGATTGGATGGAAGAATGATGATTGAAGTAATTGATTTAATGTATTTGGTCTAATTTGTCCAATTTGTGGAAATTGAAAAATTAGGGTTCATGACCAATTCCAAATTTGGGGATTTTAATATATGTTGTGTATTTGTGTGTGTATATGATGCATATAAAGTTTCATGTTCATTGGATTACATCTTGATGTGTTTTGAAGCATGAAATGACAAAGTGCACCAAATGGAACCTTAGTGAGGCTATCGGCCTTGGTGAAAGATTTTGGGGATTTTGGTTGTTTTGGTGTTTTGATGTTTTGAACATGCTAAGTTCATCTTAGAAATGATTTAGAATCATTCAAAATTGATTAGATCAATTTCGGACTAAAATGGACAAAATATCAAAGTAAAGGTAATTTGGTAAATTCACTTAAATATGATTTATTGAATTTTATTTCATAATTTGATTATTGGAATATTAAATAAATATGTTTATTTAATTAATCCGAGAAAAAGTTTTGAAATCTGAAAATCAGATTTTCACCGCTTCCGCTGCGTTACCGGATTCACCACCTAAAAACCCCTACAGGTGCTGTATTGAAAATGGGTAAGGAAGAAGAAGTGATGTATGCCTTAAGGTTTTCTTTTGAAGCAACCAACAATGAAGCATAGTATGAGGCGATCTTGGCAGGGTTACAGTTGTGCATCGCAATGGAAGTCCGAGATGTATTGGTAAGAAGTGACTCACAGCTGGCCGTCCAGCAACTGAAGGGGGGTTTCAGGCTAAGGAACCGAACATGATGGCCTACTTAGCGGTCGTGAAGGAATTAGCTGGAAAAATAGGGAGTGTGGAATTCCGGCAAATCAGCAGAGAGGATAATTATCAGGCGGATTCGTTAGCCCGGCTTGCTTCATCAATTAGGTTAGAAAACCCCCGGGGGATTCCCCTCATTTGCCTCCACACGAAAAGCGTGGGAGAGCCTGAAATAATGGAGCTTGGCATACATGACAAGACATGCTGGATGCAACCCATCAGGAGATATTTGGAGTCGGGTGAGGTCCCGAAAGATAGGAAGAAGCCAGAAGGCTGCGGTACAAGTGTAGCAGATTCTCTCTGGTTTAGGGAATATTTTACAAAATGGGTTATGCGGTACCACTCCTGAGATGTTTGGAAGCAGGGGAGGTTGATTATGTGCTCCAAGAAATTCATGCAGGAATCTGCGGGAGCCATGCTGGGGGACAATCGATCGCACTTAAGGCCTTGAGGCATGGATTTTATTGGCCGACTATGCATCAGGATGGAATGAGAGTAGCCCGAACGTGTGACGGATGTCAGAAAAATGCCAACATCCACCACCTTCCTGCAGAACAGTTAACTACATTATCCAGCCCCTGGCCGTTTGCTCAGTGGGGTTTGGACATCATCGGGCCAATGCCAAAGGGGCGTGGGCAAGCCAAATATGCAATTGTGGCCATAGATTATTTCACAAAATGGGTAGAAGCTGAACCGCTGTCCGTCATCACAGAAAAGAAGGCAACTGACTTTGTAAAGAAAAATATCATTTGCAGATTCGGGATCCCACGGGCAATCATCACAGATAACGGCAAGCAGTTTGATAGTAGAGGATTCAGGAACCTCTGTGAAGACTTCCAGATTGCCTTAAGGTTCGCCTCACCCGCTCACCCTAAGTCTAATGGCCAGGTTGAAGCCACTAATAAGACTATTAAGGCAAATCTTAAGGCTCGGTTGGGAACCTGTAAGGGTTTGTGGGTGGAAGAGTTGCCCGAAGTGCTGTGGGCACATCAGACCACTTATAAAGACTCCACCGGGAAACTCCTTTCTCTCTATCTTATGGGTGCGAGGCTGTCATCCCAGCAGAAATAGGGATAATCACCCATCGGGTGCAATACTTTGACGAGGAACAGAACACATATCTCGTTAGAGGGCACCTAGATTTGCTAGAAGAAAGGCGAGAAAGGTCGGCTCGGAGGGCCGCGATATGTCAACAGAGGATGGCTCGGTTCTATAATAAAAAGGTACGGGCCCGGTCTTTTCTTCCAGGGGACCTGGTTTTAAGAAGAGTAACTCTGAACACCCGTAGAATGGAAGAAGGATCACTGGGCGTAAAATGGGATGGACCATATAAGGTGACGGAAATTGTGAGACCGGGGGCTTACCTTCTAGAACAGTTGGATGGCACCCGGTTAAGGAAGCCATGGAATGCCGACATGTTGAGAAAATATTTTCAGTAAAATACTTAGCAAGAAATGGCTTCTGCTAAGTTGTAGAAAAATAATGTGACCCTTCACAAAGATGAATAAAAGTCATTTTTTGCACTCATAAATGTTTTCCTTGAAAACAAGCATTATTCCCAAGACCCAGGGTGGGATATACCGGCCCGGCTCTTGCTATTCAAGTGGAAGAATGCTGCCAACAATGAAGTATATAAGGGAAACACGTGAACCCCACGGGGTGAGGATAAACCTCCCAAGGATGGAACACAACTATCCAATTACTTGTCTATGTATGTCACCGGCTCAGGGCTGGATACTTTTCCGCCGAGGTTTCGTGGCTTAGAATTGGGGCTGTGACTTTATAGGGTCACCCCACTGTTAAAGGATCCGTGGGCAGTATAGCACGGGGAGAGATGAGTCACCGTGGCGATTGTTTGCTCCAGTGATATCGAACTTAAGGAGGAACATGCCCTTAATGCTTCGAACACTCTTTGATCCCTAAATTCTCTGATCATAAAGGATCTGTGGGCAGTATAGCACGAGAAGAGATGAGTCCCTGTGGCGATTGTTTGCTCCAGTGATATCGAACTTAATGAGGAACATGTCCTTAATGCTTCGAACACTCTTTGATCCTTAGATCGTTCGGATCCGTGAGAGACACAGCACGAGGAGAGGTAATGACTTCGTAGCGTGTGTCTGCTCCAGCGTTGTGAGGAGGAGCCCTCGGGAAGTACTCGGGCTCCACATAGTCTCGATGTATAGAGGAAGTGCCCTTACTATTTAAAACGCTCATTGATCCAAATCCTGGTTCGCCGGGACTCTGAACTGAAAGATTCATGATTGCGTTTTGGAGACCTCGGAACAGGACGCTGTTCGGGGGGATCCATGCTATTGTTTGCACATTTTTTATTCGGGATAAGTGCTGTGTCACCCCCACTTTTTATGTTCTATTTTATTTTTTTTTTCAAAAATTTGTTTTCGATTCACGCTGGTTTAGCAAGGGGACGCCTACGTTAGGATCAGCACTGGGCTCCGAAGGTTGATTTGTTTCCTTTCAGCATAAGTCCCGAATGGTATTATTCGGCTCGGGGTTGGATTCGTTCCACCGAGGCCTGCGTGGTGTTATTCGGCTCGGGGTTGGATTCGTTCCACCGAGGCCTGCGTGGTGTTATTCGGCTCAGGGTTGGATTCGTTCCACCGAGGCCTGCGTGGTATTATCCGGAATCAGGGGTCGTCTCAACTAATGTTTTCAGAGAAATTATAAGCAGACAAGAGAATGAAGCAAAACATTAGAATTGCAAAATAGAGACTTATCAAAAAGCTACAACAGAAGTAGCTCCAAGATATGCAGAAAGAAAGAAATATTACAGGGTCCCAATCGGGTTACCCCTTACAAGTTTGTTCGTTCAGGGGCGACCGGTTCAGCCTCAGGATGATCGGATGATGGCAGGCTAGCCTCAGTCGCGGAAGAATGAATTGCGGTTTCTATCTCGGCAGGTTGGGGAGGTTCGGCTGATATAGCTCCAAGTACAGAAACATGCATCTCAGTGCGATTTTCTTCGGGAAATAGAGGCACCTCGGCTAATGGAACGGGAGCAGGGTCTGTCGGTTCTAGAGTTTCCAGAGATGGGGCAGCTGAAATAAGGTCAGGATCCGGGGCTGCTGTTGGAGAGGGGGCAGCCATCTTCTGAAATCCTCTTGGGAAATCTCCTCTCTACATAAACGAATGGCTGCACGAATCGGCCCCATGTCCAAGTCCGACAACACCATTGGAATAAAATCGGCATAATCGCTGATCCCTTCAAGACGGATTGCGTCCTTTTCAGCTTCCGCCAAGTCCCGCCTGGTGCCATATCACGTACATCGAGGCCAGGATCCTCCAACTATTTAAGCTCAATTGACAAGAGGCAATATTGTTGAATCGACAATCGAAGTCCGCATTCGAAAAACGCCGGGAGAAGGGCTACAGATCCCTCGTCTGGCTGACTGGCATGATCCGATGGACCAGGAACTTCGAGGGCAATGCCTGCAGGGATGTCATAGCGTTCCCGAAGGAGAATCAAGCCATCATTGCTTATCCGGGATGGCCGGTCCATATCCAAGGATGAGCGGTCAAAGTCACCAGGTTCTGGGTCCTTTCAAGGGATCATTTGGTGACAAGAGTCTTGTTCAGTCTCAGAAGGGGCAGGGGTAGTATCAAGGTCTCCTATGCTATAAGTCCTCGAACTTGAAGAAAATTCTTCAGCATGGAGGGTCGAGGGGTTGGCAGAAGAGGGTACAATGTCAGACATCCCTAGTCGAGGAGATTAAGAGGAGGAGGAAAATTCAATCTGTGGCTACTTCTAAGAGATTTAGCAAAGGTCTCCCGGTTATTTTATGAGTTTGCAATTGAACCCTAAGGACCTTAAAAGTCCGGGCCAAGTTCGACAGAAATGAGTTTGTTGTTCTAAAAACAAAGAAAGATTTAAAAAGTAACAGAAGGAGAAAAATTCGAAAAAACAAAAATGAGAAAAGCTGTACGAACTTACTTGCGTTCCGGCTAGAGAATTATGGCGTGATGGGCACAATTCTTGGAGCACTCCTGGGATTCTGATGAACCTCAGTTAAAGGACAGGGAATGTATGTTGTTTTGGGAGAGAACATGGACAGTCACGGTGAAAAGAGAGAAGTCGCCTTCTGAGTTTTTGATTAAATAAGTTGAGTAGCCAAATGGTTGGCGGAGCAGCACCGGATGGGCGCCACCTGTCGCCTTTCGAGAGTGAGCAGTGGAAACGAACGAATGAGATCCTGAACCTTTTTAGACCGGCAACCAACGGACAGATTGAGTGCTTTTTCGGCGGGAAGATAATAGATGGCCGACATATGACAAACTTGTAGAAAACCCTAGCAGATGACTTGATGGGCATTTAAGGGAGACGTGATGTTTTGCATGTCTCGAGGAAAGTTTGGCCAAATGTTATTAATGGGATTTCACCTTAAAGCGGTAATAAATGAATAAAGCAAAATGGGCAGGAATCTGCTATGCATGACCTTTGAAACCACAGGAAAAATACAAATATAGTTCCCGGAACCAACTCGAACACTCGTCGAAATCGAGAACTAGGGGACAGATGTTGGGGGTATTTTTTGGACCTAATAATATCTGTGGTAAGAGGAAGGGTAAAAGAGTAAATGAGGAAAATGCTCTGGACGGTCTTGGAGAAGATCGGCTGCAAGATAGAGAGAGCCGACCTCTTTAGCATAAACGCTGGATGACCACAGTTCAATGGGGATTTCGCCAAGGGTGTTCGGTTGATCCGGCCTCGTAGGTAAAGACATGGAAGATATTAAGATATTTCCCACCGCCTCACTCTTAAGAGATAAAGTGATGTGACAACGTCCTTAAGAGATAAGGTGATAAGACATCACTGATGATGATAAATAAGATATTTTTGGCCAAGTGATCTTGGGGGAAGAGACTCCATTAAATGTAAAGGTTCCCACTTGAGGAGGAAACCGCATCCAATTAGTATAAATAGGGGGGTTAAAGGCGTGGAAGAGGGTGGTTGTTACTTCGTTTTTGTTTTAAGAAAGAAAAAACATGAGAGAAAACAAAAAGAGGAATAATGCTCTGTCTAAGGATCGCTGGTAATGTGTATGTTGTAACTGCTCGGGTGTAACTGTCCGAGCACCTTGTTTATAATAAAAAGATTCTTGTCTTGTGCCCGTGGACGTAGGTAGGAATCACATCCGCCGAACCACGTTAAACCTCTGCGTGAATCAGTGAACACCCCGCCTTCTGTCAAATTTATCTTTGGTTTTCCCTATAACCAAACAAATTCACTGTTGGGGGAATATTATCGTGGGGTGAAATTCCATTTTGCCCTGGAACGAAAATCAACCATCAACACATAAAAGTGGTTTATGCACATAGGAAAGTTTCGTAAGAAGATGTACCCAACGTATTATCTTTTAGAACATCTAATAAATCTTATTTTTATGGGTATATTTGGTGGAGTGTCGGTGAAGCGATAACGTTAGCGTTTTAACACTTTACTAAACGGATAAGTTAGCATCAGTGTTAACGTTCACAAAACCATAATCTCATAATATTATATTATTTTTTAACGTTAGCTTATACTCTAACGTTTGTTCAATAATTTATAAGTTAGTTTATACTTCATCATAATACTCTATATCAAACGTATTATTTATATATTAATTAAAAAGATAAAAGAAAAGAGAGAGGAAAAAAAGAAACTCTAAAACAGATAAACAAAAAATATTAAGGAGAATATTTGT
This sequence comes from Zanthoxylum bungeanum, assembly GCA_019454045.1. Classification (NCBI taxonomy): domain Eukaryota; kingdom Viridiplantae; phylum Streptophyta; class Magnoliopsida; order Sapindales; family Rutaceae; genus Zanthoxylum; species Zanthoxylum bungeanum. The sequence continues at coordinate 568,460 of SKCR01029750.1, forward strand.
TGATATGTTTCTTATTTTAATAATATATTATTTTAATTTATATAATTTAATAATAAAAATTTAATTTTAGAGATATTTTAATTTTATAATAAAAAATTATTTTGACTGTCACGTGACATGATAGAGAGACTTATTTTTTTTTTTTTTTTTATATATAATAGATTTATTAATTTAATTTCATATATTTTTAATATAATAGATTTTATGTATTTTTATTATAATAATTTTTTTATTTAATAGATTTGTTAATTTAATTCATATATTTAATATATATGAATGACACGGCAATTAATAAGAAAAAAAAAAGAAGGAAAACAATTGACTTGACCAAGGGAGGAAAAATAAATAATAGCGAGTCCCCCATTTATTTCCTCTGGAAGGCTGTCAAAGCAAAGACAGCAGCAATTTCATCACCAAATTTTTGTTTAATTTTTATTTTTATTAGAAATCGACCAATAATTCTCCAACAAGCAAAGAGAAGAAGAAGAAGAAGAAGAAGAAGAAGAAAAATAGAAGATGGTGGTGGTGGGAGTTACAGGCATGGAATCGCTTTCACTAAGCGATAAAGCGGCGAAAATGAGAGAGTCTTTGCTAAAAAGCCAAACAATTACTGAAAACGTTGTCTCAATTCTTGGATCTTTTGATCACCGCCTCTCCGCTCTCGAAACCGCCATGCGCCCTACTCAGGTCAGATTCAGATCTTCACTTTTGCTTTGACTTTGACTTTATGTTGTCACTGTGAGATCAGATCTTGGCTACTGTTTTGATTTGATTGGGTTATTGTTAACAGATTAGAACACATGCTATTAGAAAGGCTCATGAGAATATTGACAAGACTTTGAAGGCTGCTGAGGTTGTTTTGGCCCAATTTGATCTTTCCCGTCAGGTTTGTTTCTGTAACTTTCCCTTTTTGTATGTTTGTTTGTTTATCAGTCGCTCGAATTTCTTTGTAATTTTTTTTCTTTTTCTTAACATTGTCAATACCATTTTACTTATAAACCTATCTTATAATTGTGTGGTATTTAGCAAAATCATGCTGGTGCTTTTTAATTTGAGTTTTTTTTTTTGTGGAACAATGTGGAAAGTTCATTCAGTCTTTTTAAATCGCCAAGAAACAGTAAAATACTAAACTTAGCTATAGTTGAAAACTGCTTCACTAGTTTGACCTTTTGCTGGAGATTTAACAGATTTGAAATAGTCGTGCTTTTAAATATGCTGCAGCTAGTTTGGCTTGTTCAGCGAGAGCAAGGCATCCTATCATATGGCACTATATGTTTAGCGAGCCATAATTTTCTTGTTTTTACTAGAGTAAGGCTAGCGTCCATGCACCGTACTCCTCCATTTCAGTCCCAATTAAAATGGAAAAGAAAATAAACCTCTATCTGGGCCCTAAGCCTGGTAGTTTTGTGAAATATGTTATCCAACAAACGTTATATATCTCTTTATGCTAAGATGATGCCTTACTAAGCTCAGTTTAAGTGTATGATTCCACAAGATAATTGAAGTTATTCCAGATGTACAGACCCTTAAAGAGCATGTGCATTGTATTCTCCCTACTAATGCATATCCATCTCTTAATTGCACTATTCCTTAAAATGCCGAATCAGCAAGCTAGAAAATCACTGTGTAAGCTACATCGCCTGCTAAAGTCAAAGTTGACTTTCTGACATTCCCTAGAGCTCACTTTGACAATCGCTTAGTGGCTAAAAGAAGCATTTTACTTATATTTGGTGCAAAGTAGGTAAGTAGAATACGGTTAATATGTGAATACAAGCGTGGCTGTTTTGTTTCTAAGAGTGCATGTCTTATGAGTCCACGAGGTTTAGGCAACTTTTACTTCTTTATATCTATTTTAAATACTCTTATCCAAGTTTCTTACATTGTTGCTAAATAATTTGTTGTTCCTATATTGTAGGCAGAGTCTAAAATACTCAGGGGACCACATGAGGACCTGGAAAGTTATCTAGAAGCAATTGATCAACTAAGAAGCAACATTAGTTTTTTTAGCAGCAACAAGGGCTTCAAAAATAGCGAGGGGGTGATCAACCAGGCTAATACTTTACTTGTTAAAGCTATTTCAAAGCTAGAAGATGAATTTAAGCAACTATTGGCATCATACAGGTTTGTGTTTTCATTCTTATTGATGCTTTCTGCGTTATCAATATGGTTCAACCGAAGGTGTGTTTAATCCTTTTTCCCTAATAACTATCTGAACCATTTTGCAAATTTGCTTCCAGCAGCTTTTTGTAGCATATATCATCCCCAAGATATTTCCTTGGTAGTTACTAGGTTATTGTATCATGCCTGGAAGAGCCTTCTGGAAATCTTGTATTGCAAGGATAAGAACTCCATATATGCGTAAGAAGCATGATTACGTGCAGAACAATTAATTAGTTATATGCTTTCAAATAAAAATTGAATTAAACTTCTTTTGTTCCACTTTCCAAAAATATTATTTTTTAATTTCAGTACCATGTTCCTCTACTCCTGCGTTTTATAACCAATAACAAAGGCACTACTTCTTGGGCCTGAACTTGTCTTTCTTATGGGCTTCTAAGAGCATTATGCTTTTCTTGTCTGTAGTCCCATACAATGATCTTTGATAGATTTTTTATTTTTGAAGAATCGTTGTTTTTGCAACTTGTTCAGTTATGCATGCATTATTGATTATTTTCTGCCTTCCCCCCTTGCCATTTTGGTTTTCAAAATTTCAGCAAACCATTGGAGCCTGATCGTCTTTTTGAGTGCCTCCCAAATTCAATGCGACCCTCATCACCAGGACACAATGGTGATTCTAGTCACAAAAGCCCGTCCAATAATCATTCTGAACATCAAAATGGTGACTTAGAAACTGCGGTTTTCACACCTCCGACTCTCATACCACCAAGGATTCTGCCTCTACTGCATGATTTGGCCCAGCAAATGGTTCAAGCTGGCCACCAGCAGCAATTACTCAGAATTTATAGGTAAGAAGCTCCATCTTTGGTCCATAGCTATTTAATCTGACATGTAGGACTGTTGATGTGTTGAGGAAATTCCCCTCATTCTCACTGTGTCTATACGCATATACCTTTATTGGTCATACTTTAGCCATTATTGATCAAATGTACATAATTTTTTTCTGAGTATCAATTGAGTTAGGGGCATTAACCGCTTATTGCTTGACCAAATAGAATAAAGACATGGGTTTCTGCTAAATATTACAATTTCTCTGCATCTTTCCTGTTGTTTGCAGTTATTAGTATTCTTGTGTCTTTTATTAATGTATGAAGGAAAGTGGTTCAGAACCAAACAACATAGAAAAGAAAGGGGAGAAAAAGCATAGGAAACTGAGAGGAGAAAGCATAAACTTGATTCCAATAATCAATGATCATCCAAAGGCTGAGCTGGGAGGGTCTTTTGGGATTATACATAGGCTGGTTTTCCTTTGTATGGGGGCGGTTGGGTATTCATTGTAAATCTAAATGAAAGATTCTTGTATGGTTTTGGTTTATTACATTTTTTTTTGATGATCTTGTGGACTAGCTAGCTGTTCACAGTACAGCAGTAACACTTTTTTCTTCGTCGTTCAATACATTTTAAATAAGGACCTAGAAATCCCACCGCCCAATGAATAAGAAAACTATATCTTGCCCAAATAGGTAATCAAACCAGACACAAATAAGAAAGGAAAATGGAAACCAACCAAACTAGGAAAATAGAAAAAGTACCAACTAGTCTAGCTTGTCCTACATCAAAGAGTTTCTGAAAATGATTAGTTTAGAAACTAAAATAATAAAATGTAGTGTCATGATGACAAATGTTGTTTGTCAATTACTTAGGTGCTTTAAAGACATTTGTATGTTTTTGGTTGGTTTTTTTTTTTTTTTTTTAATATTACTGTTTTTAAGACATTTTGTCTTAATAGAAAAAGTTAAAATTTATGACTTTTATCTTAAGTTTGAAGTCTTAATAAACCATATAATTTTAAAATCTCTAATATACCCCTTTATAATTTATTTATTTCCTAATTATAATTAAAAAAATTCTATTATTATTGGTATACATAGGATTAAACAAATAAAGTTGGTATGTTATATATTGTTTGTTAAAGTATTAGATGGCCCTTAAATAATTCCAGTCTTCCGAATCTTGAAGACTAGAAAGTCAAGCTTTTTGGCAAGTCCAGTAACCAAAGAGAAAAAAAAATGAAAACAAATTTTTATTATATTCTTAGACATTGATAACAGTTACTAGTTATCCTCTTGTATGTTAAGTAGAAATTCCGTAAAATCTCATTAAAAAGCTTGTCAGGTGAATAAACTTCTCTTTGGTGGTCTTGGGAATTTGGGTTTTGTTTTGTTTTTAATCTATCTGGTCAACATGTGGCTCTCGTATTGCAATGTCGTTTTGCATTTGAGTTATTTTGAGAAGCAGCACATATTTTTGGGCAATATAATTTGTTCAAATGAAAAAAATATATATCTCAAGCCTTTACATGACTGTTGTTTAGCCTCTTGTTAATTTATGTTATATATATTCATTTACATCCATACACAGACACACATCATTCTTTTCCAACAAGTTCAGTTCCTCCTTTTTTCCAGGGATACACGTTCTTCAGTTTTGGAAGAAAGCCTCCGAAAATTGGGAGTTGAAAAACTTAGCAAAGATGATGTTCAAAAAATGCAATGGGAAGTGTTGGAGGCAAAGATTGGAAATTGGATTCATTTCATGCGTATTGCTGTAAGAACTGCGCTGAATATACATGTACTTTCATATCTCGTATTACAATTTATTAATTATTTTTGTACAGGTCAAATTGCTTTTTGCTGGAGAACGTAAAGTGTGCGATCAAATATTTGAAGGCTTTGATTCTCTTAGTGATCAATGTTTTGCTGAAGTTACAGCAAGTAGTGTTACCGTGCTGCTCAGTTTCGGGGATGCAATTGCCAAAAGCAAGAGATCACCTGAAAAGTTATTTGTACTTTTAGACATGTATGAGATAATGAGAGAGCTTCACTCAGAGGTATGACTAATTTTGAACGTTTATATTTCTTGTAATATCTGTAAGTAACAAGATTACGATCATTTTCTTGCCAGATAGAGGCAGTTTTCAAAGGTAAAGCTTGCAATGAAATTAGAGAATCAGCATTGGGCCTGACAAAACGGCTTGCCCAGACAGCTCAAGAGACCTTTGGTGATTTTGAAGAAGCGGTTGAAAAGGATGCAACAAAAACGGCTGTGTTGGATGGAACTGTACATCCTTTGACAAGCTATGTGATTAACTATGTGAAGTTTTTGTTTGAGTAAGTGCACTTTAACATGTTTTTTAGTCTTTTAGGATGATTCCAAGCAATAACTTTTGGTGATTGAGCTGTAAATTTCTTATTGATCTGCATGTTATCGTTTGTTTTCTCATTTTAATGAGTTCTCTCTTTGTGCTGTATGGAAAATGACACTGACCCATTGTCTGTGGTTAAGTATACGTATATAATCTTATTTAATTTGGACATGTTATGCAACCTATTAATGTTTTATTGTTTTTTCTGTCAATACAGTTATCAATTTGGAGATTCAGTTATCTAATTCTCATAATTTAAGTTTATGAGATATCGCATGTGCATAAATTCTCTGTGCAAAGCTATTTATTTTATTGTTGTAGCTTTTTCCTTTTTAATGTTTGTTTAGTGATCGACCTGACACTTCTGCGTTAAACTTTTACAGCTATCAATCAACTTTGAAGCAACTGTTCCAGGAATTTGAAAATGGAAGCGAATCAAATTCACAGCTAGCTTCTGTGACAATGAGAATAATGCAGGCTCTTCAAACTAATTTGGATGGGAAATCTAAGCAGTACAAAGATCCCGCTTTGACCCACTTGTTCCTGATGAACAATATTCACTATATGGTCAGATCTGTGCGCAGGTTTGTCATGTTACTTGATTTCTGCGGTCCTCTACCGAGCTTTAAGAAGTTTGTTTTGCTCGCAGCTCTTCTGGTTCTTGATGAGTTAACATTCCTTTTCCAGGTCTGAAGCCAAGGATTTGTTAGGAGATGACTGGGTGCAAAGACATAGAAGGATTGTGCAGCAGTATGCGAATCAGTACAAAAGAACTGCCTGGGCAAAGGTATCTCTCAGCTCTTCCCATTTAATGATGCCCTAAATGTAGAAAAGCTTGGAGAGATTTCTGTCTTTGTACTGTTCGTAGGAAAGAGTTCTAAAGAATTTAGGTTTTTCTTAAGACTTTAGTTGAAAGGATTTAAATTCATGAAAATTTGTTATTATAATTATTGATAATTTTAAGGGTTTAGGATAGCAGAAGTAAAGGAATCAGATTGTTGAATGTCAGGGCAGCAACTAAATTTAGAAGTTTAGTGATGCTTTAATTAGTTGTTTGTAGGAAACAATTAAAGATTATTTGTGGAGAGATTGGAATCATTATTTTGTGAAAGAAGCTTGGATCTTAAGTTGGGATAATGATAAATAAGCCATGTTTGCCTGCTTTGGGGATCTTAAGTTGGGATAATGAGAAGAACTTTGATGGTGAAGCCGGTGATCTTGGATATTTTCCGACTTGGACTACTATTAGATAAAGTAGACAAGAATTCAGATATACTTGTGAGTTATTATCCAGAAGAATATTCGAGAACATGAATGGGAGATATGATAAAAGAAGATTTCGAAGAAGGGTAATTGATCAAACAGAATGGATATTGGATAATGATATCCAGGGCTACAAAGTTGATCCTGCCATGGTTGTGGGTTAAAAAACATTTTTTATATTATTTGTTTGTAAAAACATTCCCCAGCTCATAGCGGGAGCCTTGTGCGCTAGATACATCCTTTATTTATTTGTAAAATGCCAAAATTAGACCATGTAAATGGTCTAGGAAATTATTAATGGTGCACTTACTTTATCGTAATTGATATGGGCTAGAATCGGATTGGATGAGATTAGAAATGGTTGAAATCGGAATGGTGAACAACTGATCTGCAAGAATCGTACTTAGAATCAAGTAGTATTCCCATTTATGTCTTTACTTTGTCTAGTAATTAGAATGAATTGTTAACAAGTTACAAAAACGTCATTAGTTAAAATTATATATTAATCAAGTATTATTTATAAATTTTCATTTTATTAGGGTAAAAATGTAATATCAAATAGTAGTTAAGGGTAAAATGTAATTACTAATTTCACTATTGGGAATGAAATTCCCATTCCCATGAGGTGTCCCATTCCCAAATTTATGGGATTCACTCCTCTTTCCATTCACATTCCAAATTCATTTTATGGAAGTAAACACCCTATAGAAATCATTGTCATTCCCAATTAGTAAAACACATCATAATAGAACTGACAAGGGATAAATTTGTATAGTGGTTCTTCTTTCTAAACTTAGCAAGATGGTAATTGCAGATTGGGAAAAATGGAACAGAAAAGAAAAGGAAAAATTGAACCAAGTAATTAACCAATGGAAAATGCCAAATGGCTTGTAATGATGTAGGTAAAAGATGATGTTCACAATAATTAACAAAAACACAGTTTTGACTCATCACATTCTCTGTTGACATTCCATGCAAATCGATCTTTCTGATCTCCCTCTTTGTTTAATATTTCTATCATGTGATGGCTGCATTTCTTATTTTGGAAGTTCACACCCTTTCACAGATAACCAACGTTTGTTTTACATATCATTACAATTGGTTATTTTGTAAAGATAATAGGGTAGATAAACTGATATATTATTACTAATTAATTGATTATTTTTTCCTCCATAGATTCTGCAGTGTCTATCCGTTCAAGGCTTGACATCATCTGGGGGTGGTAGTTCAGTGGCTACTGATGGAGGAAATAGCAGTGGAGTTTCGAGAGCATTGGTTAAAGACAGGTTGAATGCTTAAATTCTCATGAAAAACACCTAATAATAATTTTGTTGTTTATTCATCCATTAAATCTTCCATAAGCCTTCAGATCATGATCAGGAATTGCTTTATGCTATCAGGTTCAAGTTGTTTAATATTCAGTTCGAGGAGCTTCATCAAAAACAATCTCAGTGGACTGTTCCTGACACAGAGTTGCGGGAGTCTCTAAGGCTTGCGGTTGCTGAAGTCTTGTTGCCTGCTTACCGATCTTTTGTAAAACGTTTTGGGTGTGTTATCTTTTCCACTCATAATGTGTTTTGCTTGTTTTCTTACACTCAAACATGTCATGTGCATCCTTCATTCACGCCAAATATCAGATCTTTCTTTGACGTTCTCTGATGTGTTGTGTTCCAGGCCACTGGTTGAGAATGGGAAGAACCCTCAGAAGTACATCCGGTATACAGCGGAGGATCTTGAGCGAATGTTGGGTGAATTTTTCGAGGGAAAAACTTTGAATGAACCCAAGCGGTAGATTTGATCTCAATCTTTCACTTTTGCATTATCTTAGTTAGGTTGCAGTGCTTTTGCTATGCGATGAAAAAAGCAAATGCATGCTTTGTGGTGAATGATAAAATAAGAGCCATCTTTGGTTGTCCAGAGAATAGCTAACGGGTTGTATTCCCTGCATTGTGGTTTGTGATAGAGAGATTGTACATTTTCATGTAAATCTTTTAATGTCTTTGATTGTGTGAATAAATTTCTTATTTCGGTGTACAATGTAAAGAGTTCCTATGTTTTCGGAAGCAACTTGTTTTATTATTGAATTTTGGGATCTAGTCGGGTTTTATTTTTCAAGTTGTAGAAGTTAATAATTAAATTAAAAGTGCTGATTTTCTTATTATTGTTTACACATCAAATCAAATCAAATTTCAAATGAGCAATGATAGACATACATAAATTCTTACTAATAATTTCTACATCTCTCTCATTGTAGCTACAGTGATGCTACAGTAATCACTGTAGTTACAGTGAGAAAGGTGTATAAATTATTATCTAGCATTTTCCATTTCAAATATTTCTAAGAAAATCAATCTACTAAAGTGGAAAGTGCACGGGACTTGGAACTCCTAAACCATGAAATTCATTTTACACTAATTTTATTTATCATCTAAAATTCGTATTTCTAGTTTAGAACCTCTCTTAATTTTGAAATGCTCTAATTATGCCATGTGTGTGTGTATTATATATACTCTTTTATCAATAACCTCTCCGGCAATCCCTACAGCCTTTGTAAAAATAATAATTAGAGAATTTTTAAGAATTTTTTCTTCTATAGTCAAGAGTAAAAGTGAAAAAAATAATGAAAAGAATGTTGCAAGGAGAAGAGTAAATATATTATTTTACTTGAATTTCAGTGACGAGAGGGAATTAAATTTAAAACTAGAAGGGTAATAGATGAATGAGACAAAACTATGTTGAATATAGTAAAACAATAATTGAAAAATACAATATTATTGAAGTAAAAAGATGATAAAACTCTTAAAAGAAATTATTGCAACTAATTTTATTATTTATTTATTTATTTTGAATCTCGCCTTAAGGCTGAACGCCTGACCACGAGTAACCTACCAAGAAAAAATCTACTATATAATAATAATAATAATATCACATTCGGTAATAATTTAATAATATTTTATTAATATGAAAAATAATAAAAAAATAATAATATTTAATTTAATATATCACAAAATCCATCTCCGAAACAGGTGACTTGGAAATTATTAAACAAATTTACAAATTCAAGGGAAGCGGACACGTAGATAGAATGCAAATGGACAAGGTATTGACAAGTGGAAGCAATGAAGCCATGCGATGCGTGCGTTCATTTTCTTCTCAACTCCTTCGACTTTCCTACACTTTTCATCATCATCATCATTTGATTCATCAGACGTGTTCGGTTGCCAAGAAAATGCAGGAATCACCATCACCATTAGCGGAGAAAGTGAATCACTTAAAAGGTTTGCATATATCGCATGTTCCTCTTTCTTTTGAGTAATTATTGCGAGTTATTATTTATATAATTTGATGCTTGCTGGTTCTTTACAGACAAGGAAGAGAAAAAGGATCAGATAAAGGAACGTTGCGGCAAAGAGGCTTGCGATCAGTTTACTTACTACAAACGTATTTCTGATGATATTATGCCTCACCTTCTTAATTTGTGAGTCTATTTTTTTGACTGACCACTCGAATATGAATTTAGAAAGATCAGGGTTTAAAAATTATTTTGGGAAATTCCGATTATGCATATTTACATCTGAGGAATGATAAAGAAACATAGGGTCAACATAAGGGTGACAGAAACCGTGTCAAAACGATGTCGTCAAAACGATTTGTCACCCTTCTGTCTACCTTATGCTTCTTTATCATTTCCCATATTTTTTTCTTCCAAAAATTAGCATTTAATGTTCATATATCTACAGTTTGGATAGCAAAATATCAATGAATCGTAGAATCCAGCTGCCATGCATATGGATTGCATGCATGAAACTAAAAATACTTTCGGTGGATCTTGACTTCTTAGTGCAAGATTACAAATAAACTTTCGGTGGTGGTACTATTCCTTTGTTGAATTTGTTAGCCAAACTTTGGCTATAAATATGTAGCTCACTTGAGAGCTAAAATCATCCCCAACAAGAAGCTCCAAGTAAGAGAGTTTAGAGTGTAAGCTCCAAGTAAGAGAGTTTAGAGAGTGTAAATAGTGTGTGAGGTTTTTTGTACAAGTTCTGTAATACTTGTAAATTTTATTCAAGTAGTAATAGAGAGTATTTATTTTTCCTCCCAAAACACTATTCAGTGATCAAAGAATCACAACAAGTGATATCAGAGCTTTGATTATATGTTGGGGATCCTGGAGGTGAAGAACGAAACTCAATTCAGAAAATTTGGGTTTCGGGAAAGTTCTCAAAAATCAAATTTCAGCATACAAGCAGCTTGTTCACCTCGAGACGAGCATGGTGGTATTTTTCGGCGATCAATCAGAGATTAAAGTGTCCCTCATGCGCCGCACGCTCCAGACAGAGCCTTCTTCACGCGCCTTCAGTGGCACCACGTGCTGCACGCGCTTCAGAGGTTGAAGACGACACACGTCAGCGCACAGTCAGCGCCATGTCAGGGCACAGTCAGCGCCACGTCAGCATAACTGATAAATTTCATTGAGCCCCTTGATGTCTCTGGATTTTACATTTTAGCCCTAGAAGTTTTAGAAAATTTCAAATCGACTCATGTATCGGATTTGAACCAACGAATAGTCAAATCCACCATTTTCGATCGTTCTGGACGTAACAGTGACCTCTGATTCGTGAAATCAGGCCTGATTTTTTCCCATTTTCATTTTAAACCTTAAACTTAAATTGGAAATGGAAGATTCCTCTTCTGGTGCGATGAGCAAGCTGGCAACAACCTATTACTCCATCTGGAGACCTCGGATGATAGATTATTTGCACTGTAAAGATATGTTCCATACGATCGAGGTGAAGGGAGTGAGACCAGATTCTGTCAAAGAGAATGACTGAAATAAACTCAACAACAGAACTCTCGGTCAGATTAGGCAGTGGATCGGTCACAGTGTCTTCCACCACGTAGCACAGGATACAGATGCTTACGAAATGTGGATAAAACTGGAAGGCATGTACCAGACCAAGACAGCTCGGAATAAAGCTCTGTTAATGAGGCGTTTGGTGAATTTGAAGTTACGGAGTGGAACTTCAGTTGCAGAACACACCAATGAGTTCCAGAGCCCGGTGATTCAACTGTCTACAGTAGACATGCAGTTGGGAGATGAAGTACAAGCCCTCCTATAACTTAGTTCTCTTCCTGATAACTGGGAGATATTGGTGGTGGAAATTCGGCTCCAGGAGACAAACTTACCGTGTTTATGGTAAAAGATGCTCTGTTGAATGAAGAGTTCGGGAGAAAAGACGTTGGCTCAGAACGGACAGAAGCCTTCGTCACGGAGACTTGAGGAAGACATCGAGAAAAAGAAAAAGGGAGAGGCAGAAGCACAACCAGAGGTAGATCCTCATATGGAAGGATGTTTACCGATAAGTGCTACCATTGTGGCATAGAAGGTCACTTAAAGAAGAATTGCAGAAAACTGCAACGAGAGTCGGGCCAAGCAATCACCAGCCAAAGATAACAAAGGAGAGACACTAGTAGTTGTCCAAGGATATAGCGATATGCTCCATGCAGGAAGAGACATGCCTTCAAACCGCAACCCAAGATGTTGAGTGGTTTTAGATATTGTAGCATCCTACCACGTCACTTCTCACAGAGATTTCTTCACAACATACAAAGCAAAAGACTTTGGTTAGTGAAGATGGGAAATATCAGTTCCAACGAGATAGTAGGAATTTGTGATATTCAGTTGCGGACAAATGTCGGGTGTACATCAACTTTGAAGGATGTCCTGCATGTTCTAGAGTTTCGGCTGAATGTACTCTCGAGGATAGTCCTTAACAAATAGGGCTATGACAGTGACTTCATAAATGACACATGGAGAATGACAAAAGATGTCATGGTTGTCGCCTGAAGACATGTTTGCGGCACACTATACAAGAATCATGTGAAGATTTGTGCAGACAGCCTCAATGTAGTTGAAAAAGAGGTTTCTCAAAATCCGTGGAACCAGAGACTCGGTCACATATCCTGCATGTTCTAGAGTTTCGGCTGAATGTACTCTCGAGGATAGTCCTTGACAAATAGGGCTATGACAGTGACTTCATAAATGACACATGGAGAATGACAAAAGATGTCATGGTTGTCGCCTGAAGACATGTTAGCGGCACACTATACAAGAATCATGTGAAGATTTGTGCAGACAGCCTCAATGTAGTTGAAAAAGATGTTTCTCAAAATCCGTGGAACCAGAGACTCGGTCACATAAGTGAGAGAGGGTTGTCTATCCTGACCAAGAAAGAGTTTACCAAGGATGCTGCACTAGGTCCTTGGAATCATTGTTTGTTTGGTAAGCAACACAGAGTCTCGTTTAAATTCTCTTCGAAGAGAAGATCAGAGTTGCTCAGTCTGGTACACTCTGATGTGTGTGGTCCCTTGGAGGTTGATTCACTGAGCAGTAATAATAACTATTTTCTAACTTTCATTGATGATGCTTCTCGGAAACTTTCAGTGTATTTCTTGAAGACGAAGGATCAGGTCATGGATCAGTTCAAGTTGTTCCACGCCAATGTCCTCCGCATAGATGATGGAGGTAAGTACTGTTCCAGGGAGTTCGATGCCTACTATAGGAGACACGACATGAGAAAATTGCTCCACACACCCTACAACATAATGGTGTAGCTGAACGAATGAACCGCACCATTATGGAGAAATTCAGAAGCATGATCAGTATGGTTAAGATGCCAAAGCCATTATGGGGAGAAGCTGTTTGTACCGCCTGCTACCTGATCAACAAATCACCATTTGTACCGTTGAATTTTGAGAATCCGGAGAAAGTGTGGTATGGTAAGAATCCCTCTTATTCTCACCTTAGAACATTCGGTTGTTTAGCCATTGCACACGTATCCAAGGAGGTCAGGCAGAAGCTCGATGGAAGGACTACTCTATGTATATTCCTAGGCGATGAAGATGAAAAATTTGGATATGTACTATGAGATCCGAAGGAAAAGATGGTCATCAGAAGCCAGAATGTAGAGTTTCTTGAAGACCAGACAATTGAAGACATTGAAAAGCCCAAGATGTATTCCAATTCCAGTGCCGACAGAAATCCAGACCCAACACCAGCACAATTGGCCACAGATAGGGTGCATGATGAAATTTTAGAAGCAGAACTAGAAGAGGCAAATGAGGATGTTGAGTAGGGGAGACACAACTTGCTCTATCGGAAGTTACAAAAGAGTGTTGAGCAGGGGGAGCCGCAACCCGCTCCACTAGATGTTACAGGATCATCCGCAGATTTGGATGATGACAGACCTCCTGAAACCGGTGGACCTCAGGCAAGAAGATCTGAGCAAGGTAGGATTCCATCAACTACATATCCGAGATCCGAATACATTCTGTTTATTGATGAGGGGGAGCCAGAGAGTTTCTCACAAGGCAAGAAGGCATTGAGGAATAAATGAGTGAAGAAACATGACAACAGAACTGTGTTGTGCAGAAACACAGCAGAAAAGTAATGTGTAGAGACACCGTGAAATGTGCTGTGCAGAGACACAACAGAAGAGTATTGTGCAGAGACAGTGAAATGTGATGTGCAGAGACATAGCAGAAGAGTACTGTGCAGATACACAATGAAGTGTGATGTGCAAAGACACAGTGAAGTGTGATGTGCAGAGACAGCCGACATGTCAACAAAAGTGGTCAATCGGGACAAGCCAGAGCTGTGCAGAGACATAGCCAAGATAGCTGTTAGATGACAATTGTTTTGGATGCAACTGGAGGGAGAGAATTGTAGAATCCAGCTGCCATGCATATGGAGAGTTGCATGCATGAAACCAAAAACACTTTCGGTGGATCTTGACTTCTTGGTGCAAGATTACAAACAAACTTTCGGTGGTACTATTCCTTTGTTGAATTTGTTAGCCAAATTTTGACTATAAATATGTAGCTCACTTGAGAGCTAAAATCATCCCCAACGAGATGCTCAAAGTAAGAGAGCTTAGAGATTGTAGTTAGTGTGTGAGGTTTTTTGTACAAATTTTGTAATACTTGTAAATTCTATTCAAGTAGTAACAAAGAGTATTTATTTTTCCTCACAAAACACTTTTCAGTGATAAGAGAATCACAACATGAATGACAGTTTATGTTCAAAACTTTAGTAAAACATTCAAGTTAAAATTGCTTATAAAGATCCTTCTAGAAGAGTGGTATTGTCACAATTCCAGTCTTTCTAGTTACTTTGTTCTCTATTTCTCTTTGAGAGAATCCGTAGTTATTTTTTTTCTAGTAGGGGATGAGGTGTTGCTTTAATTTTGGTTGAAGAATTGGAGGAACGACTTCACTTAGTTGAATTCAGATGCAATGTTGTTGTTGTTGTTGTTTTGTTTTAAGATGTATTAACATTTTCTAGAAAGAATGGAAAGGGGGAGTTTTCAGAATTGTCATCTAACAGTGCTGCACATATGGCAAGTTCTTTACCACAAGTAACATGGCTGAGTCCACTCTTATTCACCAGTTAGTCACTGTGATTGCTGTTTCTCATTTCTATACTAATTCTTCTAAAAGAAAATTGGAATGACCAAGGAAGTTATCGGAAGAGATGGATTAGAAGTAAAGACCAATTGTTTTCTTTATTATTGTTGTTTGTTTTCAAATCATTGTTTTATTTATCATTCGCTGAAATCAAATTAGAAAATTGCTGTGTGCAGATACGTTTGTGAATGATACGAGTTGTTAGTATATGTTCCTGTCCTGTGCATCAGTGCACTATAGCATGTATTTTTCTGAAATGAAACATTTCAGGAATACATAGATTTAATATGTTCGATGGTTGTCCATTGATGCTGGAAACATATCCATTGATTCTGTCAAGATTTTCATCAGAGTTTTCTGTGGATTGTTTCAGGTATGGATCTTGTGCCACATCTCGTGACTTTGAAATCTATGCTGAACATGCATCCTTTGAGGACCCACTCATGTGTGCTCATGGGTACGTGTCTGAAGCAGGACTTTTTTTGAAGTTAAAATGGCAATTCTGCTTAATATGCGGTCTGTGAATGAAATTAAATGTTTTATGGATCAAAATCATGTCTTATGCAAATTGTAATATTGACTATTCAGGGTGAAGCAGATCAAGTCAGCATTCTATGGAATTTCCAAGGTAATCATTTTTGTTTCCTGTCACAAATCAACTGCTTCCTGCCATCTTTTTAAACTTACAGGGATAATCAATTTCTGGGAACAATTCGGAATGATCTTTCTGTACATTGTATTCAAAAAATCTTGAAAAAGAAATTGTGATACAATATTATAACCAAGTCTGAAATGCGCCGATAGAATGTTACTTTCTATTAGTGGCAAGAGTGTGGAAACTTGGCCTTCTTCATAATGTCTAGCATGTAGATGCAACATGATTGAAAAATCAATGACTTTCCTTTTCTTTCTTTTTTTCAAAGAAAAATTATCTAGGTAATTTATTAACAGATCTTTAGAAGCATACATGGTCTGTTGAAGCATAAATTTTTATACGCTGATATATTAATTTATTTTTGTACGCAAATTGGCCTCCCTTTCCGGTCTTTTTTCTTCTTAAGGTTTGAATGTTTGCCAAAGGAAAGTTTCTGTTCTCTCTCTCTATATATATATAGCTTATGCAGTATGAATGCTGCGAAAATGAGTGAGTATATTAGTTTTCTTTCAACCTGACTTATAACTCTCATCTAAGAATAGTTAATTTTAATGAGTCTCACAAATTAGTTGTCAATGCTCAACAATAAAAAATTTTCCTTTGGTTTTCTTCCTCATTTTTCAGGTTTTTTCTGAGGCGAAAATTGTTGAATACAGTGTTGAAGAGAACATTATTTCATCACAGAAGCAAGAGGTTCGAAATGTTATTTGACATTCTCTTTACTTTGTTTTTCTTTTCCGCCGGATCCTTGATATAGAGATAGTAAGTGCTATTTGATAAACTCAGATAACAATCGACAACAAACAACACTACAAGTTCTTGGGGAGAAACATAGATATGATCTCACTAATCAAGTTATATATCGAAGATGGAAAAGTTGTTCGCCATGAAGACTGGTACGTACTCAGCCTCTAAAAGATTATGGTTTCATTCAATCTTGTATACCTTCATTTGATAAAATACTTTAGCTCAAATTTCAGATGCATCCTTCTTAAATATGAATACTTACTGCACTCTGGTTGAGAACAATTGCTGCAGCAGGAGATAAAGTCAATTCTAGGAAGATATAGTCAATTTATCTGAAGTAATTGATATACTTTATCGTTTTCTTATTTTATCAAAACGTGGGAATTGAATGAAACCATAATCTCATGCATTGCTGAATGATTGCAAGGTTAGCAGATTTATAGGTGCCAACTGGCAAGGGTTACACAGAGTCTTCAAGTAAATATCCACATGCTTTAGAGAAAATATGTACAAAGGATTATGTTTTAGTGTAAGTGGTCTGGTGAGATGAAATCAACCTGATAAAGATTATGATCTGATAGTTTTATTTTTTATTTTTTTGAATATAAGGAACCAACTAAGAAGCACGGATTCGGATATATAATTCGGAAACGATACAATATGGATACACTAATATAGTTTTTTAAAAGAATTAGGATACGTAGGTATATTTATTTGAAGATATTAAATATATAATGGAGTTTGATTATATTAATATATAATTTATTAACATAGTTTTACATATATTAAAAGATTTAATCTCATTATCTATTTTCAATAATAAAATTATAGTTATCAATTATTAACATAATTTTACATGTATTAAAATTTTAATTCTATTATTTATTTCCAATAATAAAACTATGGTCATCAACTATTAACACAATCTTACATGCGTTAAATTTTTTAATATTATTATCTATTTTCAATAATTAAACTCTAATTGTCAATTAATTTAAGCCTCTAGTTGTCCATTATTTAATACTATATCTATTTCTAATAATAAGTGTAAAATATACTATCTCTAATTCTAATAATAAGTGTAAAATGTGTAGTTATCTATTATCTTAAGCACGTTTATATTATTTATTACGTAAAAATATTTTGTTATTTATTTAAAAGAATTTAAAACTAATAAAACTCTTCTTTTTCATGTGTCATAAAGTGTCCGATACGAATCGGAAATTTTAAAAATATCAAAAATATAAAATAATTAAAAAACAAGTAATCGGTACTAGACCCGGCCAAGGTTCCGGTTCGGGACCGGAACTGAACCGGTTGGAACCGGACGGTTCCAGTTCCGGTTCCGGAACCTAACCGGTTCGGTTAGGGTTCCTACCCTAATCGAACCGGTTGGAACCGCTGGAACCGTTCAGTTCCAGCGGTTCCAACCGGAACCGTTATATTTTTTTTAGATAAGAATTTTATTTGTAATTTAATGTAATTATTTAATGTAAAGTGTATTATATAAATTCAAATTCATAATTTTAAATTATATTGATTTATCAATCTCAATTTTTTATTTAAAAAAAAAAAAAAAAAAACCGGAACCGAACCGCCGGCCGGGTCTAACCGGTACGTATCCAAGAGTATTTGAGGGTATCAAAGTTTGGATACGTATCTATACGCAATCCGCAATAAGTTTACATGTATCCGTGCTTCTTAGAGAACCAGTACATTGGTTCAAAAGCCTCTCGGAAGCTGAACATTTTCTGTTGGCTGAAATTTCTCATGCTTGTGGTTTAATGGTTTTTGGAAGTTTTAGAAGAGTACCTACGAGAATGATTTTATAGAGCATATCACAATGCATAGATTAGAAGGTTAGCTATGCTTACAGCAGTGGAATCTATGGAACGGGGTTGTAACATCTATTTTCTACTTAGATGTTCGAAATCTTCGTGTCTTGTTTGTTTCTTATGGAAAATATGCTAAGTGATACTATGGATAAAACGTGAATAGGTGGGACAAGAAGCCTCTCAGGAACCGAGAAACAGTTAACCTACCTTTGGTTGGCCGAATTCTGGAAATCGCGCGCAGGGGTTCAATGTTAGCTACACATGCTATGATGGGGTTTGGGAAGGATCCTACTGACTGAAGCTTTCTCAAAATTAAGAAGGAATGGTCAACTTGGTCAGTCTCCGTGCTTTTATTTATAGCTTAATCTGAGTTCTTGGTTGTCTTTGTTGCCAGGAAGTTCGAATGATAAATCATCATCTTCAAGTCTTAACACCATGTATTTTTAATCATTTCATTCCAGGTATCTTGTTTTACAAGGGGATTGCATCTGCCAGCTAAGTAACTGAGACTACAGAAGCCAAGTTTGTTTGTTCTTTCTTGAATGTCTGTTGTGGGAATTTTGTGAAAATATTTTGAAACTGTACACCTATTACCTATAAACATGATGCATCCATATAGAAACATTGCTGGATTTTCTCGAAGGCTCCAATTCCTTACTTTTCTAGTGCTCTGTTTAATCAAGTGGGAAAGTTCATTTATGTTTCTCTATCATGTATAGTTTAATTACTGTAATGTATAGTTTAATCAACAAATGACAATAATTAATTATTAAAAGGCGATTGAAACTATTTGTATAAGATATTATTTAATTGTCATTATGATGGAAAAAATATCATAACACAAAACACCAATATCTTGCTTTTCATCCAGAGAAACATATCTGGATTCTTGACCTAGTTGCTGCTATCTGCACCCTTTCGTTATTGTCAAGAATCCGATATGCAAGATATGATAGGAATGAGAATCTGGCTACTCTCTTATGTGACTTCGTAGGTTGGAGGTGTTTATGACCGAGGTCTTTTGGGTGAGTTTATACACATGATAAGAACAAATCCTTGAAGGGTCGAGATTTGGAGATGTATCATCTGAAACTGTCAAAGAGGACAATATTTTTACTAATGTTCTGTTTGAATGAGGTTTTCACATCTTACCCCGATAGACTAAGTTAGAGTAGGTAAGAAGAGTAGGATTTAAGACCAGAAGATCATATCCATTATGAATTCAAATAAAATAAAATACTTTATTATGTTGATAATACAATTTCAATTGGTTTGTTTTTATAGTATCATTGATTTATGTGTATCATATCTTTTTTTTCCTCATAAATCTAAGGAGTGTGGTCACAAAAAATCTGAATAAAATCAGAGTATTGAGTGTTGTTGAAGATTAAAATCTTACTCACGATAGGACATGGATTTTCTAAGATGCTATTACATTACATTTGTAGAATGATCACAAACTAAATTAACCAACTAAAATGGCTCATTATTACAATTCCAAGTTACTTTGAGTGGAAAATTGATCTTTTCAAAGATCAATAATTCCAAGTCACTTTAATACAAAATTATACATGCCTTCTATGTTTGTCTTGATATAAATGTCAACATTATCTGGGTATCAATAGCCAATAATTGGACTCCTTGGTCCATTTATATATTCTTATTGTTCCTGAAAACCTTGTGATCATTTCATAATTTTCATTATTAGAAAAAATTTAACCAAGCCGCAGCCACAGCCGCTCAAACAGTGGCATGCCTAGTAGCTAAAGTGGTGTGCGCACTTCAATAATTTTATTTTTTAAAAAAATAATTGTTGTCTTCAAAATGCTTAAAGACAGAGACCAAACAATCATTGAAAGCAACATTATATAACAGAAAAATTTAAATCAATCAAACATTCTATGTATCACATACAAATCGTCATGATATAATAACATATAGATATACGAGATAGTACATATATTTTCTCTTTTTTTTTTTTAAATCTGAAACGAGATAATATATGTATTTTCTCGTATGTCCGAATATTATTATATCAAGACGATTTATATGTGATGAACTTTGCTTTTATATAAACACATATATTATTGTCATAGCAAGTGCACTTTTTTGACTGGTCTTTCACACACTTTCAAGTTTCCACACCTAAAGCTAGCCACTTTCCCTCTCTTGTAGACACACACCACACAATTTTATATATGAAAGTTGTATGGCAAAATGAAAGAGATATTTGAAGGATCCAAGGCAAGTTTTGTTATGGGTTTGATGAGGGAATGATAGAGGAGGATTCAATTATAGACTGATTATTGAAGGTTTGAGATCCAAGAATTCCCTTACTTTCATGCAAAAATTCACTTACAAAAGGAAAAGGAAATTAAATAAATTTTTTTATTTTTAAAAAAGAAAGCTTTTAAAGTGAATAGCTAGTGATCTCATTGAAACTTTGTCTCACTTTGGTCTCCAAGCCAATCCTTTTTGCTTAAAAGTTAGTGTTGTGGAAGCTTGTCTTGGGTTCAGACAAGTATAGTGCCACTAAAAGAGAAAAAGGATGTAATGCCCTTTGTAAAGTGACTACATTTTGAATGCTTTTTTGGTTAAATCACCCCCCCTAAAAAGAATACATAACATTACTGCTTTCTATTTCTCTCACTTTTCCTTTCCTTTTTTATTTATATTTCATCATATTGATGATTTCTAGCTAAGATTATGTTCAAAGATCATTTATAGAAAACAGCTGGTGGTGGGTACTAGTTAGTTTAATTGGTAAATTTTCGTGTAAAAATAAAAGGTTTAAGGGTTGAATCTCGCTCATATAGACATGTAGAGAATTGAGTTGATATCATACCATAATTAAATTAAAAACAAGCAAATAAATTAACCATCATTGTAATACTTCATAATTATTTAGAACCTTTATTTTTTTTTTTTGATTATATTATAATTTTTTATATTTCGATCCAAAACATGCCTAATTTATTTTTAAATAATTGGGGGGAAAAGGCAATTTTTACAATACATGTGATAGCATCCTTGACCTGAAGAATGCGTTGAGAAAGTGTTCACTGGGATTGACATAATATCATGAATCACAACCTATGTGATTCGAAATGAAAACTGACTTCGAATAAAAAATTTGGTCGAGATTCAGGATAGTTTTTTATCCCACATAAAAAATTAAAGTGGGATTCAAGATAAAAAAAATCTTCATGAATCCCGAATATTAACCTAAAAGTCTCGAATTTCGATTGAGATTTGAAACGATTTTTCGTCCCGATTCAAAAAATCAGTCAAGATTCATAACAATTTTTTCATCTTGAATCCTAACGGGACGAGACATCTTGATTGTCATCCCTAGTGTCCACTGTCCACCACTCAATTAAAGAATGATTTACTAGAATCAGGCTATTGTAATAACAATATAACTCATTATTTTTGTCAATTTTAAACCAAAAGAAATTTAATCTTTAATTATGTTAAGACGAAAATAATTACTAAAGGACGAAGAGGCATGACATCATTCAGGACGAAGAATGAAGAAGGAATCGATCCAGGACGATTCGACCCATGATGATTCGACCGATGAGTAAAGAATCGTGATAGACGAAGAAAGAATCTCCCAACAAGCGAAGAACGATGGAAGAATAACGAATATGGACGATTACCACACGAACATGTGTTTTGTAGTTAGCCAGTTACAGATAGATCTAACGATTAATGCACAGTTGGCAGTAACCCCCACGATCTAGCGGTTATCAGAGCGCACGATCCAGCAGTTGCACGCACGATCCAACAGTTGCATGCACAACCCAACAGTTGCATGCACGGCCCAGCAGTTGCACACATGATCCAGCAGTTACATGCGAGTAGGAGACGTGTGAATTAACATGCCGAGGAAAGCGAAACCACTCGAGTGATTGGCGGAAGTTTACACTATAAAGGACCAAGGCGTAGAAAAAAGAAAAGAAGGAACAAGAGAGAATACTCAAAATGAACAAGTAGTTTAAGTTTATAGTTTTCTTAGCTTTGTAATATTTAGGACTGTAATCTGTGTGCTTACGCCCCTTTGAGGCATTTCTTGGAATCAAACACTCATTTCTGGGATTTTGTCTCAGGAGATTTGGAACCTTACACGCATACCAATAAAAAATTGTGTGAACAAATTCTAAATGATATATCTAATTATCCCATATTGAATTTCTTAAAACTGATCTTTATTTCAGGTGTTAAAATAGACACAAATTAGTAGTAGGCTTTCTCAAAGCTCAATAATTAGCCTTAGGTTAATCATTCAATCATCCCTTGATGGGAACTGAGCTCGAGGGCCTTATTGTAATTGTATGTTTTTTTCCCCTTGTTATTGCGGGAAGGTATATAGAGCTTTGAACAGAACAAATTGAAGTGCAAAGTGTTAGCTTTTGCTTTTGCTTTTGCTCTTCACATGTTTTCTATTTCTACATTAACCTGCTCACGGCTTTGGATACCTCTCTACAACGTAGCTTTCTACTTTTTACTAGGCAATTCTCCCCATCTCATCCCGTGTCAACGGGATCCGTCCTATTCAGGATGAGATTTGAGATATTTTTTTATCCCTAATTAAAAACGAGAAGGGATAAATAAATATCCCAAAATTTTTAACGGGATAAGATTTTAACGAGATGAAACAAGATTTAATGAGACAATAAAAATATATGATGGAATTTGTATAATTTTTTATCTCGATTATATATAGGAATGAGACCAAAATTGATAAATTTCATCCCGTTTTATACCATTGACATCCCTACCAACACCCCTACAAAACGTTTTTAAAAAAATTCATTTGAGTGTGCTTTTTAAGTGATTGAGTTTTGGTCCTAAAAATTGTTGTATCATACTGGTGGTTAGTGCTTAAGGTAGCTCTTTATCAAATACTCGATTCCATATTGACTATGAATTAGATTTTGTTGGACAGATGTATTGTAATTCACTTTTATCATGCATAATTTAAGTGAACTAATAAATAATAAACATGCAATCCTAAAATCAATACAAACTCAAAGATTTAAGGGAAAATATTATGTAAAATATTTTGTAGATAATGTAGATTATATCAAATCAAGTTTTTTTTTTACTCTATCCTTAAGAACTTATTAGTTTTGCCTCGGTGCACTACGGATCTTGTGGCTAACGTTCTCCCAAAATTCTTGATAACTTGTTGATTTAGGGGTACTCATTGAATTAATAACACGAACTAAGACAAATGGTGAAAACTCTCTTTTGTGAAAGAATTGATAGAATAATGAATGAATGACCATTTTTTTTATAGGCATGGAGGGTTGCATTTTTAAAAGTGTCTATGTCAAAGTATATATTCTTTTAAGGGTTGTAACCCTCCAAAAATATTTTCAAGTTAAAGAGTTATGTCCTTTAACATTAAAGGATTATATCATTTCATTCTAATGGACATATCTCTTCTAATTGTGTTTTTTTTTTACCCCCAAGGGGTATGATTTGATGGCAAATGACTTAATACTTGATTGTCAAGTATTGGGTTCGAGTCCATGTGGTGCATTTCTTTGTAAGAGCATGAGGTAGCATGGGTAGACATGTACACGGTTGCGGTTCGGAACCATAACTGAATCGCAACCAAACCATTGACCAACCGTCAACCGAATCGTTGATTGGCCAATCGAACCATGGGCGGTTAGTACGGTTGAAATCGTAACCGGTTCGATTACTAATTAAACAGTTAGTCGTAATGGTTTAAACCGTAACAGTATGAACTGTTAGCCGTTATGATTAACGGTTTAATGGTTGAACCATTAGTTGTTATGGTTTAAACCGTAACAGTTGAAACCGTTAACTGTTACGATTAACGGTTCCAACCATTAATCTGTAACAGTTAACGGTTTAGCCATTACCAACGACTATTTTGTATTTTTTAATAAAAATATTATTAAATCATAGAAAATCTCTAAGTTTCTCCTTCTAACAATTATATTTTGGGGGCATTTTACAGATCACAAAAAATCAAAAAAAAAATCTAGAAATAACCCCTTAATTCATTTTCCAAAATCACAAACAATTCTCTTCACTCTCTCAATTTCTCATATATTCAATCTCTTCATTATAATGGAAAACTCAACACACAACACTAACATTCCTAAGGCTGAGGATGCCACTCAACATACTATCGGCGAAACGATTTCACGTATTCAAGTGAGAAATCGAGGTTCTGAAATGTTGATAAAATATTTCACTCTGGTCGTGAATGATGTAACTGGTGAGAAGAATGATGTCTGCAATTATTGTGAAAAAATACACAAACACACCTGTGGGTGTGTAACTATGACAGGTCATATGAGGAGTACTCATAAAGCCTAGTTTGAGATTGATACAACACAAATATAAATGATTCAGTTTTCTGCTTCCGGTCGAGGTTCTTATTCTTCTACTAAATTAGTTAAATATAATGAATCTCAATGGAAAGATAATCTATCTAAATTTATTGCCATGAAACATTTAGCATTTACTTTTGGTGAAAATCATATTTGACTGATTTAATACAAGAAATTTTGAGTTCTGCTGCATGTAGACTTACTAGGATGACATGTAAAAAAAATGATGGAATTGTATGTCAAATGTCAAAATCATTTAAGAGAATTATTTTTTAAACTTAAAGGTCGTGTTTCTATTTGTAATGACATCTAAAGTTACCATTGACAATCACATTCATACATGAGTCTGACATGCTATTAGATTGATGATTCATGGTTTATTCAAAAAAAATTATTATATTTCGTATTTTTTATGAAGCATACACTACACATAATATTTATGTAATGATTAGTAATATTTTACAAGTATGGATTAGTGCAAAAAAAAATCAACTATTGGATTTGATAATTCATCAGCTAATACTGCATCAATTAGTGAACTTAAAGTTATTTGTAGTATATTTTTTCATATTTGATGTTCATGTTATATTTTGAATTTATGTGTACAAGATAATTTGAAATCTTTAAACTCTCATATCGCACTTATTAAAAAAATAATTAATTTAATTTGGTCATATTCTAAAATTAGAAGAGAATTGTATAATTTTTATAAGCAAAACGGTGTTAGGCCGAAAAATCTTGGTCGTGATATTCTAACTCGTTGTAATTTTACTAAACGAAAGTTTTGATTATAAAGATTTATTATGTTCATTTATTGCTCACTACCAATATGATGTCGTTTTATATCTTAGACATTGGGAAGTTTGTTCAAAATTTTTTAGATATTTTAAAAGATTTTAATGATGTTACAAATATTTTAAGTCGTGTTTATTATCCAACTTCAAATATTTTTCTCCTTACAAATCTTTGACATTGTTGGGGTATTTTCCTGTCCTAATAATAACAACGATGACTTATATTTTGATGATCCTAACAATATTTTTGATTATCCTAACAATGATTTTGATGATCCTTCAATCGCAATAAAGAAATATGTTGCATCAATGAAAAGAAAAATGGTTTAATTATTAAAGAGACATATGATTACTTTATCTTGTTGCTTTTGTTTTGAATCCAATGTTTAAAATAGAAGATTTGAAAAATATTTTACAAAATTATTATGCTTTATTAGGTCAGAGATCTGTGATTGTTTCTTCCATTGTTGATAATGTTTGGAGAATTTTACTTGATTTATACAATGATTATGTAAGTAAATATAACAATCTAAGTTTGTAGAAGTTGGTTAAGGTGAAAATTCAAAGTCCATAATACCACTATTACTAATTCATAAATTAATACATATCTAACGATAAATTTCGAGTTTTCCCAAAGTGCTTTTGTAGGTGAGCAATTTCTTATCTTTGATTGGTGGCAAAAACATAAAGGGTTATTTCCAGTCTCGAAATTGCGGTTCCGATTTCGAACCGTATTAATAAAAAAAGAAAAATTAATTATAAATTAAATTAAAAAAATATTACTATATAAATATCAACATAATTTGAATTCTCATGGTTACTTTTCTATACTCACTAATTCATTAATAAATTTTATTTCAAGTTATATTAATGATGATATCATGTACGTTGTGATAGATGCAATTGTCATAAAATTATCATAAACGCAAAAATACTTCTTTGAGTCAGTTACATCGTATCACCTTAATGATGTGATTGGATCGTCGATTCAGTTTCCGGTTTCATAAGTGTGGAATCGGAATCGAATCATGCGGTTTTATTAGGGTTTTTTTTTCTTTTTCTTAAAAAAAATTTAATAATGATTTTTTAAAAAATATGAGATTAAAAAATTTATTTAAAATTATGAATTTGAATTTAGATTACATTAAATTATAAATAAATTTCTTATCTAAAAAGAATTAAAAATAAAATTATTAAATTAAAGAGCTTGAACTTAAATTTTTAAGAACTTAAGTTGCCTACGTATCCTCCAGGGGTGAGAGGAATCAAAGCTCACGTAGTTCCATTATAATTTCAAAAATGATAAACATACTTAAAGTTTTACTTAAAGTTTATACATTTTTCTCACTATAGCTACAGTATGTAGAAACTTTAAGTAAAAGTTTAAGTATGTATATCATTACTCTTATAATTTTAAGATAGTTTCCCATTATAATTTATAATTATTTACTGATTAATCATCATTATCAGTGTCTGTTGATCATTCAGCTCCCGTTTCGCTTGCACTTGCAGATGCATTGTCGAACAAGTCTTCAAAGTCATCGGGGGCATCTTCTTATTGCCTCAGATCAGCTCGGGTCCAATCATTCACACATGATGTTGCTTTAAAAGTGCTTGGATGTAATAAATACCGTCTCGCTTCCAATATATTGCCTCCTATGCTGAAGGCTTGCTTAACCACAACAGTGGAAACAAATGCTGCCAGTAACTCTTTAGCAATAATTGATAATACATGAAAAATATTTTGATGTCGGTTCCACCAGTCAATGACTTGAAAATTTTTACTCACCAAACTTTCAGTAGGAAACTCGAAATTGGTGGATAAATAGTTATTTAATTCAGGGTTGTTAGTCGTATTAACAACGATCACTTACGATCACCTACGTTAAGTGTTAATTGTATTACGGGTTCGCTATTACTAGATTGTCCTATTGATTGCAAGTTATATCCACTAACATAATCATTAAATAAATATATTAAATCAATTTTTATTTTAGCTATTATTTTTGTAATATCAATTTCATCTATTATTTTTAAACATCTATAGTAAACTTGTAAGAAATTGTGTGGGATAATTTATCTTATTTTTTAAAATTTAATAAGTCCCTTAATATTAAAATAATTGGCCTCACATGGGATGTAACAATCCCACCATGAAAAATGATCAAAATTTCAATAAATATTATCTCCTTCATGTTTCAAAATCTATCAAAATTTCTCTATCGTTTAAAATAACGGTAATTTTTTTTTATATGCTAAAAAAACCCTTTATTGATCAATATTTTTTTAAAAGGTAAAATAATAAAATATACAATAAAAAATTAAAAAAATTAACCATCTTTTAAACCATATGGGGTTTTAATAGGTTCTGAAATATATAAAAAGTGATGATATATTTTTATTTAAACAACAAATAAATTTTTATATTCCCCATTTAACTGCTCAGACTAATAATTAATTTGTGAGAATGGATATATATTTTTAAGTGAATTTCGATTATCTCTTAACCGTTGATCTCATTTTTAAGACAAATCAACTTAGTACCCGATCTTATTTCATATTCTTAATAGTTTCATATTAAAGTTTTAAAGATGATGATCCTTTTTTCTGATTCTAAAGTAAAAACGTCTTTATGATCTAATTAAAGATTATATTCTTCTTGTTTTTATATAATAATTATTTTTCTTTTTAAGTTTTTTCCATCATTCCCGGCCGCCACTTTTCAAATTAAGATGAGGTTGTTAGGTTGTAAATCATCAAAAAAAAGCAGTGTATATAAAATCTTGCTTTGCATAATCCTCAAGTTATGAATCTCGCATTTTGTCTCACCTTTTGCTTTCCAACAATTTCAAAGATTTTGAAATCTTATATATATATATATATATGTGTGTAATGCTTTCAATGTATGTATGGGATCGATTTGAGTGATTTGTTTCGATCGATTTTGATTGATTTAAATTGACACTAATATACGAGTGATTTTGACCGATTTCTAATATGATTTCTCAAAAATCTTCTAATTTCAAATTTTAATATATTTTTATAATTTTTAAATATCTTTTTATGGAGTTTAATTAATGATTTTATATTAAAAAAATGATTTTATTAAAAACGATGAAAAATATTCTGATTTAAACTAATTAATATCATAATAATAAAACTCTTATAATGCGTTTCCTAATTTATAATCAAAATGAGCTGAAATCGGAATGTTGTAGAATTGGAATGAGGAATTGAAATCATAATAGATTGTTTATTTGAGTTGAAAGAACCGTAATCAGAATCAACAATATTTTCATTGATGTGTTTATTTTATTTTACAATCGGAATGGATTGTTAGAAAGTTACAAAAATACTCTTAATTAAAATTATGAATTTTTCACTAACAAAATAAATAATTAGAAAGATATGCTAATCCATTATGATATTGTGCATAGATTTTTTTTTTAATCAAAATACAGTGTTTTTCAAGAATAAATTATTTTTATTATTTAATAAAAAAATAAATAACAAAATAAATTAGGGATTTTATTAGGTTAAAAAAGAAAGAATTTAGAAATATTTAAAAAATTAAATATTTCACACTTGAGAATGAGATCGTCATTCCCAAGAGTACGTGGGAATCATAATCTCATTTCCTAATCCAATTTTTACATGAGATCCACATATTTTATTCTCATTTCCTCTCCATTTGAAGCAAGTACTCACAAAAATCATTCTCATTACTTATTCTAATTCTATAATTCAATAAGTAAACATACCATTAGATTGTTTAGCAGTTTTTAATTATCAATGAATAAAAGTTAGTGATTTTTAGAGATAGTTTGGATTTCTTTTACAATCATGCAAAATATTAATTTTACCCTAATGATTAATCCCCGATTATTTCCGATTAATCACAAATCGCTCGTAAAATAATTTACTACCGATTTTCGATTAAACCGTAAACATATTCTATACACACAAATAGTATTATGGAGTCCCTCAAATTTATTTGTTCATCAAGTGAACAGTGAACAAAAAACCAAAAAACAAAACCAAAACTAAATAATAAATGCTGAAACTTGAAACCATCATCACCGTAAAAGAAAAGCCATAAACAGAAATGTAGCATCTATTGCATTGAACATCAAGATCAAAGATTACACAAAATATACACATTAATTGCTGTAATTAAAGTAGCTAAATGTAAACCCCCCCTCTCTAATCACTGAACACTATGATCCAATTAGTTTCCTCGTGTGTAATTAGTTTCCTTTCCCTCCCATCCCACACATCTACACTCGAAAACACAAATTAAAAAAAATAAAAATAAAAACAAGAAATTAATTTCTTTGCCGGCCCCCAGCCTTGTAGCTGTCACATTTCTTGATTCTTGAAAATGATTTGCTTGTCCACATTCTGTAGAATGCTAGTGTAATGATCATCACCTTCCATGTCTTCAATGGCGATATTTAAATCCAGTACTGAGACACCATCCTTTGACAGTGAATCGAAACTATTAATGCAACTGAAAATGACAACTGAATCCTTAAGTGGAACAATCTCACCATCACCAAGAGTTATTCTTCCATTTTCAATTGCTTGCTTCAAACCCTTCTGACAATTGTTATCGGTTTGTTCTAAATCCTCCATGAAGAACACACGATGAGGATTCTCATTCAATGCCATCCCAAGTCTTTCAATGTAACCGCAACCCATTTCGCCTCTTGCTCTTTTCTTTGTCATTCCGATCGAGCTAAAATTATTCTGGGAGCCAAACACCACTTTAGCTATCTCCCTTGCAATCTTTTCTTTGCCTTGAGTATCGGCTCCTAAGAACAATAGCCAGGTTTCTTCTTTTGCCCTGTTTTGCTTTTGGATTGATGATCCGGATCCGGACCTGCACTCCAGGATTGTTCTTGCAATTTCTGGGATAACCTGTTTCTGCCATGGAACTTTGCTTTGTAATGCATCTGATAAAATCTTCAAGTTCTCATTTGTAAGCTTCTTGAAGCTGTTGAGGCAATCGGGATCTTCTTCTTCTGCCTCACTTGAAGAAGCTGAATTTGGGCTGGAGTTAGGGTTGGATAAAAGTTCTGGTTTAGGGTTTCCCCTCAAGCTGCTGCTTTCATAGCCTTCATCATCACTTATTTCAGATACCCAAAACTGGTGTTCTTTTGGTAACTGTTTGCACTCTTGTGAAGATACTGAAACGAATGAAGGTGATAACGTAGAAAAATGAAGGACTTTCACGGGATCCTGCAGAGAAAATTAAAAAATTTACGCTTAGACAAATTTTTTATCATGCTATAGTTCTAATAAGAGGTCGTGTCTATCGCGATAATCAAGTAGTTAATTTATTATCCGTTTGATAGAGAGAGAAATTAACCTCATCATTAATACTGTTGCTGTTTCTTCTGCTTTCTTCTTTGTACTGTTGGAGCCATGAAGGCAAGGTTGATTTAGCAGCTGCCACAGCATGCTCTTTTTTCTGAATGCTGCTTGCCATGCTTTGAGCTCCACTCTCAAGAAGTGGCCAATTGAACCCATCTCTTTGTACTTTAGTGAAGTGAGTTGGTGAATCACTGAAAAGAAAAATTAAAAAGCCACAGTCATGAGATAAAAATCACTAGAATAATTCTTAGGGTAATTAAATGGGTGAAATTGAATTTTACCTGTCAAGGTTAAGACTTAGGCTCAAGCTTCCAACAGGATTACTAGTAAAAGAATGAAGCTTCCACATATTCTCCAAAGAAGGATGGCCTGCTTTACATCTCATGTAAGTCTGAAAATCTGCTATTCCCATAAGCCAAAGTCTTTCACTCTCTCCATTTTCAAACACTAATCTTTTAATCTCCATGATTATGTACTCCACAACACAATAGTAGTTTCTCTTTTGCTCACCATAAGTGGCCCAAAACTCAGATACCCATTTGAGATCACCTAAATACAAAACAATTCCTCTACTACCCACATATCTTTTTACAAGACACCTAAGCTCCATAAGCTTTTGTTCAACTTCTGCCTTACAAAGATTTCTCAAAGACAAAAGTGGAAGGCTAATAAACTGTGCATACCTCAAATCACCTGGAACTTGTC